>OZ012703.1:36902276-37222373 GCA_963942595.1 Cylloceria caligata
GATAACTCGCACGCAATACGGCCTATGCCGGGTCAATCCCATATACTCAAAACAACGCGTCTATTACGGGACGCCAGAAGGTCACTTACGCGAAACGGCTAACACCTCGTTCGTTTCGATAAAGGAAATTTTATGTCATATAAAAGACAGAACCCCGGGAACCTCCCGCAGTTCATAAAATATAACGAAACGAATAAATAACGACTAATAATTAAGTGGTCGCAATAACAAGAAATAATAATTATTATTATTATTATAAAATACCTAATGTCAGAATAATCATTAGTTTGTCGAATAAAATAAAATGGAGAGTAACGGGCGATCCAACTACGCGAGATACGCCTCGGACCGTACACGTCCCTCAAACCCACGTTCAAAATACGGGACGACGGCCGATTACACTCGTCGCGAGTCTACGATAAAGTTAGAACAGAGTCCCAACGGAAATGAATAAATAATAAGTAAATAAATAAATAAAACAGAGAAACGCCGATTGGTTTATTTGATACGAGACGCGGTCTATAACGTGCTAGTCCCTTCGACACAAAACACACAACGGGACGACGTACTAACGCTCACGCGACCTTCTAAATCGAACCGAACGCAAACTGAAATTCACTCATATAAATCCAAAGTCTACAATCCGGTTAAAATCCGTGACGCGGTCTATCCCGTTCTAATCCCACTCAAACCAACACACTTCGGGATAACGGCCTAACTTGCGCACGGTTTAACGATCAGCAAACAAACCATTAATTAATACAGTGACTTTTTCCCGGTTTCTACAAGTTCCACGATCTCGAGGTTACACTTTATAAACGCCGCGATTCCCAATACAAATTAACACTCTGCACGCAGTGTACCAGAGTCGCAGGGGTGACCAAGCTCGAATAAATTTTGAATAAACAAATTAAATGATAAAATAATAGAATAATTGCGAAAGACCGTAGAAGGAAGAGAGCTCACCGGGGCGATGACGATGCGATGTTCCTTAGTCCGGGAAACCTCGAAGGTACGTCGAAATGTTATGTCCTTGATTTTCTTTTCCTTCCCGTACAGTGACGGATAGCAGAGACTCATTTGCGTGATGTCGCAGAGTAGAGCGGGACACAGATATACTAAGCGCTACGTCTTCCTCACTCGATGATCACTGGGAAAAAAGCCCTGAGGTCCTGCTGGCACGCGTGCTTGTGATTTATGTATCCCCACTTAACCCGCTAAACTCGGTTAATTGAGGGAACCTATGTCGCACGATGACCGCGACTAGCGCCCCAGCTGGACGATGTATTAATTAGCGACAGACAATACCAACGCTGCGTAGTCCAGCATATGACTCTCGGAGACATATAGATTCCCGTGAGTCGACGGCAGCTAAGGATAGAAGGCCGCGTATTATTCGGTGCGTCGTCGGGAAAATGGCATATCCCGACCAAGAAAGACATAGAATATCGGTCCGAAGTTTCCAGTTATTACATTGCTCTCCTCTTCCTCGTACTCCCTCTCCATCCCTCGATCGTATCAATCGCATTATATGTATAAAAAAATAAAACAAGAAAAAAAAGACAAAAATAAAGAATAAATAAAACCTGAAAATCACCCCCTACAACCCTGTGCGATCGTGTATGCAGTCGTCGAGCGAGAAGGACGTGGCCTAAATATTCTGCCACGTTACAGTGCAAAGTATTGAGGATATAATGAAATCTATAGGAGAAACAGACGGTGTTTGAAATGATAATGCAAGGTCTCAAACTATGGGAATAGGGAAATTCTAGAGAAGTTTAGAATGATTAATGAAAATGAATTAGAAAGAATAATTATGGAATCGCCGAAAGAAAGGTACACTGGAGGGAAAAACCAGTGATGTACTAAAAACCTCATTTCATATAATAAAAAAAGGATTCGTGGGTGTGATAAATGGTTCGTTGGAGGTAGGATGCTGCCCAGAAAGATGGAAAACATCCACAATTATACCGACACCAAAGATAGACAAACCACAAAAGGCAAGTGAATTTAGACCAATTAACATGTTGCCCATTTATGAGAAAGTTTTTGAGCTAGTGGTAAAAAAGCAGACTGAAGGATATTTTAAAGGTAATGGTATTATAACGGAAAATCAATCAGGATTCAGACAAAATCACTCATGTGAGACAGCAATACAGATGGCAATTGATGAGTGGAAGCTAATAGTTAACGAGGATAAATTGGTAGGTGTTATTTTTATGGACCTTAAGCATGCATTTGAAGCTGTTGATAGGAATAGATTATTGATGAATTTATATTATTATGGAATAAGAGGTACTGTATTAAAATGGATAAGATCATACCTGTGTGACAGGATTAAAAGGGTACAATTTAATAACGAGTGGTCTGAATTAATTGATACTGAATATGAAGTACCACAGGGGTCTATGTTGGGTCCCCTGCTGTTTATTATTTACATAAACGATATTGTACATATTTGCCAAGACAATATGGAGATATGCCAAGAAGAATGTAGTTTAAAAAAGTTTGCGGACGATACAATAATATGTGTAAATGGTGAAAGTTACGAGGAGCTGGAAAATAAATGGTATATAATGTTTTGTAAAGTACAAAAATGGTTCATAGAGAATAGTTAAAAATGAATGCAAGTAAAACTAAATTTATGATAATAAGAGGTGGTAGAAAAGAGTTAAAAGGTATTGTGAGACTCGAATGTGTAGATGGAGCTATGATAGAACGAGTGGAGAAGATGAAATATCTAGGTATTATTATTGAGTGTTAACGACCGCGACTCAAATGCATTCTGAGCCGCGCAGAGTCGCCACGGAGAGTGCCGACTACGTACAAGTAGAGACGACCTCACTGCGCATGAGCCCCGACGAGTGGACAACCGGTGGTTGCCAGGGAGACGCCGAGTAGAGTTAGTGAGCTAACGGGACTGTAAGTGGCTAGACGTACCTATACGCCCCGCAGCGATAGATAATCGATTGGCCATATTCGGTAGCACGGTCAACAGCAAGACGCGCCGCGCGACCCGTAACGACGGCCATTGTGTGATCGAGCTAGTCAGAGCTCTAGTCTACGTACAATTAATCGAGTCTTACTTACAATGAGTCGCATATACGCGACCACACGAGCCCAAGTGGGACAGGAATGAAAATCCCATAAGAAAGAGAAAGATAGCGCAATCAGGTATACGAACAGCCGCACAAAGCGGAGAGTCAAAAATACCCAAGGCAACTACTATAACTCGTCGAAACGAGAGGCTAAACTCGCCCACGAGAAAGAGAAGTGGAGTTGCCGACAGACAAAATGCTACCGGAAGGTATAGTCCAGTCCAGCAGGAGTCAATGGAACGCGCCGCTGATGGTCGTGGCTAAGAAACCCGATGCCGCCGGAGCGAAGAAAATGCGCGTAGTGGTGGACTTTCGGAAGTTGAACGAAGCCACCATCGGAGACTCGTACCCACTGCCCAATCTCACCGAAATATTGGACCAGTTGGGACGGGCCCGATATTATACGACTTTGGATCTCGGCTCTGGATTTCACCAAATCCCGATGGCGCAGCAAGACAAAGAAAAAACGGCATTTTCCAGTCCGCAGGGTCATTTTGAGTCCATTCAGATTGAAGAATGCACCACCGACTTTACAGCGGCTAATGAACTCCGCGTTAGCAGGACTACAGGGAGTCAAATGCTATGTGTACCTCGACGACATAGTAACACACGGAGTAAGAGCTACTCGCGATAATTTGGGCTTTTGCTCAATTTCGACCATATATTTATGGTACACGTTTCACGGTAGTGACGGACCACCAACCGCTCACCTAGCTGTTCGGAGTCAAGAACCCGGGTACGAGACTCATGCGTTGGAAAATAAAATTGGCGGAACATGAGTTTAACGTCGAATATAAGGCAGGAAAGCGTAATACAAATGCAGATGCACTAAGCCGCATATTCCTCACTACGAGGGCCCAAGCGAGAGCAAAGAACGAAGTCCGTGAGTCGGAAGAGGACAACTCGATGGGGCAACTCGGCACAGCGAATGACCGCACAAAACGGAGGGCCGAAGATACCCCTTATAGCCGTAGCAACTCGTCGGAGCAAGAGATCGAGCTCGCCCACGAGAAAGAAAAGGACAGCATACGCCCGGGTACGGACAGCCGCACAAAGCGGAGAGCCGAGAATACCTCGGGCCAGCCCAGCAACGCGGCAGAGAGAGAGAGTCCGCGCCGGTCAATGCGCCAGAAGAAGATAGAGAGATCCGCAGCGTGCATGCAGATCGCTCTACTGAACCCCACAGTCCGGCCGAAAAGCCGTACGGTCGGGAAAGGGGCAGACCACGCAAGCTACGGAGCGGGCCCAGCACAGCATGGCGGACCCACGAAGCGCGGAAGGCCGCGAAAAGCAAACGTTGCAAGGCCGCTCGAGACAGAGAGCGACCCAACGGCGGAGCTAACGGTGGGCACACCGAGCGACGAAACTGCGGACAGAGCGCCGCAAAGGCCTGCTGAGGAAGCGAGGCACGGCGGGGCCCATAGCCCACGAACTTCCAGCAGCACGGACGAAGACAGCGTTATAAATAAGTATAGCGACTGCTGCAGTGGCGTAGCCATCCCTTCGGCCGATGACCGCCTGAAAATAATTAAAGAATACCACGACACCCCCATAGGAGGGCACCAGGGTATACGGCGTACATTGCATCGGATCCGGACTAGGTACGACTGGCCCGGCCTGAGAAGGGAATTGGAAAATTACATATCGTCCTGCGAATCCTGCCAGAAGAATAAAATCAGGAAAAGGGAACGAGTGCCGATGGTAGTAACCGACACCCTATCGAGGTCCTTTGAGAAAGTAGCGGTCGACATCGTAGGACCGCTACCAGGAAGCGCATCTGGAAAAAGATATATACTTACTATCCAGGACGCGCTCACAAAATACAGTGCAGCTATACCACTGCCGAACCAAGAGGCTTCGACAGTCGCTAGAGCACTCGTAGAAGAATTGATCTGCCGGCACGGAACGCCGGAAATAATATTATCAGATCAGGGTACGAACTTCCTTAGCTCGACCTTCAAGGAAATGTGTCGACTGCTGAGAATTAAAAAGATACAAACTACGGCCTATCATCCCGAATCGAACGGCGCATTAGAAAGGTCACATCGTACCCTCGCTGAGTACCTAAAAAATTTCATAGATGAGGATCAAGGAAATTGGGAGGAGTGGCTGTCGTATGCGATGTTTACGTATAACACCACTCCACATGCGGGGACCAGACTGTCGCCCCACGTGTTGGTGTACGGACGCGAGGCCGAATTGCCGACCGCCGTGAAACAAGAACCACGCAGCACATATGCCTACGATGACTACGTCCACGAGTTACGCGAGCGATTACGCGCCGCATGAACTGTAGCACGAGACAACCTGGAAGGCGCGAAAAGACGGTCGAAGACTACTTACGACCATGGCGCACAGGTGCAGGAGTACCGCGTCGGCGAACGCGTACTCCTCCGTGACGAGACGGTGCGAAGCGGGCGGTCAGCCAAGTTGACCCCGAAGTGGACGGGACGTTACGAAATAGTAGAGAAGAGGCCCCCGTCAATTACGTCGTCCGAAAGGGACGAAAACCTCAGGCGGTGCATGCAAACCGCCTGAAGCTCTTTATCGAGCACTAATAGATATAATGGTCGACGGCCTTGGAAGCATCAAGGCCATCATAGCAAATATGGACGCTGCCGATGCCCAAAAGCTCCACGAAAAGATTGCCAGAATAAAGGCCAACGAACAGGCCCTGCTGGCCCAGATACAGCGTATCAATCACACACTCGACGACAACCTGTACTGTGTAACGAGGCGCCAACACTTGGAAGAGACGCTCAACACGATAAGTATTGCAGTCGAGGCATTACTCATCGACGTACAGGAGTTAGTGTGGCTGGTAAACGACATAGCTAGTGGTAAGGCCAGAGCAACGTCCCTGCCGCCAAGAACGCTCATAAGACACCTCGTCGACGCACTACCACACCTATCGCGACGAAGGCAACGCGGTAGTGCTCGTGCGAGAGATACCGCTGATCGGGCAGCAATAGTACTGTATACAAAAATACTTTAAAAATTGCAAGGTACTGAACAAATCTTATATTTGCCCGTCGACACACCCTACAATTTCGGTTACAAACAACGCACCCTGCGAAGTCCTAAAATACGCGAAAATGGACACAAATAACTGAAATACTGGCTTTGATAGGCGTATGTATAATAACCGCCGGAGATTTCAGCATCGAAACCATCGGGCGAACGTCGCAGGTCATCCGAAGAAACTACCTTCCGTCGTTCAATTTAAAATTAACGAAAATTGAAGTTCAGGCACCCCCTACGCAGACCGAGAGGACAATTCCATTACAGAGCGTGCTGCGAGACCCAGAAGAGCTTCAAAAGCTCGGAGCTCGAGCCGACCAAATCATGGATAACCTCAATACTATCGGAGACGGGATGCAACACATCCCCAATCTGAGTTTCTACTCACTGGGTGCAGTAGCACCAATAGCCTTGGTTGGCTATGTTCTGTTTAAATGTTATAGATACCAACGAAACCGAACACCAACAAGGACAAGCGAGGCAACGACCCCGGCAGCAGCCGAGGTAAACATCAACCTCGAGCAGCTCGGACGACAACAGCCAGAGGAGCAACTGCGATCCTAGCTGGCCAGAGTGTGCACCCGTCCCCCAACCGAGAACGACTAGCTCGGCACGAAAGATGATAAGAAACAAAAGAAAAAACTTCATCGTTAACTAATGAAAAAATAAAAAATTTATTGTATTGTTATATAACATCAATCTGTAAATTCGTATCAAATTGTAAGAGGAAATACGGGAAACCAATCAAAGAAAAAATTTTTTAGAGAAAAAATTTTTCCTTTTAAGGGGGTGGGATGTTGTGCCGCGGAATATTCCACTCCGTATTTCATATATTCGGTAATATTCCATAGCAAAGAAACATTGGAATTCGTTCAAGACAGGAAATGAAGTCCAATGCCCTATCGTACGAACGACCCCAAGAACGCCGACGCAGCATGAGTGACTCGCTTGGCGTTCGACGATAGGCTAACGCTAAAATTGCGAATTAAGGGATTTTCGTGAACACAGTTAGCAACTGCTTTACGAAAAACAGTTATAAATTAGACTCAAGATAGAACGGGTTGGTTCCTCGTCAAATACTCGAAACAACATATTATTGTACATTCTTACATTGACTTTTAAATAGACAACGGAAAGTTACCGTTGCCTATAATAAATACTTCCTTTTATATAAATTCGCGTTTTCATCGATAACTCGAGATTCATCTCCTTATCGGCAAACGATCCCAAAAATAATAACTTTTTAATATTATACCGAATACCGAATAATCCAATTACGCGATACCGGCATAACAACATTAAAACCGAGAAAAAGTAAATTCGAACTGAATTCAGACTGTTCAACCGTTTTTCTTTTAAGTACTCACTCTGAATTTTAGCTGACTCTACAGAGTGGGGTTCCTCCGCGGTGGTAAGCCTGTTTAGCTCGCCAGTTTTAATCGCGACTCGACGAACGCTCGATACTACGTTCTTCACCGGGCTGCAACTTAAGAGCCTCAGGTGATCGTCGACTCGACTCTACCAACTAACTGTCACCAACTGACTGTCTACTGACTGCCCGGCGACTGACTATGTCACTACTCTTAACTGACTGCCTTTTTTGGGATTTTTCCCGTCTTTATATAGGTCCTGGATGGTCTCATTTTTGTATGCGGGGGATTCTTAGAATTACAATAGCGCTCGGACTTTGGGGCTTATCGCGATGACGTATTTCTCTTCTAGCCATGCCGTCGTTCGATTGTCGATTAATTTCCAGATCATTTCCGAGATAGAGAGAGGGAGAGAGAGCGAAAAGCGCCTTGGTCGGGAAGCGAGGTGTCGAGGGGTTCGGGCCACGCCGTGCTGCAGATCCAAGTCGCTTCCGCTGTCCCTTTTATGACCAACGCCGAATGTAGTTCTTTGATAATGTTAAACTCATTTCAATTCTTAATAGCGCGTAACGCAAAGGGGCATATAGGGCTACTATAGTAACAAAATATCAATTGTTTTTATATCCTCTCACGATCCTAACTGTTTAGTTAAACAATGTGCTGGCTTTGTGATTTGTATTAATATTTAATTTTCATAATTTCAATTATTTCTTGTATCCTTTTGGTTAACCATTTCTTTTCTGAATTCTTATCATAATTTTAGATTTAAATTGTTCATAAGTCCAAATGATTGTATATCAAAAGACTGCTTAAATTTGCAGTGGGTCGCAAGGTATATGCTTTATAGATACGTATTGTTCCGAGGGAACACTCCTCGTCTTATGGTGTTAACACAGAGAGAGGGGAAAGACGGCATCGGCTCGAGTGCGACCTGAGAGCGTTGAGCGGCATGCTCCTACGCCTACAACCGCTACCATAGCTTCGAGTCGTCTTTGCCATCTATCCAATGACTAATATGAGTCATCTTTTCTTATGTTATCCTGTTGTAACTCCGGCTATCTGTATTATATTATTACTTAATTCTTATATCGAACTAGCGTTTAGATGGTTTATTCCCTTTAAATTATTGATTTATTTATCTTGTATATAAAAATGAATGTTTGTCTGTCTGTCTGTCTGTCTGTCCGGCTATACAAAGCTACACGCGTTGACCGATTTCAGCCAAACTTTATACCAATATTGTTGAAGACCAAAGGAAGGCGACTGTATATATCTCACCGCTAAAAACCACCCCCTTAATTTCCTGAAAAAATTCTTAATAAAATCCACACGCCTTTACCGATTACAACCAAACCAAGCACAGATATTGTTAAGAGCCTAAGGAAGGGCACCGGATATATCTCACCCCTAATAATAAATTATATTGATTATAAATTATAATCAGAGCTCGAAATTATTTTCTGATGATAATCTCACTCAACCAACAGCTCAATACACTCGAAAATTCTCATACATATGAAGAAAGTTTATATTGAAGCGAGCGTAACAAAGAGCGCTGAGCGATTTGATAATTTGCAAAATGAGCGCCGCACTTTACTTTGTGTATAATGTATGTATATGGTATATAATATACATTATACAAATACACAAAGTACGCACGGCGCTTGCGAGCAGCGATGACGGAGAGAGATAACGACACGTTACGCAAAATTTATACAACGATATTTACTATGCAATACAAAATTATGTTAGTATGAATGCGTCGCTTAGTAAAGGGTGGTTAAATTTTAAGGGCCGATGTTGATTTTGAATAAAACACAAATTATTTAGGAAATTATCGTCAATTCTTTTTATTATGATAATATGGTATGGTTCAATTATGTATGGAACAAAATATCGACCAAATGGCCGCCGCGACCTCGGCGGCACACCTCCATCCGATGGTCCAAATTTTCGATGACGCTTAGGCAGAATTGAGGTTCTATGCCGTTAATGTGCCGAATTATCTCATCCTTTAGCTCTTGAATTGTTGCTGGCTTATCGACGTACACCTTTTCTTTCAAATAACCCCAAAGAAAGAAGTCCAACGGTGTCAAATCACATGATCTTGGCGGCCAATTGACATCGCCACCACGTGAGATAACACGGCCATTAAATTTGTCGCGCAAAAGAGCCATTGTTTCGTTAGCTGTGTGGCAAGTGGCACCGTCCTGTTGAAACCACATATCGCCCACATCCATATCTTCCAATTCGGGCCATAAAAAGTTCGTCATCATCTCACGATAGCGAACACCATTCACAGTAACTGCCTGACCGGCCTCATTTTGAGGTGGACGGCTCTTCAGCCACACTTTCGCGAACAGCAGCAATATTTTCTGCAGTACGAGCTGTACGAGCATGCACTGGTGTTTTAATATCTCCTACAGACCCGGTTTGCTCAAATTTTTGCACGATTTTTCCGATTGTACGCACATTTGGACGATTAAATTGACCGAAAAAATCACGAAGTGCACGATATGCATTTTGATTTGAACGCCCATTTTCATAATAAGCCTGAATAACTTTAACGCGTTGCTCGATTGTGTATCTTTTCATGGTTCAAATTGAGTTAGTCTGAAATTGAGAAATGTCAAATGAAATGCAGAAAAAAACTTGACGCTTAAGTGTGGTTCACATTCATCATCGGCCCTTACAATTTAACCACCCTTTATATGCGACGGAGAGAGTAGGAACGATATTATCTCTTTTTCCCCCTCTACTGGACAGAGCGCTTCACTTTTAGTTCGGTGCTCGAGCCGATTTGGTCTTCCGTGGCATAAACAATTGTCGAATATCAAAATGTCAAAATGTCAAAATATTACGTGTTCAATTTATCAGTTGTTCACATGACATATTGATTAAAAACTCAAAGAGCGAATCCCCCAATCAAAGATCAGAATATCCCAAAATCCGAAGTTACATCAAGGAACGGATCTTCCCGGATACGGGCCACTCAAAACAACATCACCGTCCCGACATCGTCATTTCCGTCGACTAATCGTTTTATTGGAGTGAAACCCGAAATCTCCAGAATCAACCCCAGGGAGGAAAGAGCCACCTGTACTCACGACAAAAGGGAATAGAGCTGAGTAATTGTGACTTATAATATCGATCGATATTTTCTTTTTGTTACTAACTTAATAATTTCCTTGTCAATTTGATTTCGAAGAAAGCGAAAGAATGAGTGATTAATGGTATGAATATGAATGTATGACTGGGGACTAACCCAAACATTGAATATATTAATGTTAACGACGGAATATACTCATTTTCATCTGCCGGAGGTATCTCAAAAATGCCATAGTCTGTCACAACGGACGATCTCGCTTCGTTCTGTCAATAACGGTGCGGGTGCCACTTTTGCTTATTTTAGTTCGCGAATACGTTGCAATCCCTTGCGTGAAGTTTCGATAATACCCGATGGTGTGTCTGCATAATCGGCGTCTATACTCCTACGACTTCTGGAAATACTCCATAATCAACATAGCGCGTAAACCACATGGACATTTAATCACAGCGCTGACGATTTAACTACATTTAACACCCAGTGAGACTAAAATAATATAAATCGTCGAATTACGCTTTTAACATTTTTATCGTTGACATTTGTTCTCTTTTCACTTTACGACTCAACTTAAATAGAAGGTTGTTTTTTAAAAAAGTTTCCGAAGGCTTAAAGATTAATCAAGTCCTTCAGCCTTTATTCTTCAACCTTTACACAATTTTATGACCTCTTTATAGACATAAGAGTGGAGAGAGGTCGCGTATTATAAAGTATATATTTAGTTATGTGACTCTATATACTCGGGCAGTCGCGATCTTTCTGGGCGAGATAACACATTGAGTCTGTTAATTAAATTGACTCCAATGGGATTTGGTACTTGTGTCGGATGACAATTTCGTTCAATGAAAGAAAGAAGTAACAAATTCGAATATAAGTGACATATCTCCACGATTCTATTCCATTGTCTTCTGATATTATAATTAGACGAGACTACAGTTCGGATCTACGGTAAGTTTCCATAATTCAAAATTTATATAAAGGTTCTTTATTTAGTCTGTTTTTAATTACTGTTATTTAAGATTATGCCTCCTAAAAAACGACCAGCAATTGGAAAAAATTATACGGAAGCGAAACGAAAGCGACTCGCGAGGGCAAGTGAGACACCAGATCAATATCAACAAAGACAAGCTGCTGATCGGTCTCGAGCCTCTACTTCCAGGGCAAGTGAGACTGCAGAGCAGACTCGACAAAGGCAAGCTGCCGATCAATCCAAAGCCTCTACTTCCCGGGGAAGTGAGATTCCAGAACAAACACGAGGAAGACAAGCTGCAGTCCGATCTAGAACTTCCACTGCTAAACATCGGGATTTTCAAAATCTGAAAAAAGCAGCATTTGCATACAATGCTGCAATCAATTATTACGAACATCCAACTGTTTTCATTGGCAAAATGGAAAAGATCTGTGTCCATTGCAAAGCTTATAAATGGAATGGCGAAACACCTGGGATGTGCTGCTCAAATGGAAAGGTAAAACTACCATTGATCAATCCACCAGCTGAACCACTTCACACTTTGATGGCTGGAAAGACAAAAGATTCAAAACACTTTCTGCAAAACATCAGAAAGTATAACTCATGCTTCCAAATGACTTCTTTCGGAGCAACAAAAGAAATAATTGAGCCTGGATTCATGCCTACATTCAAAGTACAGGGACAAATCTACCATCGCTCAGGGTCACTGCTCCCAGGACCAAATGAAGAGCCGAAATTCCTGCAGATTTTTTTCATGGGGGACCAACATCAGACGCCCGTCAGCGTTGCTCCAGTATTCCAACCGTCAAACCACATATCGTTCTGGCTCTGCAACAATTTCTATATGAACACAATACTTACGTAAATTTGTTCAAGACTGCGCTGGAGCGAATGCCTACAGATGATTACCAAATAATTATCAGAGCAGATAAGACTCCATTACGTGATCATCCACGGAGATTCAATGCACCAACAATTGATGAGGTTGCGATTTTAATTGTGGGAAACGAATTTGAAAGTCGCGATATAGTTCTACAGAAAAAAAAAACAGAATCCAGAAAGTAGCGGAGACTCATCGATCTTACGATGCTCTGCAATATCCAATCATCTTTTGGCAAAGCAATGATGGCTATAATTTTGGAATTCCTAAGATTAACCCAATCACAGGTGACCCGCTACCAGGAAAAAAAGTATCTGCCATGAACTTTTATGCTTTTAGAGTGATGAGAAGAGTAGGGGATGAAAACCACATATTAAAAACCCAACAGCTCTTCCATCAGTTTATTGTGGATATGTACGTCAAAATCGAAAGTGAGCGGTTGCTCTACATTCGACTAAACCAACAGAAACTGAGAGTAGATGACTACATTCACCTTAGAGATGCCATAGCCAATGACGTGAATCCAAATGAAATGGGGCGAATAGTGATATTACCAGCAACCTTCACTGGAAGTCCAAACACATGCATGAATACACCCAGGATGCAATGGTTTATGTCAGGAATTCTGGCCGCCCTGACCTTTTTATCACCTGTACATGCAATCCACTTTGGTCAGAAATACAAGAGGCTCTTCTACCTGGTCGAAAAGCTACGGATCGGCACGACCTGATTTCTAGAGTGTTCAAGAGGAAATGAACCAAATTAATGGACGTCGTGAAGAATGGTCACATTTTTGGAGAAACGAAGTGCTATATGTATTCAATCGAATGGCAAAAACGAGGTCTTCCGCATGCCCACATCCTCATCTGGCTGCGAGAAAAAATACGACCAACTGATATCGACAAGGTTATCTCAGCCGAATTGCCTGATCCAGATCTAGATCCATTGTTGTTTCAGATCATCACCAAAAATATGATACACGGGCCCTCCGGAGCACTTAACATGAACGCTCCTTGCATGGTAAATGAGAAATGCTGCAAGAAATATCCACGCAAAATGCTGCAAGAAACACAGACTGGGCGAGATGGCTATCCCCTATACCGAAGACGAAAGCTCGGAGATGGAGGATTTACGACTAAATTAAAAATACGCCAAACGGATGTTGACGTTGACAATAGCTGGGTAGTTCCGTATTCTCCAATGTTGTCAAAAATGTTTCAAGCGCACATTAATGTAGAGTCCTGCCAGTCTGTAAAAGCTATTAAGTATATTTGCAAGTACGTCAACAAAGGAAGTGATCAAGCAATTTTTGGATTGGGACAACAATCGAACGATGAGATTTCTAAGTTTCAATTGGGAAGATATATTTGCAGCAACGAAGCCTTTTGGCGAATCTTCAGTTTCCAAATTCACGAACGCTACCCATCGGTTCAACATCTGAGCGTACACCTTGAAAATGGCCAACAAGGTATTTTACAATCCAGACAACCTCCAAGCAAACAACTCGCAACAGCCACCAAAGACAACACTGACCGAATTCTTTGAACTATGTAAGACTGACGTATTTGCCAAAACATTTTTCTACTGTGACCTTCCGCGATTCTACACATGGAATGCACTCAACAAAAAATGGCAGCGACGCAAACAAGCATCTGATGTTGCAAAACATCCTGGTATTAAAGCATCAGAAACACTTCGCCGCGTATATATAATTCATCCCTCAAGCGGCCAATGCTTCTTTCTGCGTATGTTGCTTCACATCATCAAAGGTCCAACATCATTTGACGATTTGAAAACATTTAATGGTCAAGTTTGCGCAACCTTTCAAGAAGCATGCAAACAGCGAGGATTGCTGGAAAACGATGACCACTGGGACTTGGCAATGACCGAAGCAAAAATTACTCAATCTGACACGCGCCTCGGACATCTTTTTGGCATCATGTTATCTACACTATCTGTGTCAAATCCACTTCAATTGTGGGAAAAATAAAAAGATGATCTCAGCGAAGACATTCTTATGAGAGTCAGACGGGAAAATCCAAGCATAGAAAAAGACTTATCACCAAACATTTACAATGAAGCTCTCATTCATCTAGAAGATCTTTGTTTGTCAATATCTGGGAAAAATCTAAGACAGTGCTTTCTGCATCTGTCACCGCAGCGGAATAGCACAAACAATCTTGCTTTTGAAATTTTGCGGGAAAGAATTTACGATGTTAATGAATTAAAGTCATATATTACAGCGAAAGAACAACTCCTTATTCCGAACCAAAGACAGGTCTACAATGAAATTCAGCAAATTATAAACAAAGGGAATGGCGGCATCTGCTTCCTCGATGCTCCCGGTGGTACTGGAAAAACGTTTGTTATTAATTTACTCTTAGCGAAGGTGAGACAACAAAAGAAAACTGCGGTAGCAGTGGCCTCTTCAGGCATAGCCGCAACAATGCTAAATGGTGGTCGGACGACACATGCTACATTCAAATTGCCACTGGACTTGAACCACAACGAATATCCAGTTTGCAACGTTGCCAAGGGAACTGGCCCAGCAAAAGTGTTGCAAGAGTGCAGTATCATAGTGGGGGATGAGTGTACAATGTCTCACAAGCGGGCCCTACAAGCGGTCGACATGGCACTTAAAGATCTGCGAGAAAATCAGCAGCTCATGGGAAACGTAGTTGTTGTGATGGCAGGAGACTTTCGCCAGACTCTGCCAGTTGTTCCGCATTCAACACCAGCTGATGAAATCAATGCTTGCCTCAAATCATCAACCCTCTGGCGCAAAGTTAAAAAATTATCTTTAACTACCAACATGCGGGTTGAACTGCAAAATGACTCAACACTTTGGTCATTTTCAAATCAGTTGCTACAACTTGGCAATGGAAGAATTAATGTAGACCAAGACACTGGGTTGATTGCATTCCCAACTGGATTTTGCCAATTGTTGAATTCAGTTGAAGAATTTGCAGAAAAAGTCTTTCTAAATATACAACAAAATCACAAGAACCATGAGTGGCTTTGCGAGAGAGCGATGCTGGCGCAAAAAAATAACAGTGTCAACAATATCAACGAAGAAATCCAGAACCTTCTTCCAGGAGATTCCAAATCATACAAATCTGTTGCCACTGTCACAGACACAGCGCAGTCTGTTCTCTATCCGGCAGAATTTCTGAATTCTTTGGACATTCCGGGTGTACCACCACACAATTTGACTCTCAAAGTTGGAACAGCTATAATGCTATTAAGAAATTTGGACACACTGAGACTATGCAATGGAACCAGGCTCTGCGTGAAGAAATTACACAATAACATCATTGAAGCAACAATTCTAACTGGATGTGCCAAAGGAGAAGACGTTTTCAGTCCACGTATTCCAATAATTACTGAAGAAATGCCATTCAGCTTCAAGCGATTATAGTTCCCGGTGCGTTTATCTTTTGCCATGACCATCAACAAAGCGCAAGGGCAGTCGTTAGCAGTGGCAGGCATCAACCTTCATGAGCCATGTTTTTCACACGGACAGCTTTACGTCGCCTGTTCGTGTGTTGGTAATCCAAAAAATTTGTACATTTACACCCCAGGCGGAACAACAAAAAATATTGTGTACTCGCAAGTGATTGCGTAAAATATATAATTAATTATATTAAAATTGTTTTCACTTTTTATAAGAAAATGTATTTCATAATTACAGCTCACCCCTTAAAACCGCCCCTTTATCCCTAAAATAGTTTGTTTTTCTGCCTTAACCGATTTAAACAAAACTTCACAAACAAATAGATAAGACCTAAGCAAGGTCACTCGATATATCTCACACCTTAAAACCACCCTAACAAAACACCCTTTATCATACCACTAAAAATAATGTGGCTTTTAATAACATTTTTTAAAATCAATTTAGCTGTTATTCCCCGTATGATGTGGCACTCGGGCAACGCCGGGTAAATCAGCGAGTTAGATATATATATATTCCGTAGCCTAGATATTTACTTCGTAAGAAGTCCAAATCTTTGCTACGATTGTGATTCAATTTTTATTTAAACATTCAGAAATTCTGAAGAACTGCCTTTTGGGCTTTTGATGTTCTGTAGTCAAAAACAAATTCCAATTTTCTATCAATACCATTAATAAGAACTATGTCTTCGTGTAATATTCTTGTTCATTGCATCATTCGTCGTAGCATATGAGAACTTTCAAAGCAACGAAAACGTTGCCACGGGAGTTGGTCTATCTTCGTCAGCCAGATACGGTACATGACAGGGGGAAGGAAGCGACTACTCGACAGTCACCAATAGAATACGCGGACACGAATCAAATAAAGATTCCGATGACACTTCGTGTAAATTCTCGAGATATTCGCAAAAATCAGGTTTCTTGCGATTACAGCGCCATCTATCACGAATCGAAAAAAAGTTTCAGATAAAAGTTACTTATTTTTTATGGGAAATCCGAATCTGCAATAAAAATTGGGGTTCCCATTTACGATTTCAAAGTTGCCCCCACCCCCACCCAAGGGGGTGGGGGTGAGGGGTCGACTTTGGTATTATTGGATGACCCTCTTCCAGGCGAACAAATTTTATTCACAACTTTTTTGATCCGATGCGTAGATTTCGAAATATTTCAATGTCTTCAGATAAATCGGCCATCCTGTATATAATTTTTTTTCTTAATATTAATAGGCGCAACTTGCCTTGAATACACTTACTGATTAGTTACACACTCGTAGGGATCTATTTCCCGGAATATTTTCTTTTTATGTTAAGTTAATGGATTATTTCCATTACTAGACTACTTGATTCTGTTTCAGATTTCTTATTTGCTTAGTTATTTATTACTAACAATAAGTTACTTTCGTGTTATACGTCCTTTCCTAGATTTTAATTCCTTCTTTTAATGGTAGTGCGATTACATTTTCAAATTACTTGATATAATATTTTTCTTTCTCAGGCACTTGATGTGTTAACTGAAATCGAATGGTGCCGATGTATAGCTAAATATATATATATAATTTTATTATACGTTTTTGATGCATCGTTGTTGGTGAAGAAGCTCTTGAAGTTCGTGAAGTTCGTGAACTTCTGTAGTTCGTTAAGTTATTAGAATGTTTGAAGTTCTAGTGGTTCTTGAAGTTCCTTTAGGTTATTCTCGAAGTTCTTGGAGTTTCGAAATTTGTTGAAGTTTTTGCGATATCGAAGCTCTGAAGTTCGTGAACTTGTTGAATTTCTTCGGATGATTGAAGTTTTAGAGTTCTTGAAAGTTTCGATGGTCTCAGTGGTTTGGTCATGTGTAATATGTTTTATGTGGTCCGGGATAGATGCAGACTTCTTTCTTCTGGTGCCGCAGGAGTGTGCAAGTGCTGAACTGTTTGTAGATCTTAAAGTCCCGCAAATTTATTGCAGCTTCGAAATTCTCGAAGTTATCGAATGTCGGAAGATATTGAAGTTCTTGGTATTCTCGAAGTTTTTAAATTTTTTTCGAAACTTCGATGTTCTCGAAGTTTTTGAAGATCTTGGAGATCATGGGGTTCTCAATGTTTTAAGCACGTATGATGATCTTGGGGATGAACAATATGGATCTTGCCTATCTGGTGTTGAAGGGTGTCGTCTTTTCACGTAGATGGTTAACGGAAGAGGACTCTTTGCCCGTCCAAGATGACAGTGGCCACATCCTTCCACTCAGGGGGCACATAGACAACTTGTTGTAATAACTAGTACTGAATGGTGCATATTTGAGTTAATGACTTGCAGAATTTATTTTCAGTTAATAGCTCACCATTTTTCTATGGAATATAAAATTTGGATTAATATGTGATACAGTATTATTTTTCCTGCGAAAACATATGCTATTTGCATGCGTGGATGTGCAGGTTTTCGTTTCTTTCTTTTTTTCTATTTATTTTATTCAGAGATGAGTGCAGTTATGGATAATGAGGATATATTTAATGTTCTCGACCAGGGAGTTGAGAGTCTAGAGAGATCATTTTCCTCAACGGGTGATGGTGGTGGGGTGGTAGGACTACGAGGCAGCGGACTAGACGTGGCCAGAGACCTACCTGGGTATTGAGTGAGTGGGGAGATCCCCAAAGTCATGTGCAGGTACCGACAACTTGGGTACCAAAAAGCGTGCAGTTCCCAAGGATCGTCTTTAATTTCCCAATTTCCCATCACCATTCCACAATGAAAACTCGTTACTTCGTCTTCTTTTCTCGAAAAGAAAAATCGGGCGGAAGCTAATCGTATAGGATCTAACGAGTAGATTTCGGGCCAAAAGGTGAAACTTTCTAATCGTTTTCTATAATTTTCAAAAGCTGGTGTAACGGTAATTTTTATCGTTAACATATATTTTTATTTTTCGTGGAAATTCGGGCTCGATCACAGGACTAATTAATTGAGACTTCGTGGTCGTTGACAGTAAGGCTTTATTCCGAAAAAAATAGTTTCATAAAAAAAAACGTCACTTTTTAATTAAGGTCACTCGAATTCTGCATAATGACCATTTAACTTCGTAATTTTAGCGATTATTTCTACGATTATAATTTTATAATTGTGTGCGCCTGTTCCCGGTATCCTCGAAGGTTTATTATTCTTTTCGTACAGCGGTATTGCTGTACTCTCGGTGCACAGATACACTCATACCACCAGTCACTCGGCTCGCACTCGCTCCTTCGATAGAGTGTATTAACTCCATTTACAATTCTTTCTCTTTCACTCTTATTTTGCTTTCTCTCTCTCTCCTCGTCCAGCGGTATTACTGTATACTTGGTGCATAAATATTCCACTCCACTAGCTATTTTGCTTCGCATTCGTTCCTTTGATAAAGTGTATTAACTCTATTTACAATTCTTTCTCTTCCACACTTATCCAGTCGGGCGATTCCCGTCTAGACTGCGATTTTAATTACTCGATTTAATTCTACGCCTTATATGCTATCCGCTTGTATGTACTACTTAATTTATGCCCTTAATTTTACCTAGATCTATTCTCTAACTCCTTCTCGTTTGATACACTGTCGTGCATCGATATTCGGGAATTCCTGCGATTATTTCATCATTATTTCTTCTTATTCGGACCAAAATTCTCGGTATTCTCGGGCTTGAGCTTCGGTTACGTGCCTATGCCTTGGTATGGTCTCGTTACCCGCACACCCATAGCCACTCGCATCAGACTCTCCTTGGACAGAGTGTATCAACTCTGTTTATAATTCTTTCTCTTTCACTCACGTTCCACTTTCGCTCTTTCACTCTTCCACTCATACGATTTCTGCGACTATTGTGTATCTTGCAGGTTTAAAATCCACACTCTTCGCTTCTATTACTTAAATATTATCTGCTTAATCGTTGCACTTACTCTATATGCCTATCCCTATTTTCTTAATTTTATTCTCTTTGAGGTAACTCGCTTAATTGTATGAATAAATTCTACGCACCTATGCACTTTGACTTAATGATTAACTATATTCTCATGGTCCATCACATTCTACACTACGCAGCGGGCTTATCCTGATTAAATTTCTATTTCTCGCCAATTTTATCTCCTCTCTTTCGACTCGTTCTCTACTTATACTCGCAAATTCGGCTTGTTTCGCACGTGAAAATGTAGACTCCACACTTCACTTTTTGGTTTAAAGACTGAGAGCTCCTCCCCTCGTGCAGGCCTTTTTATAGGCCTCGCCGAAGTCCAACCCCTCTCTCTTCTTGTCGCTGTACATTTTTTTAAATCTACCGGATTTATTCATTTTTATTTCGGCCGTTGCCGCGCCTACCGCCTTCCCCTCGCCTCCCAGCAAGGCCAGCCGGTTGCTGACCTGCTGTTTATGTCAGCGAGGGAATTTCGGCGGTGTGACGTAGGTCTTTTTTTCACCTCTCTGGGTTCATTGGCCTCCTGCCCGCAATGTTCGGTGCCTACACCGAGTTTCTCGCTCACTCGCTGTCGGACTTCTCGCTCTTATTATGATCGCGAGCCTTCAGTTACAACGGCTATCAGTCGGCATGCCTTATTATTTTTTCTTATGAAATATGCTTCTTGTTTGCTATTTTGTACTCTTAAGGTCCCTAAATGCGAATACCTCACACTGGATACGATGGCATTGTTACGTCAAAATCGCGGCCTATCTTACGAACCCACGAATTTAACATAGATTTCACGTTTCGGTGTATCTTTTCCGTGCTCTGGTCAAGGAGAATGAATTCTCCCTTTACTACACCCGACGAGAAAATACCAAAGACGCAAGCCCGTTTTTGAGTCTAACCTCGCGGAAAATTACTCGGGATAGGGCTGGAGTGCGTTTTGTTCTTGGTTGGGGATAATCACTTCACGAATAATGGGGAGGGACTTGAATGACAATTTCACGCGGAGCAAGATGTCACTTTAATTGGTAATTGAAAATTATACCTACGGTTGTTTGTTGCTGTGGTTCTTGCGGTTGAACGTTGGTTGGACGTAGATTAGTGTAGTCAGACAGACTCAAAATCGAACGTAGGCGTTGGTGCGTATTAATAATTATTTATTGAAATAAAACTACATGAGTAGTTGAATGTTGCACGTTCAATATTCCCGATTTTACAAGCGTTAATAATTATAAGTACTGTACTCTTACTCTGTACTACGTGAAACTATACTTTGTGAAAATTAAGCCGTAGTGAAAAATTATCGTTCTGTACTACCTTATTTCCCGGCAAACAGTACTACTTGTTGCCTTGGAAAAAGTCTAATTCACTGCCGGCAACTTATTGACTGCCAGGCTAGTGATTAGTCCTCTACTTAACCCCCCGTGAAACTGTCAGTGGAAGTGTCGCCGGCCGATTTTCGCGGCCTTTTATAGGGCTTCTGAGCGTCGAAAATTCTTGTCGTCAAGCGCGTAAAAGACGAGAAGGGATAAAACCCTATCCTGATTATAAGAATTTCCCCGTGGTCTATCTCGACCATACACGTATTCATTTCCCTTACTCCGCAGAGTAGCTTCTCGACATGCAGAGCCATATATCTATGCAAGTGCATCGGTATGACGCGCTCTGATTTGTCCGCGCGATGTGCTACACAGAGGACCATGCGATTAGGTGAGGGAACGCGTTCGAGGCGTTTTTCCCCTGAAAATGAGGCGATTTTTACCACCCCGCTTCTTGGCCTACTTTCGATAGAGTTTCCTAGTCTAGGTAATATCCTTATGCTCGCTTCTATGTAGATGTGTCTATGGTAATGGTTTAGTTTTTCAGCGTTTGTACGGAACTTAATTAAATCCTTCACATGAAACCACTAGTAATAATTTTGTTACAGATTCTGTAGTTAACTTTGACGTATGCAACCTGATTTCTGCGTTAATCTCTTATTAGTATAAATGGTTTTTGTTGAGTTATGGCTTATTCCAAGCATCATTGGTTATTCGTTAAATTAATGATTACTCTACTTATAGCTAATAAGTTTTCTTAAATAATTTGTTGGTTAGACGTTAGACTTCTTATAGTTAATAAGGTTTCTCAAATAATTTGTTAGTTAGACGATTATTCTCATGCTATAGAAATGAGACCGAGAGAGAGAGAAGGATTTTATTTGAGAGCGACTCGTCTAACTTGGTTACTCGTACATTTCGTTCGTACGCAAGTCGGCTAGATCGCCGTGCAGCCCTAGCGATAAGGCGTTCATCGTGGCGCAGAGAGTCGCCCAGCCTCGCTTTCCTGCAGAGGAAGCTTTATTGAAACGCGTTACCGTTTTCTCTCTTTCTCGATTTGTTTTACTTTTAGTATTTAGCTGTAAAACAATCTTAACATTTCATTTTATCCTGTCTATATATGTGTAATGTATTCCATATAAATAACTTGATGGTAAAACAAGTATTTATATGCATGGAAACGAGAGAGAGTGAGAGAGTTCTTCTCTTGAGAACGACTCGCCTAACTTGGTTACTCGTACATTTCGTTCGGACCCAAGTCGGCCAGATCGCCGTTCAGCCCTAGCGATAAGGCGTTCGTAGTGGCACAGAGAGTCGCCTAGCCTCGCTTTCCTGCAGAGGAAGCTTTATTGAAACATGTTATAGTTTTTCTCTCTTTCTCGTTTAGTCTTACTTATGGGTATTCAGCTGTAAAATAATCTTAACATTTCATTTTATCCTATATATATATGTGTAACATATTCCATATATATAATTTGCTGGTAAAACAAGTATGTTTATACATGGAAACGAGAGAGAGCGAGAGAGTTCTTCTCTTGAGAACGACTCGCTTAGCTTGGTTACTCGTACATTTCGTTCGTACGCAAGTCAGCTAGATCGCTGTTCAGACCTCGCGCAAGGCGTTTTCGTTGCGCGGAGAGTCGGCCAGCCTCGCTTTCCTGCAGCAGAAGCTTCATTGCAACTCAATTTTAGTCTCATCTCTTTCTCGTTTTTTCTGTCTATTTTTCGCTATTTTACCATAAATTAATCCTAATATTTCCTTTATCCTTTCTATATAGGCATAACATGTTCTATATATTTATGATGGTATTTTTACTATAAATTCCAATATTTTACGAGAGACATGTTAATATATAGGCATAACATGTTTTATATATTTATGATGGTATTTTTACTATAAATTCCAATATTTTACGAGAGACATATTAATATAATCCCAAGAGAAAAGCAGAATTAATCCTGATATACTGATCTTTCTTCTATTACCCGACTATACTTGGTAACCTCATTAATTCGATGTGGGTTGTACTCGTTTTCGAGTGACAGCCATGAATAGTTTCCATATGGAAGCATAATTGTTCTTTTTGCTGCTGATATTTTACCTAGAGTATTCGTGTGAACATTTTAATAGTCATAATTCTTTCGTTTAAATCAACAGTTCCTCCACTTTTGTTAATTGTTTCGCTTAGTTAATAATTGTTCGTGATTTCGTCATCTTTGTAAAGAGAGAGAGAGAGAGAGAGAGAGAAGATTTCAGGCAAGAGCGAGAAGAAAGGGTGCGGTCGCTTGGTCACGTGATAGCGTTCCCTCCAACCGCTCCCTTATGACCAACAACGCCCCGACGGCGACTAGCCGAACCCCTGGTCTAGGATTGAGGGTAAGGCCGCGCTGAATCATAGATCCATAAATGGCAGTCGATAACCGGGTCTACGCAGTAGATCCCATGGTTTGAAAGTTTGCCTTCTGACCGGGAGTGCCGAAAAATTCCATCTTTACAAGATTAATTCTTCCCGGGAGACGGTCGGTAGGGCCGCATCTGCACCCTGTTCCAATCTCCGTCGCTAAAATCGCTCTCCTCTCTTCTTAAGAAGTTCGAGAATGAAGGAAAAATTCGGGAAGTTACTTTTACTGTAGCGAAACTAAAGCAGGAGAACTTTAACGTAATCGAAATGAAAAAGATAAACGCGACGTTACGTCAGGACGTAACAGCATCAATGAACTTTGTATAGGAGGTCTGTCGTCGTGACAGTCGGGGGTCGCGTTGACTCTTACTTCCAATCGAAAGTCGAAACGTTCTTTGTCGCAAGGAAAAGGAATCTTTCGTGGGTCCGCTCCAATGGGTACGTTTCCGCAGGGAATACCTCGTACAAATCGGCACTGTTTTTGCCATCTACTGTGATCCTTAATAGGAATATCACCTGCTTCCCAATTTTGAATAATCACCCTACAGTCAAAGCAACTAACTTCGTCATCTATTCCAGTATAATAAAACCCTGCCGCAGCTAGTTCTGCGGGGTCTAAAAATGTAACTGGCCAATTATGATAGCTGTGTAAACGGATTTGTTCAAACAAAAATTTTCCACGTGGCCCTTTCCTTGACATGATTAAGGTATGAATATACGCAAGATTCGCAATTTATAGTTAAAGAGTAGGAAACGTAATTATTATTATTATTATGATTTTTGTTGCAACTGTTGCTGTTATTATTAGTCTATACTAAATTTTTTTTTCCAATGTTCAATTATGAGTATTAAATTATTTATTGATTCCCAAGAGACTAGGGTATCTCATATGTCGCAACTATTGTTATATCAGGATTATCATTACTGTATCTATCAAAAATTATTTTTATAAGACTATCAATACTGTCAGCATATTATTATACTATCGTATTATTGAAGTATTATTAGTATTATTATTACGTACTTTTTATTAACTCTTCTTCTGTTTTTCTTTTGTACGTTACCCTTTTAATAATTTTAAAGTTGCAAGGTCTCGAATCCGGTCGTGGTAATTCCCGGGGTTTCCCAGTCTGTCCTTATAGTAAAAAGTCCAATTTGTTTACTTTGGAATACTATTGCGTTCTAGGGTCTATGTTTGGTCAACTGAAAAACCAGGCCTTTCCTCAAGAATAATATACATGATTAATATACATGATTCAGGTTATATTTGTTGGGTAATCAGCTGGCGCACGGCGATCGATATTCGTCGTGCGCCTACCTGTTGCGGTGCTCTGGCACACGTCGTTCGGTTGAGCCGAAGATAGCCGAGGCAGGGCTTCGCGAAGCCGAGGATGTGCCTCGTTGGCATGCCGCGTCGAGCGAGAGGATGTCTCTCTCGCTTGACTTCGGTTTCGCTCACCGGCTATCTCGCTCAACTGACTTCAGCGCCCAACGACGCTTTCGTACTCGCAGCCATTGCATTTTTGGACACTTTCGCAACAGCATCGAGGAACAGCACACACGGAACTTTCTCGGACTTTTCTCGTTGGCTTCTGACTTTGGATTCACTCATCGCTCTCAACAAGACTCAAAATCAGGTACGAGTACTGTAATGGTATTTTTACGTTAACATTAAATTTTATTCTTCTGATGGGAAGAGTTCGGGCTTGAACACGAAGATAATTAATTTCAGACTTCTATAGGAGGTAAAATTAGGATTTATTCAATAACTAGCATAGAATGTCTGTGTTGTGAGGCTTTTTGGCGCCTTTAAGCGTACAATCTATCAGTAGTGTTTAATTTGCTCTGCTGGTTTCACGCTCTTCTTTACCCGTGAGGTTCTCGGATTCCCGACTTCTGCGCTGAGCGGTGGATATCTCAACCACGCAGTATCGAGCTCAGCCGTCTTGATCTTCTTCCCGCCTGGCTGCTGACGGGCGGTCTGCTGGGCTTAATGCGTTGTTGCTGGCGCGTCGGTCAGCCGGTATGGACGCTGAATCTATGTCCGCGTCCGCGTTGTTTTATTTAATCATCAAAAAACGTTGTTTTTCGTGTTGTTCCGCGTTCGGGCTCTTCGTTTATTATAGTCGTGGCGTCCCCACGTGATTTCAGTGTGTTTTTATAGTTGTGATAGTGATCCCAGTTCGCGAATAATCTACTTTGTGTGTCTAACGATGACAGTTTCCGTCTCGCGATTTTTCAGTGTCCCTTAATTGTTTATCAATTAATTATCGAATCTATCAAGGGATCTTCGATGTTGGACGTGGACGTTCCTGTTGTTCTTCTCTCTTGGTGAGTTGATCTTTTAATTTATCGTTCTCTTCTCCTGTATGTTTATTGAGTGGTATCCTCCTAATGCGACGCGCTTGACAATGCTGACAAAAATTGTTTCCCTCCTAATTATTTTTCTAATTATCTAAAAATTCTTAATCTAGTTTCTATTGGTCGGGCTAATGCCCTCCTAATTCTATCTATTAAATATTTTTTCTAACTTCCTTGCAACTTTTGACTCCAAAGCCCTGTTGCTTCTTGATGCGGTAACTGATTTACCGAGAGTCTCAAATTTACCGTATCAAGTCTCTATGTTATAATTTTTCTAACTATTGTTTTGTCATTCCCTTTTCTTTCTCAATGTTGTTCCACTCTTACTTTTCTCCAAGTTTCCAAATTGAGAACTTCTAGGTACCGTAAACAAGTCTTTTCAATATAACGGTGCGCAACGTTCACAATATTTCTTATAACTTATCTGGATTTATTTCTAATTATGCTACCCAAACCGTCTTATTCTATTTTCTTAATTCTCCTAAAATAGACCTTAATTATTTATTTGAACGTCACCAACTTTCTTTTCTTATTCTGTTTTCTTCAGAATATTTTCTATTTTCCTCACACGGTTTGATCTGTCCGCTCTTAAGCTTTATATGATTCCTTGCACTCACTTGTGTTGTTTTTCTATTTTGCAATATTTGAATTAATTTATAGGGCCCCACTCACACCCTTTCTAATTGATTTCTGAATTTAAAAATCAAATTCTTGAATTTTGTTTTAATTTTTTATTACTTTTCACCAGCGGATCCAACTTGGTTGGTAGTTTGAATCGAATAAGAGAGCCTCCTTGGTTTGAAGCTCGCTTTTATACCTTTCTCTCCTTTCCCACTCTCTTATTTTAACTCTTCTTTTTCTATTATCTCATGTAATTTCTTTTGTTTCAGCTAGCCCCTCCATTGTTGCCCCTACATCCCCTCACTGCCCGAGCAAGGCCAGCCGGTCGCTGACCCGTTCTTTTTCGGCAGCGAAGGAATTTGACAGGCTTCATCCTGTTTCGCGATGTCGACTGGATTTTGCTGCGGATTTTATCATTTCTTACTTATCTCATTCTCCTTACTCTTTGTATCTGCTTTAAATAAATGATTTTATTTGTCTGTATTTTTGTTTCATTCTTCTATCTTTTACAGGTCGTGACTATGTCACAGTACGTTGTTTTAATTTACCGTAAATTCAATGGCAACGAGGAGTTGGATGCTCATCGGTACATCAGCATTTTGGTCTCACTTTTTGGCGGCATTGCAGCACATGTCACGCCACGTTTTTCTCAACATAATTTGCCGGTATAATTAATATAATTATGCAGGTGTACTATTTTCACTGTACTTTTCCCCAGGACATCTGTTGGAAGAGTACAGCGACTATACACTGCTCATTTTGTGCATCCTCATTATGTGTTGTATTGTGCTACGCAGTGCTGCCTGCGTAGCTAGTCTCATGTGTGTAGAGCACTGAAGCAATTTCAATTGCAAGTGCTCTCATCTATTCACTGCAACTTCTCTTCAATAAATCTACTAAGAGCTTGCAGTGAATAATTCACACATCTTATGCACTCATATATCTCACTGCGTTGCATGCTCCGCAGCACTGGCTGCGGTGCGCACATCACTCTCAGTACCTACAGCACACAATTAATATAATTGTGTGCTGGTTCTCAGTCCATATGATCAAATTTAGCTTATTTAGTTAAATTCAATTGTCAATTCTCATATTTTTGGTGCATTTATTTATATTATTTGTATTCTTTCTAAATTTGGTTTTCTTGTATTTATTTTCACTTGTAGTGTTTTTTCAAAATTATATGATGTGTTTGTAACTATGCGGAAGTTGTAACAAACCACTTTCTCTAATTTAACATCTATGTGTCTGGTTTATTCTCACCCTGTCATCGAATGAAGCTTCATTAGTTTTAATATATTTCAGATCTGTCAAATACCACTATCGGACGGAATCTCAAACAATATTTTTTTTTCTTTTTCATTTATTAATTTATTATTCTTTTCAGTGTAACACAATACTACCATATGGATGTGTCTGATTCATTTTATAGGGATGCAAATCTTTATTATTTTTAATTTTGTTACTATAGCGTTAATACTCTACTAATTGAATAAATATTCCATAATGAACCTTTATTATTCCTGAATCGAATTTAATTTAATTTAGCCTCTTTTTTAATTTTTTAATTTAATTTTATTTATTTATTTTTATAGCAACAATCACTAAAGATAGAATCTACAATAGAATTTTTGATTTCCTTAATCTATTTGAATGTACTATCACGTCTCTTTTTGGAAGTTTAATACCTACATTGCCTTTTGTTAATATAGCTGTTCTTTCATGTGGACCAGTGTAATGGTCACCAAGTTTTCCAGGTTTAGGTCCTTTCAACAAAAATACTGGTTCGCCGATTTTAAATCCAATTGGATTTATTTGGCAATCTTGATATTGTTTCGATTTTTCTTTAGATTTAATCAAATTGTGTCGACCAATTTCTTGTATATCGTGAATTTGCGTGACTAATTGGGTTAAATAGTCGTCGTATGTAGCAATTTTCTCCATATCCGATGGTGACATCCCAGAGGGGACTCGGGCTATTTTTCCGAACACCATTTCATAGGGTGTATGCTTGGTACCTTCGTGTACATTTGTATTGTAATTATAAATAGCCATTTCAACCCATTCGTCCCAATCGCGTTGCTTCGTTGTAAATTGCTTGAGATATTCCCCAAGTGCGTGATGAGATCTTTCTAATGATCCATTGGATTAAGGATGAAAAGCGGTGGTTCTAACTTTCCGAATTTTAAACAACTTCGCTATTTGCTTTAAAAATTTACTTAAAAAGTTGCTACCTTGGTCAGTAAGCACTGCCTTAGGCGATCCAAAATAGCAAATGAAATGTTTGACAAAATTTTCCGCTATAGTTACTGCTTTTGCATTAGGTATAGGAATGGCCACAGAATATTTTGTCAATTGATCTTGACTGGTTAATACTAGTATATACTCATTCTCCTGCTTGGTTTTCGGTAAAGGGCCTACTATATCCATAGCAATGTTATCAAAAGCGATAGCAGGAGTATCCGTTATGATCATTGGCTGTTTAGTTTTTACGCGAACTAGTTTTCTTAATTGACATTGTAAACATCGTTGAATATATAATTGAACGTCAGCTTTTAGATTTTTCCAGTAATATTCGTGACGGATTCTATTGTATGTTTTGCTGACATCTCTGTGTCCACCTATAGCTGAAGAGTGACTCTCCTCAATAATTTTTACCTGATCTTCTACGAGGGGTTATCTAACTAGCCCGTTACAAATATAATAGTTACTTTTACTTCACTCTGTGCAAAAATTAATCGAATTTGTGTGATAACATTTTCCCAAGGTATATTCAAGATAAAATCTTATTTTGCCATACTGATAGTTGGGAGCGATAATTTGTCGATTAAATGTCGAGCATTTTTCAATGTTTCTACTATGTTTCCTAGGATTAATGTGGGTCCTTCACCGGAACCGTCGGTGATTGGTAGGGCTATGTTGAATCTATTACTTCGTTTTGCAATTAATTGAAGCTTTTTCAACTTTAAATTTTTTAAATGTGAAAAATCGTTATTATCGCGGAGTGCTATCGCTCCTCTATCGATAGGTTCACATTTGGTAGAAATAAAATAAACCAGGTTATCTCTACGAGTATGGAATAAATCGCGTGATTGTTTAATGTTGGAGGCTATAATCCTTCCTTTGGGAAGCTGACGAGTTTTTGTTGCGTAAAGTTCGAGTTCTTCGTCGCTCGAGGACTCAGTATCGCTTATTTTGAAAGGCCTAGGGGTACGTTTTCTCTGGACTAGCACGCTCGTTTCGTTTCGTGGGTTATTAACGTCGAGTATAATTTCCTCGGTCGACTCTTTGTAGCTAGAATAGGTATTGCTCGTAGTTGTTTCAGGGTATACTATAGGCTCAAGAGTACCGGGGTTATTTACCGAAGTATTAGGTAAATCCACCTCGTCTTCTATACGCGCCTGAAATGTTTCGTGGTCGGATGATATTTCGAGTGACCCATGTGGAACAATAAGTTCCGTAGGCTGCTCATTAGAGTCAACAGATTCCCGATCCTAATTACATTCATGATTTTCATAATTGCGTAATGTATGATTCTGGTAATTTTCCATAATATCCTCATCATCGTCAGATTGTTCTTCTAATAATCAAGTTATCTCTGTATCCGTCAATTGATGCTTAGGCTTCGTACGATTGCCAGTTACGGGATTTATTTGAATAATCAAAACACCGTCATTCGCGGTTGTTTCATCAAATGGATTTCTCGAAAGTACATCAGCGTTAACATTAGTTTTCCCGGCTTTGTATACTATTATACATCGTAATCGTATTCTGTGAATTTTAGTCTCCAACGCAAAATTTTTGAATTACCGTCCGTTGCCCGTCGAAACTATAACAGTGGTTTATGGTCGGTTACTACTGTAAAATAATGTCCATATAAATACGGCCGAAAATGAAGTATAGAATATACTATAGCTAATGCTTCCTTTTCATACGTATCGTATCTTTCTTCTACCTCACTCAAAGCTCTAGAGGCGTAGGCGCATGGATGGTCGTTATTAATTCCTCCTTGTGAGAGGATGCTACCGATAGCATAATCCGATGCGTCCGTAGTTAAAATGAACGGCTTAGAAAAATCAAGATATTTCAAGACTGGAGCTGTACAAAGTTTTTCTTTCAATATTTCAAATGACTCCTGTTGTTCAAGTCCCCATTCGAATTTATTGTCTTTACGTAAGAGAGATTTTAGGGGTTTTGTGATCTTGGCGTATCCTTTTATAAACCGCCTATAATAACCCGTTAGTCCCAAGAATTGTCGAATATTTTTGATATTTTTAAGCATGGGGTATTCACGTACTGCTTCTAATTTCTTAGGGTCGGGACGAACTCCATTGTTCCCGATTATGTGTCCCAGATACGCGACTTCCCTTTTTAAAAATTCGCATTCATCCGGTTGTAACTTTAAATTTGCGGCTTCTAGTCGTTTAATCAACTCTCGATATATATTCTCATGTTCTTCGAGACTGCGAGCGTAAATAACAATGTCGTCTAAATAAACAAATACGCCTTTCCCGAGGATCCCACTCAACGTGAGGTCCATGGCTCTTTGAAATGTAGGAGGGGCGTTCCGTGGCCCGAATGGCATTCTAACGAACTCATAATGTCCACGCGGTGTAGTGAAATCTGTTTTATGACGATCTTCAGCTGAAACTTCAATTTGATGGAATACCGACGCTAGGTCAAAAACTGAAAAATACTGTGCGCCTCCTAATTGGTCTAATACAGGGGTCTCCAAACTACGGCCCGAGGGCCACATTCGGCCCGCGGACAGATTTTGGACTATTTCACTTTTTACCACCGGCAACAATGATAATATGGTTTTGGCCCTCGGAACTTACTGGAGTAATCAGTATGGCCCTAAGGCTGGAAAGTTTGGAGACCCCTGGTCTAATATATCATTAATATTTGGTATGGGATACGCATCAGCGACTGTCTTTTCATTCAGTGATCGGTAGTCGAATACTACTCTCCATTTTTTATTACCTTGAGAGTCGGCTTTCTTAGGTACCACCCACACAGGGCAATTGTATGGTGAGGTGGAAGGTATGATTACTCCCTTTTCGAGCATATCTTCAATTTGTTTCCCGATTTCCTCTTTAGTGCACTCAGGCCACCGATAGCCTCACGTATTTATAGGAAAATCGTCTATTGTAGGAATTCGATGTTGCAATATAGTAGTACACGTTAACATATCTCCCGGTACTTAATATAAATGGGAGCTTTCTTTTAAAAGGGTTTCAATACTTTTCCTTTCTTCTTTACTTAATTCGTCGAGTCTTGATAATTCTTTGATTTGATCAAATCGATCGTGCATTACAGCTTCAGATATCGCGTAACACGATCTTTCGCGTATAAAAGGCGTAATTTTGCGAGAAATATTTGATATACTGAGTTTCTGTATTAAAGAAATGTCCATGAATTTATTCCACTTTGAATTTTACATCTGGGTTTCGAAACTTGTTTCTTTATTTTTATCATTTTTAATACTTTCTACTTTTGACTTGTTCAATGAGTTCTTGTGCGAGAACCTCGAGTTCCTTTATACGCACTTGAAGTTCCACTAATTTCTCTAAAGGTCCCATGCAACGGAGTATAATTTATAATTATATATATATATATTGTAACAGTAATTTTTATCGTTAACAATTATTTTTATTTCTCGTGGGAATTCGGGCTCAAACACGGTACTAATTAATATGAGACTTCAAGGTGTGTGAGAGTAAGGTTTATTAACAACGTGAATAATTTCATAACATATCATTTTACGGTTTCCGGCCACTAATACCTAGGATGGTGCATTGAAATTCGGGAATTCCGGCGATTATTTTTACATTATTTCGTCTTATGCGTGCACAAATTCTCAGTATCCTCGGGCTCGAGTCTCTGTTACGTGCCAATGCGTTAGTATTGAGTAACTTAAAACACGCACACACACAGCCACTCGCATCGAACTCACTCCTTGACAGAATGTATCAACTCTGTTTACAATGCTTTCTCTGTTACTCTTGTTCCATTTTCTCTCTTTCTCTCTTCCACTCACACAATCGGGCAATTTCTGTTTATACTGCCGGTTTAAAATCCACACTATTTAATTTTATTTTCTTACACACTACTCGCTTAATTCGATGCACTTAATTTCCTATACTTGAATTTATCCTCTTAATCCTATTCTCTTAAAAACTACTCGCCTAATCGTATTAATTAATCCTACGCATCTACTACATTCAACTTATAGACTAGTTAAATTTTGATGATTTGACAATTTCTACACTATACAACTGGTTATTGTTAATTATATAGTTATTTCTCGCCTGTCCTTTTCCTTTTTCGCTGGCCTCTGGGTGTCACACACTTGTTTCACTTTCTGGAGTGAATACAGACTCTACGATATGTAATATTGGAAATAACTCTTGAATTTTTACTTTTAACTAGAATTTTTCGTAATTAATTTTCTGTCCTCCACTGTTAATGCTATCACGCCAAAAGAGCTCCTCTCTCCCCGCACCGACCTTTATAGGCTTCCCCTTGCTTCAGTCCCCTCTGCCTATTTTTCCATCGTAGTTTTAAATGTAATGCATCTTTAGACTTTTGCGGTTCGCTGCTGCCACGCTCACCGCCTTCCCCTCGCCCCGAGCAAGGCCAACTGGTCGCTGACCTGCTGTTTACGTCAGCGAGGGAATTTCGGAGCGGTGACAGCTCTAGTTTTTATACTCGGTGCGATGGCCTCATGCCCGCAAACCTCGGTGCTATTGTATCGAGTCTAATTTCGCAGGTGTTTTCGCATATACTCTCGGCTCTTATAACCGTTCGAAATAATAAAATAAGCTAAAAAGTGTAATTATGTTACAATATATATATATCCACGTATATGTCCTTCAATACAAATTCTATCTCTTTTTATTCACTAGTCATTATTGAATATTAGTTTCCACATTTGATTTCCACAAGGTCAATTTACTTACGAAAAAAGGCTTACCAAATAACTTGAATAATAGCGGGTACTCTATACAACGAATCAATTTTTGTAACGAAGTCGATCGATAGACTTGAACCACATCAACGAACGTTCTCAATTTGTAATTTTTAAAGGGGAAATCCGATCATCTAACTCAAATAAAAGTGTCACTTTCAACTACATCAATTTTTATAAATAAAATTGATTGATTAAAACCCGATAATAATAATTTTAAAAAAGGAAAAATCAATTTTTACACTTTAAATCCACATAGCGGTAGAAAAATAAAAGTTAGATTTTATGCTTTTATTGAAGGGGAATAGTAAATTTTCACGAATTAAATTGATTCATTAAGACTCAATAAAAATGAAAAAAAAATCGATTTTCACGAATTAAATCAAGATATTAAAACGCGGTAATAAGGGAAAAGCTAGATTTTATGAATTAAATCCGCTTACAAAAACTGAGAAGAAAGGAGGGATCACCTTTCATGAAATAGGTTGAATCACTAAAACTCAATAAAAAGTAAAAAATCAATTTTCGCAAATTAAATCACTTCCGAAAAACGCGGTAAAAAGGTAAAAGCTGGGTTTTATGAATTAAATCGAATTACAAAGGCGGGTCGATTAACACGAACCTAAGTGACACTTTCTTAAGAAATCAATTTTCACAATTTAATTTACCCACGGAAGAACCGATTAATTAATTCGAACAACACGAACAATTTTCTTTATAAATTCACAAGTTGTTTTCTTTTCGATTTTTAATTTACTCGCGATAAAAATTACTAATTAACTTGACACTTTTCTTTTTCTTTAATTTAATTTTCACCAATTGATTTTATTCGCGACAAAGATGACTGGTTAATTTTAACAAAATGAACATTCTTTTAGTATCCCGGACGATCCCCCAATTTTTGTTACGTCAAACCCACGCGGTGTTTTTACAAAAACCGACAAATTTAAGACGTGTGAGGCGTTTCGGCGTGAGTTTTCCGTACACTGGTCAAGAAGAATGAATTCTCCCTTTACCACACCTGACAAATAACACCGAAGACGCAAGCCCCCTTTTGAGTCTAACCTTTCGGAAAATTACTCGGGACAAGACTGAGAATGCTCGTTGATTATTCGCGTTAACTGTCTCTCGACTCGATAAACTAAGTTGATAAATTAACCCGCAGAGGAAGGGGTTTTAGGGGGAGGGAAAATGGCAGGTTACTTTCACTTGGGGAAAAATTTATGGAAATATCAGATAATATAAATTAGAAAAATTGCGTTGGCACTTACGTTTGGGTTTCTCGTGAAGTTGTTTCGCCGGTAACCGATGCGTTGAAGGGAAAAAAATTATGGCAACCGTTTGTTAAAATAAAAATCGTTAGACTCGATGATTCGTGAAACTGTTAAAATTTATTCAAACAACCAAATAAATGATACACGTACGTTCGCTATTACCGTGCGCGAGAGATCGTTATTTTTCGATACAATCCACTTAACGCGATACTTATGATTCGATAAAACAGTAAAACGAAATAAACAGTGTGGACTTGTACAAAAACGGCAGAAAACAATTGAATTCAATTTCTTTTAAAGTTTAGATAAATTCCGTATGATTGACATTAAATCCGAGAAAAAGTAAATTCGAACTGAATTTAGACTGTTCAACCGTTTTTCTTTTAAATACTCACTCTGAATTTTAGCTAACTCTACAGGGTGGGGTTCCTCCACGGTGGTGAGCCTGTTTAGCTCGCCAGTTTCAATCGCGACTTGACGAACGCTCGATACTGCGTTCTGCACCAGGCTGCACCTTAAGAGCCTCAGGTGATCGTCGATTCGACTCTACTAACTAACTGTCGCCAACTGACCGTCTACTGACTACCCGGCGACTGACTATGTCACTACTCTTAACTGACTGCCTTTTTCGGGCTTTTTCCCGTCCTTATATAGGTTCTGGATGGTCTAATTTTTCTATGCGGGGGATTCTTAGAATTACAATAGCGCTCGGACTTTGGGGCTTATCGCGATGACGCATTTTTCTTCTAGCCATGCCGTCGTTCGATTCTCGCTTAATTTCCATTCCGAACTGCAGTACCACGTGTAGCGTGGAACCATTCCCTGCCCCGAAGACACGCGTTGCGAGGAACCATTCCTCCTTTCGATGACACGCTGCAGCGAAGAACCCTTCCTTGCTTTGACCACACGCTGTCGCGAAGAACCATTCCTTGCTTCGATGACACGCTGTTCCGAGGAAACATTCCATGCTTCGATGACACGCTGTCGCGAGGAACCTTTTCTTGTTTCGACGACATGCTGTCGCGAGGAACCTTTTCCTGTTTCGACGACACGCTGGTACACCCAATATACTTTTCTTTAGTATTATCTTCCTTTCTTTTCCTTTTTTTCGTTATAACTACGACTTATTAATTTAATTAATGTTTATATTCATTTAAACGCTTATTAGTTAATGTCTAAAAAGGCCTTATTGACTGAACATTTCCCGATAGTTTTCCTCAAGTCTTTTAAATTGGATATCGTTGGTAACAAATTGAGATATCGGTGTGATAGGTTCTTACTCAATTGTTAAAGCCGTTTTATGAACAGTAACTCTTCTTATTCATTTTTAAGGAAATTCATTCGATATGTAGGTATTAATATTTCTATTTATAAATTCTTTCCGAGGGATTATTCCTCGTCTCGGTTGCATGCGCCGAGATAGAGAGAGGGAGAGAGAGCGAAAAGCGCCTTGGTCGGGAAGCGAGGTGTCGAGGGGTTCGGGCCACGCCGTGCTGCAGATCCAAGTCGCTTCCGCTGTCCCTTTTATGACCAACACCGCATGTAGTTCTTTGATAAGGTTAAACTTATTTCAATTTTTAATAGCGCGTAACGCAAAGGGACATATATAACTACTATAGTAACAAAATGTCAATTGTTTTTATATCCTCTCACGATCTTAACTGTTTAATTAACCATTGTGCTGGCTTTGTGATTTTCATTAATATTTAATTTTCATAATAGCAATTATTACTTGTATCCTTTTGGTTAACCATTTCTTTTCTGAATTCTTATCATAATTTTAGATTTAAATTGTTCATAAGTCCAAATGATTGTATATCAAAAGGCTGCTTAAATTTGCAGTGGGTCGCAAGGTATATGCTTTATAGATACGTATTGTTTCGAGGGAACACTCCTCGTCTTATAGTGTTAACACAGAGAGAGCGGAAAGACGGCATCGGCTCGAGTGCGACCTGAGAGCGTTGAGCGGCATGCTCCTACGCCAACAACCGCTACCATAGCTTCGAGTCGTCTTTGCCATCTGTCCAATGACTAATATGAGTCATCTTTTCTTATGTTATCCTGTTGTAACTCTGGCTATCTGTATTATATTATTGCTTAATTTTTATATCGAACTAGCGTTTAGATGGTTTATTCCCTTTAAATTATTGATTTATTTATTAGATATATGAATTCCGTAGCCTAGATATTTACTTCGTAAAAAGTCTAAATCTTTGCTACGATTGTGTTTCAATTTTTATTTAAACATTCAGAAATTCTGAAGAACTGCCTTTTGGGCTTTTGGTGTTCTGTAGTCAAAAACAAATTCCAATTTTCTATCAATACCATTAATAAGACCTATGTCTTCGTGTAATATTCTTGTTCATTGCATCATTCGTCGTAGCATATACTACTGTGTTCAAAAAGTAAAGTGAATTTTGTTTTAAAATAAATTTTTTTAATTTATTCTTCCAAATCGATTTCGTCCCCCTCAAAATAATCCCCCCTAGCCACAATACACTTATGCCAACGTTTTTTCCAATCTTTGAAGCATGCTAAAAAGTCGTCCTCAGGTATAGCCTTCAATGCACGTAGCGATTCCCGTTTGATCTCTTCAATCGACTCAGAACGATTTCCCCGGAGTAGTCTCTTGAGCTTTGGGAACAGCCAGAAGTCACACGGTGCTAAATCAGGCGAATACGGTGGTTGTGGAGCGACATGAGTGGAGTTTTTGATGAAAAACTCACGAAGAACCAGTGCTGTGTGCGACGGTGCATTATCGTGGTGCAAAATCCAAGTGTTGTCTTTCCATAATTCTGGCCTTTTCTTGCGAATATCTTCACGCAAACGACGCATAACACTTAAATAATATTCCTTGTTGACAGTTTGGCCAGTGGGAAGGAATTCGTAATGCACCACATCACGATAATCGAAGAAAACTGCCAACATGACCTTGATTTTTGAGCGACTTTGGCATGGATTTTTCGGTCTCGGTTCACCTTTGGCACGATATTCGCTCGATTGATCGGTTGTTTCCGGATCATAGGCATAAATCCAAGTCTCATCGCCCGTAATAATTTGTTTGTGGACGTCTTGATAGTCAGAAATCATTGATTCACATGTGTGAACGCGACGCTCTTTTTCGAAAAAATTGAGAAATTTTGGCACCAAACGCGATTTAACTCTTCTGAGGCACAAATGATCCTTCAAAATTGATATTGCAAGCATGTCGGCAAGATCTCGAATTGTTTATCGACAATTTTCGAGCACCAATTCCTTGATTTTCTTGATGTGTTGCTCATCAATTGACGTCGATGTTCGTCCAGAGCGTTCCAAATCATCAACACGTTCTCTGCCTTCTTTGAAGTCTTTGTGCCACTTGTAAACATTTTTCTGTGACATAGTCTCGTCACCGAAGGCCTTTTGTAACATTCGATACGTTTCAGCGGCGGAAATTTCATTTCGCAAGCAAAATTTAATAGCACTTCTTTGCTCAACAAAATTCAACATCGTAAAAATCACTAAATTCACTTTTCTTTGTTCACAAAACCAAGCGTAAACTAAAAACTAATGATGATATTGACATGTAATTTGTCACAGATGTCACAAACAGTCTTACCAACTTGAAAAAAAAATTCATTTGTCCGATTCGGTTAACGCGGGAAGTTTAAATAAAAAATTCACCTTACTTTTTGAACACAGTAGTAAGAACTTCCAAAGCAACGAAAACGTTGCCACGGGAGTTGGTCCATCTTCCTGAGCCAGATACGGTACATGACAGGGGGAAGGAAGCGACTACCCGACAGTCACCAATAGAACACGCGGACACGAATCAATTAAAGATTTCGATGACACGCGCCGCCAATGATATCCATAGGCCGTAGAGGGAAAACTCTTGATACGAGATTCAGGTCCCTAAATGCAGGACGTTTAGAGTGGGGCAGTGGCCTACCAACTCTTTGTTTCTCGTTGTTAGGTACACTGAGATCACCTTGTTATTAACGTGCCGTTCCCGCCTCTCGGCCTACGACACGGCTCCCGCGAGCGTGGGGCCGAGATACGCTCGGCCAACGCGCCCCCCCGACTTGCATCGGGGCGGGCTACCAATCCCCGCTCGGTTTTACCCGAGTGTTACCTCTTGGTCTGAGGGGGAGCACTATCCATAAACTCCCTATTTACGCGTTGGCGTTTTTAAAAACCGTATGCCCGACAGAGTCCAACCCATTTAAAGGTTGTACACGGCAAAGCCGTGAGGCTGCAACAACCTCCCCATCTCCCAATTAGTACGAGGACTTAACGTCTCGCTTGGTAAGCACCCGAGCCTACACCACGGCGGGGTTGCTAACTCCCGTACAGATAAGACGTTCACCCAGGGCAAGCAACCGAAGTTGCAATCTGGGTGGGCACAGTCCATCCGCGTGCGCCGGGGTTGTTAGGTACAGTGGTGAACCTGGCCATCCATTCCTGGCGCGCACCATGTTTTCCCACTGCCCTGCCTTGGTGTAGCTGCAGGTCTCACCCCTCCCGCCGTCATTATACCTGTATAATCTCTGGCAGCTATAGGACCCGACCACAGTGCAGGTCTATGATCTTCCTTAAAAGAAAGATAGATATTGGAGCATGGTTACGTCAGGACGTAATAATATGAATTCATATCTGAACATATCCGTCCATGCACGATCGTATTTAACCCGATATGTAATGTTATTGGCCCATTTAGTAACTAACATATGATCATATCTGATAATATATGGAGCAACATCTGATCACATATGAACCCATATGTGTCATATACGAACACGTACTGTTGAGAATCCGTCCGGTGGAACTTGACAGATCTGCGAATATATCGGAAAACAATGTAGCCTCACTCGATACAGGGCGATAAATAAACCAAGCACATTGTTTTTATCTTGAGAAACCGGTTTATTCCACCTTCCGTCAGCTCTTATACAAAATACAATTTTTGGTTATAATTTTGAAAAAAATGTTAAATGTCACAATAAGTTAAATTTGTAAAACAACAAATTAATATAAAATAATTGCACCAAAAAGTCAAAGAATTTAACTATATGAACAAAATAAATTGAGCTGAATATCTAGACTGAGGACCAGCAATTATATTAATTGTGTGCTGTAGGTACTGAGAGCGGTGTGCGTGCTGCAGCCAATGCTGCGGAGCACGCCACGTTATGAGATAAATGAGTGCTTAAAATGTGTCAATTATTCACTGCAAGCTCTCAGCAGATTTATCTGAGAGAAGTTGCAGTGAATAGGTGAGAGCACTCGCAATTTGATTGCTTGAGTGCTGTGAAAGAAAATGAGAAAAGTGACGCAGTCAGCACTGCGTAACACACTACAGACATAGATTGAGGATGCACCATTGAGCAGAGAATATTCACAGTAGTTTCCCAGCAGGTTTACTGGGGGAAACTACAGTGAATATAAAGCACATGCGTTATTATATTAATTAAGCCGGCAAAATAAAGTGAGGAGAACATAGTGCAGCGCGTGCTGCAGCGCACGCCACAAAGTGAGACAAAAGTGCTGATGTACCGCGAATTTTCTCCTCACTGACAGTGAATTGCTCTGCATTATATCAGTGTACGCTTATCTTGAGTTCTGAGTCCAGGTGAGCGAGAAGTTGAGCGAGTCCGGTGAATTGCGACAAAGAAAAAAGTCCGAGAGTCCTTTGATGCGTGTGCTGTTCAGCGGATGCGTTGCAAAAGGTGTCTAATTTTCCAATATGGCTGCGGGATATGAAAGCGTTGTTGGGCGCTAAAGTCAATTGAGAGAGATAGCCGGTGAGCGAAGCCGAAGTCAAGCGAGAGAAACATCCTCTCGCTCAACGCGGCGTGCCTACGAGGCACAGCCTCGGCTCCGCGAAGCCCTGCCTCGGCTATCTCCGGCCCAACCGAACGCAGCGTGCTAGAGCACAGCAACAGATCGACGCACGGCGAATATCGATCGCCGTGCGCCAGCTGATTATCCAACATTCCGCCCGCCATCAGCAACGGGGTTGATGATTAGTTATGGTTTTGAGTCGAATGAGATAGGCAGGACAGCTAGTTTTGAGATCGGCCTGGTGAGCGTAGTGGTAGCAGTTCGAAATGTCACCATCCTGGTGAGCCCATCTTTGCCTGGATGCAACGCCGTGACTTGTGCAAGTGGCCATTTGCACAGTGGAAAGCGTTCATCCGTGAGCAGAACCAAAGAGCCAATTTTAATAATGTTGTTAGGGTGATGCCACTTTGAAATGGACTGCTGCCGTTGTAAATAGTATGCAGACCATTGTCGCCAAAATTGTTGTATCTTTTGTTGCAACAATTACCACCTTGAGAGCCGTGAGATTGCCAAATCTTCGAGATTCGGCTCTGGGACCATTGTGAGTGCTTCACCAATGAGGAAATGTCCTGGCGTGGGTGCTGATGAATCATCTGGATCATCGCTAAGCGGTTCCAAAGGCCTTGAGTTGAGTATAGCCTCGATTTGAGCCAGCAGCGTTGAGAGCTCTTCGATCGTGAGTGCTATATCACCCACCGTTCGACGCAGATGGAATTTCACAGACTTTACAGCTGCTTCCCATTTGCCACCCATATGTGGCGCCGCAGGTGGATTAAACTTCCATGCAATCTGTTGATTTGCGAGAGAAGAAGCGATGAGATGATGCTCTTGAGAGGCCTTCCGGAACAGCTGACGTATGAATTTGTGAGCACCAATGAAGTTAGTGCCACAGTCAGAGTAGATGTTGTGAGGAATGCCGCGCCTAGATGAGAGTCGCCTGAACGTTGAGAGGAAACCGTCAGCTGAGTAGTCACTGACGACCTCAAGATGTAGAGCCGAAGTGGCGAGGCACACAAAAACGCAGATCCAGCCTTTGTGTGTTTTACTGCCTCGCCCCTTCTAAGTTTTGAGCGTGAGAGGACCGGCGTAGTCTACTCCTGTGTAAGTACATGCGCGCGATAGTGTGACTCGTGATAGAGGGAGCTGACCCATCAATTGTTGAGCCCGGACTCCTTTCTGTCGAGCACACACCACGCAATGTAAAATGTGAGATTTCACAGGAGCTCTGCCGCCTATGATCCAATGTGTTAGCCGAACTTGAGCTAATGTGAGCTGCGTACGTTCGTGAAGAGTTCGCACGTGAGCTTGATCAATAATGAGAGTCGTGAATCGAGAATGACGAGGTAGAATGGCAGGATGCCTTTCTTCATAAGTGAGTGCTGATTGAGCAAGGCGACCTCCTACTCTAAGTACACCCTCCTGGTCGATGAAAGCTGTTAGTCGACTGAAGGGGTGAGCGGATGGAAGATGCGAACCTGACTGCAGCACTTGTATCTCGTGCTTAAAGAACACGGCTTGTGTGACTCTCGTCCAAAACATGTTTGCTGCAGCCATTTCTCTCGCTGTGAGTGGAGCAGTTCCTGCCGATTCTAACCTCTTCCTCATTTTTGCCACTACCTTAACACAAAATGAGGTGAGACGACATAATTTTGTGAGTAAAGAACAGCGATGAATGAGTTCCCAATGATACTCTGGCGTCTGAGTTGCAGCGAGGAGAGCTATCCCCGGTCGGGCTTCCATAATGCTCAAATCCTCTGAGTAAGTTGCGGCTTTCGGCCAAAATTCAATCGGTTTCACCATCCACGGTGGACCTGACCACCACAACTGATGAGAAAATAATCGAGATGTTGAAGTACCTCGCGAGGCACAGTCAGCCGGATTGCTTGTGCCTGACACGTGACGCCATTGAGCACTGGATGTGAGTTCTTGTATTTGAGCGACTCTATTCCGGACATAGTCTTTCCACCAAGAAGTATGAGCTTTGATCCAGGTGAGAGTTACTGATGAGTTCGTCCACAGGTGAGTAGATGAGACTTTAACCTTGAGTGTGCCTTGAACATACATAACCAGTTTTGCTAGCAACAATGCTGCAGTCAGTTCAAGCCTTGGTATGGTGAGCTTCTTGACTGCTGCCACGCGTGTTTTTGAGCAGACAAGTGAAGTCACCTTTCCTGTGGAAGCTGAGTCGATAGTGATGTAAATCATTGCGACCATGGCCAGTTGACATGCATCAGAGAAGCCATGCAATTCCACTGTTGAGTTGCTCCATGTGTTAAACCAACGAGGAATTGAGAGTCTGGCCAGATATTTGAGATCTTCCCTGATTGCAGTCCATCGTGTTGAGACCTGGGATGGCAGTGGTTCATCCGAGCTGAGCTTGTGAAGCCAAAGCTCTTATAAAAGAATCTTGGCTCTTATCACAATACGTGAGACGAAACCAAGTGGATCAAAGAGCTGAGCCACCTCAAAGAGAATGAGGCGTTTCGTGAAACTTTCTTGAGCTGAGTTGAACCGGGATGCGAATGTGAACTTATCTTCACTAGGAAGCCAAGTCAAACCAAGAATCTTTGTCTCGCAGTCGTCCATTGAGATAGCTGAGCTTGACCTTAATGCTGAGATATTGGCAATTACTTTGAGGTCCGACGAGTACCACTTGGCGAGTGGAAACCCGCCCGCCATGCACAAGTCCTTGAGCTGTTGAGCTATTTCAATGAGCTGGTGAGTTAAATCCGCCCCACTGAAGATGTCATCCACGTACCTGCCAAATTTGATAGCTGGCACAGCAAGCGGAAAACGATGGCCTTCATCGTCGGTGAGCTGCATGTGAGTTCGAACTGCCAAAAATGGCGCAGCCTTTGTACCATATGTTACTGTAGTCAGTTGAAAAGGCACAGGATTGAGTTGACCATCTTTCCATAGAATCCGTTGAAGATTCCAATCCTCAGGGTGAACACGGATCTGACGATACATTTTTGTGATGTCAGTGGCGAAGATGTGTCTATGTTGACGGATCCAAATGAGCACGTCCGAAATATTGAGCAATAAATTAGGTCCAGTGTGCATAATGTCATTGAGAGATTTTCCTGAAGATGTTGAGCTAGAACCATTGAATACCACACGTAATTTCGTGGTAGTGCTGTCTGGTCTGAGAACACCGTGGTGAGGCAAGTAATAATGTTTATAACTTGGAGATGATTTTGACGCCTTCACCATATGACCGAGTTGCTCATATTCGTCCATGAACTGTGAGTAGAGCTGACCATATTCAGCATTCTTTGAGATTTTCCGAATAGTGTGTTGCAGACACTGAAATGCTCGTGAGTGTGAGCTTCCCAGATTCGCAGGTGATGATATAATAGGAAGTTTTCTTGAGAAGTTAAAAATCGTCAGGTCTGGTTGCCTCATTAATTCTTAATGAATGAGTGAGGCAATCAGAGTTGACAAAAATAATTAATGATTCGATTGTTAGAGATCTTTCTGAGATCGATAACACAGGGATCTAAGGTAGCGCTGACTCTAACCGGGTTGCGAACTGCCAGAAATTTTCCATTAAAAAATTTGGTCAAATCATTTGTCGCTTAGATTTATCACTCTTAAGAAACATATGACCGCGTATAAAAGGATTACTTAATTAATCTGCAACAAAGGGATATAAGAGGAAGCCGAACGATGTACCGGCCTGGTGAATCACGCTGATGCGTGTCGCGAAAATGATCCTCGCATGCCTGCTCCTCTGGTGTAAGTTGACCGACTGTGTCCTTTGGTGGCTCTTCCTGAATCCAAAATTTCGTTAGCACGTTCTGTAATTCCTGACCATCGTGTTGTACCACAGCATGATGAACAGTGAGTGCGTCAAATTGGCATGAGTTAGTTGGTCCAATGATGAGCCGCCCAAATATCGATAATTGTGCAAGAGGTGAAGATGATGTGCCCTTAAGAATATTTGGTTTAATAACCTGTCCATAAATATCTGCTCCAACTATGATATCGATTGGTCGTGGTGTGAGAAAGTCAGGGCCCGCCAGCTTCAGCTTCACTATACTATATGAGGCCATGTTCGAGCTGGTGACTCAAAAAGATGGCAAATGAGTAGTAACCGTGTTAAGAATATGAGCCAGTACCGTGACTTTCTCCCTGATGTACGTGGAACACAGTGTGAGTTGAACCGAGCCATGTGTCTGCGCTGAGTGCCTTCCACCGATCCCTGTGATCGGAATTGATGAGTGCTTGCGTGTTGCGTTGAGCTTACGAAAGAGTTCTTCCGTAATAAAAGTCAATTCCGACCTAGGATCGATGAGAAGTCTTGCTTGATGAGTTGATACCGATGTGTGGATGTGTGCGAGTGCAGTTGCCAATAATGTTGAGCATTTCAGTGTGAGCTGTGCCGATGAGAGGACGACCGCGGCGACATCCTAGTACGTCGACGACTGAGATGGTGCTGGTTGTGTGTCGGAAGTCGTTGCAGGGGGCGCTGCCGGATGCAGCATGGTGTGATGCCGCCCTGAACACTCTTTGCACGTCTGGGTAGATCGGCAAGCCGATGCGTTGTGCCGACCAAGGCAGTTACAGCACAGCCGCGCTTTCTCCGCCATCTTGCGCCGATCAGCCATAGTGAGCCAACGGAACTCAGGGCACATCACGATGAAGTGCCCCCGAGCCCGACAGCAATCACAGGGATAATCGGTCGCGTTGGTGTGTGATGGCGGAGCGCCACGTGCTGCGCTACCCGCATGATGCGCCGCTGCGCCGCGAGTCCCGGCTTTTGCCGGAAGAGGATTCGCCGATGACGTTTGGCTCGAGCCTGGACCAGGTTTTGGAGTGACCTTCGCCATCTCCAAGGCTCTGACTTTCGTCTCAGCAAACTTCTCGAGCTCAGCAAAAGCCGGAAAGCCAGATGAGCGTCCCAGCTTCGTCTCCCAGGCCTCGCGTGTGGTTTGGTCAAGCTGTTGACTCAGCAACCTCACCATCACGCACTCCCAGAGCTCTTCCTTCGTTGCCAGCGAAGAAAGAATCCTGTACGCCTCGGAGAACGAAGCAGGAATTGGTGCGAGCGATTTCGCATCCATAGAGCAGGCCTTTACCAGGTCTATAAATATGAAACCGGAATTTTTGTATAGAAAATACACGTTTATTATATGAAAATGATAAAACATATTTTATTCGAAGTATTGCCCATCGCTAGCTATACATTTTTCCCACCTGTCTGACAATTTGTGGATGCCACGCCACAAAAACTGTTGCTCTTTTGACGCTATCCAGTCATCGAGCCATTTTCGTACATTTTCGTAAGAAGTAAAGCGCTGCTCAGCAAGTGCGTGTCCCATCGATGCAAATAAGTAGTAATCGGACGGAGCCAAGCCTGGTGAGTAAGCCGCATGCGAAAGTATTTCGCAACTAAACGCCTCAATCGTTTCCTTGACCAGTTTTGGTGTGTGTGATGGTGCATTATCATGAAGCAAAATCACTGTGTTGCCTTTTTTGATATTCTAGTCGTTTTTCACGCAAAGCTTGATTCAAATCGATCATTTGTTGTCGGTAGCGTTCAGTATTAACGGTTTCGCCAGGTTTTAGCAGCTCATAATAGATCACACCCTTTTGATCCCACCAAACGCAGAGCTTCGTCTTCCGTCCATAGCGATTTGGCCTTGCAGTCGATGTCGATGGTTCGCCTGGAGTTACCCATGATCTTTTACGCTTAGGATTCTCAAAATATATCCACTTTTCATCGGCAGTCACAATTTGATGGAGAAATGACTTTCTTTTGTACCTGGCAAGCAGCATTTCGCAAGTGGTTTTTCGGTTTTCCTGCTGTCTTTCATTCAGTTCATGTGGAACCCATTTTCCCATCTTCTGGATCGTTCCCATGGCTTTCAAACGTATGGAGACGGCTTCTTGTGTCACATTTAATTGATCCGCGAGTTGTTGTTGCGTTTGAGCGTCATCCTCATCCAACAATGCTTGTAATTCGCTGTCTTCAAACTTTTTCGGTGGTCTTCCACTTTCTTCATTTCTCACGTCAAAATCGCCACTTTTGAATTTTTTAAACCACTTAAAGCACTGTGATTTACCAAGAGCATGCTCACCGTAAGCTTCGACAAGCATTCGATGCGATTCTGCAGCAGTTTTCTTCAATTGGTAACAGAAAATCAATGCTGTACGCAAATCGTAGTTTCCAGGCACAAAATTCGACATGTTCAACGCTATTACAAACTATGCTGTTGTATGAAACTTGTATTGTTGTGAGGTGAAAATCTTTGTCAGAGATGTCAACAATGAAATGGCGCCAATGACGCGGTTCGACGGTAACCACATTGACAGCTAGGGCCATCTATGGGCAAATTCCGGTTTCATATTTATAGACCTGGTAATGAGAAGAGCTTGTCCAGGCGCTCCTGCACCAGCAGCCGCTTATGCTCGTAGCGAAAGACCAATGTCTCCTACGCAAGGTTAAACGATTCGCATGTGACTGCGAACCCCGAGATAAGCTGTGCCGCCGAGCCTGACACGCAGTCACGCAGATACAAAAGCCGGTCGACATCAGTGAGCCGGGTATTTCGAATGACCAGCGACGTGAACACGTCACGGAACGCAGGCCATCCGGAATAATCCCCTCCAAAAGTCGGCAGCTTAATCTCCGGCAGCTTTGTGCGGGGCTGCGGCGACGCTGTTGGTGGTGCAGGCAGACGCCGTTGAGCCAACCTCTTAATTGACGATTTGTTGAGCAATCTCTCAAGTTGCACCTCGATGCTCTGTAAATCGTCAGCAAAATATTCATGTTTCAGGCAGGTCAAAGGCCACGAAGATTCCATGAGTTCATGTTCCTTACGGAAGTCACCGTGGATCTTTGCGACCTGTTCGACCATAGAATCGAGCGAAGCCATAGAGAGGGAGTCTCCGCCCTTGCTAAGCAGCGCCACGATCGTGTGCAAATGAGCAATCCGACGCCTCTGCGACCGGACCTTCAGCACCATCTCGGGTGCCAATCGAGACGGTGATCGGGTCTTCCTCGGAACGACGCCGGCCCCAGGAACCAGCAACGTCTTTTTCTCGTCCAGAGCACCAAGCGCCACCTCGGTGTCTGGAGGAGTGCCCTCGGACATTGCTGGTCCTGTTGCACACGTAGGTAGAGGAAAGTAAAAAAACAACGAAGCTTCTCCGCAGAGACGTACATTACCCCACGTGTGTCCGCTTGACGAGGTGATGAGCCGATGAGGATCCTGCGACGGGCTACGCAGAGTCCTATCCCCAGATGAGCCGAAGAACGTGTAGCGGTGAGAGCGGAAGGTAGAGAACCCTGGTTCTACCTTGTTCGAATCGAGAGGATCCGGCTCGAAGGACCAAAAATGTTGAGAATCCGTCCGGTGTAACTTGACAGATCTACGAATATATCGGAAAACAATGTAGCCTCACTCGATACAGGGTGATAAATAAACCAGACACATTGTTGTTATCTTGAGAAAGCGGTTTATTCCACCTTACGTCAGCTCTTATACAAAATACAATTTTTGGTTATAATTTTGAAAAAAATGTTGAATGTCACAATAAGTTAAATTTGTAAAACAGCAAATTGATATAAAATAATTGCACCAAAAAGTCAAAGAATTTAACTATATGAACAAAATAAATTGAGCTGAATATCTGGACTGAGAACCAGCACACAATTATATTAATTGTGTGCTGTAGGTACTGAGAGCGGTGTGCGTGCTGCAGCCAATGCTGCGGAGCACGCCACGCTATGAGATAAATGAGTGCTTAAAATGTGTCAATTATTCACTGCAAGCTCTCCGCAGATTTATCTGAGAGAAGTTGCAGCGAATAGGTGAGAGCCCTTGCAATTGAATTCCTTGAGTGCTGTGACTGAATGTGAGAACAGCTACGGAGTCAGCACTGCGTAGCACAATACAACATAGACTGAGGATGCACAAACGAGCAGAGTATAGTCACCGTATTTTCCCAGCAGATTTTCTGGGGGAAACTACAGTGAATATAAAGCACATGCGTAATTATATTAATTAAGCCGGCAAAATAAAGTGAGGAGAACGTGGCGCAGCACGTGCTGCAGCGCACGCCACAAAGTGCGACAAAAGTGCTGATGTACCGCGAATTTTCTCCTCACTGACAGTGAATTGCTCTGCATTATATCAGTGTACGCTTACCTTGAGTTCTGAGTCCGGGTGAGCGAGAAGTTGAGCGAGTCCGGTGAATTGCGACAAAGAAAAAGGTCCGAGAGTCCTTTGATGCGTGTGCTGTTCAGCGGATGCGTTGCAAAAGGTGTCTAATTTTCCATTATGGCTGCGGGATATGAAAGCGTCGTTGGGCGCTAAAGTCAATTGAGAGCGATAGCCGGTGATCAAAGTTGATGTCAAGCGAGAGAGACATCCTCTCGCTCAACGCGGCGCGCTTACGAGGCACAGCCTCGGCTCCGCGAAGCCCTGCTTCGGCTATCTCCGGCCCAACCAAACGCAGCGTGCTAGAGCACAGCAACAGGTCGACGCACGGCGAATATCGATCGCCGTGCACCAGCTGATTACCCAACACGTACTTTACGATCAAAAAGTACTCAGAATTTGTCAATAAAACGAAAACGGTTTAATTATTCATCAATATTTATTTTATTCCCTTCAAAGTAATCTCCATCGTAAGCAATAGATATATTCCAACGCTTCTGCCAATCTTTAAAACACTTTTCATAGGCCGATTTTGAAATCGCCTCCAGCTTCTTCTGCGAATTCTACTTTATTGCCTCAATCGTCTCAAAACACTTCCCGCGAAGTGGTAACTTGAGTCGTAAGAACAGGAAAAAATCACACGGGGCCACGTCAGGTGAATACGGAGCTTGCGGAACGGTATTAACGTTGTTTTTGGTCTAATAGTCGTGTACAAGATGAGATGTGTGAGTCGGTGCATTGTCGTCGTGAAGAAACCACGAGTTGTTTCACAACTCCGGCCTCTTGCGACGAATATTCTCCTTCAAACGCTTCAGTATGCTCACATGATACTCCTTATTTACTATTAGGCCTGGCGGAAGGAATTCGGAGTGGACCACCCCACGGCAATCAAAGAAAACGGTCAACGAAACCTTGATTTTGGATCGAATTTGTCATGATTTTTTGGGTTTTGGCTCGTCTGAGAAGCGTTAATCCCATGATTGTTGGTTCGTTTCGATGTCATATTCATAGACTCATGTCTCATCACCAGTAATAATGCCTTCGATAACATTTTGGCCCAAAGATGGCATTTTTTTAGCGACTACAATGCGATGCTATTTCTGCAAAAAATTCAGCATTCTCGGCACAATCTGTGCTTGAACTCTTCACATGCCCAAAGCACCGTGCATAACGCTCGCCACCGATCCAAACGAGACACCAAGATCGACTGCTATCTCCCTAATGCTCACACGACGATCTTCGAGCACAATTTTCTTAACGTTTTCGATGTTTTCGTCAGCCACAGAGCTGTACGGACGACCGGAACGAGGCAAATCATCAATCACAGTACGACCCGCTTTAAACTCTTTGTACCACTCGTATGCTTGTGTTTTCAATTCCCCGTTTCATTGTCGAGTCCCCGTAGGCTACCGTTAACATTTTCAACGCTTCCGTACATGAAATTTTGTTAGAAACATAAAATTTTAGGCACACTCTTTGCTCAACTAAATTCGACATAGCGAAATTCGCAGAGTACACCAAATGATGACTTGCTTACAAAGCTATTACGCACAAACTATCTGACACATTGCGCTTAAAAGTGACATGTAAACAACTGACAGATGTACCAACCTAGAAAAAAAATAATTTTGAGAATATCTCAAGGGTGGCTCGTTTAAATGAGAAATTCCTGGTACTTTTCGATCGTAAGGTATAATCGTCAATCCCTTACAAAACACCATCCGTACTCAGTCATGATAACGAACATCTCCGACGCTTATCAATCCATCCTTCTCCCAGGTACGACGAAGAGAACGAGGCGAAGGCTACTATTCATAGCCCAGAGAAGGACGGCAACGCTACAGTAATTTTATCCTTTAACAGTTAGGATATTATAAAACGAGGTTAAATATCATGTGAGTGCTAATTTAAAATATATATGCCAGGTGTAACAAGTTTATTTATAATGCGCGCATGTATCTTGTATGAAATACAAACTTCAGTAAACTTTTTTCAATTGATTTAGTTGCTTACATACAGTAGCGGACAAAAGTTTAAGACGATGAATTACAATTTGGTTCATAGATCTGTCATACAAGTACTAACGTTTCTTTCGGCTAGTTGTTTTTTTACAATACATGTGTACGTTTGACCTTCATAATGTAGAAGTTTCGGTCGTCAAATGTAAAGAATATAGATTATACAATTTTTTTTTCCTTCCAACCATCTGTAAACAGCGGACATTAGTTTAAGACGATCTGTCGAACAAGATACCCGTAGTCAATCCACGCAATAATTTGATATATTAATACTGTAAATAGTTTGTGGTGTATCATCCAGTGTCTTAAGTTTAAGTACGTACGAAAAGAGTACGGGTAAAGCCCGTAATTTGTCATCAACTGAACGAAAACTAATCGTGTCTCTACGGAAGCAAAATGAGACATTTTCTTCAATTGCAACTCAAATGAATCGATCAGAAACTTTTTGTAAGCAAGCGTGGTACAAGTTTGTGAAGACTGGGGACTATTTTGATCGACCAAAAAACGGTAGACCGCGGAAAACCACGTCAACGCTGGATCGTCGGATTCATCGATTAAGCGAGAGAGATCGTTTTCGTTCAGCAGTCGATATCAGAGCTGAAATATCCAGTAATAATAATGCACAAATTAGTGTAAGAACTGTCCGAAGACGATTAGATGAATTCAATTTGAAAGCACGAAAGCCACGGAAGAAGCCGATGCTCAGTAAAAAGAATAAAAAATTACGACTGCAATTTGCTAAGGCTCATCGGCATTGGACAAGTGAGGATTGGCAAAATGTGCTATTTTCGGACGAATCCAAATTCAACCGAATTTGTTCTGACGGGATGCTGTATGTAAGACGTCGAATTGGCGAAGATTTAAATCCTCGATGTGTTTTACCGACAGTTAAGCATGGAGGTGGAAACGTAATGGTGTGGGCATGTTTTTCGCAATGGTCCTGGACCAATACGCTGAATTCATGGAATCATGGATCGTTTTCAATACTTGGATATATTGAAAAATACTATGTTACCGTATGCCTACGAAAATATGGGTGATAATTTTATTTATCAACAAGATAATTACCCAAAGCATACGGCTCGGGTAGTGAAAAGTTTTTTTCAAGATGAAAAAATCACTTTATTACCGTGGCCGTCGCAGTCGCCGGATTTAAATCCAATTGAAAACTTATGGTGTACCATAAAAAGAAGGGTTCAAAGAAATAAACCAAAAAATTTTGACGATTTGTACTCTTTGGTTGAAAAAACGTGGAATGAAACAACTGTGGACGACTGCAAAAAATTAATTGATTCAATGCCTCAAAGATGTGCTGATGTGATAAAAAATAATGGACTGTGGACAAAGTATTGAAGGGAGGAAAATATCTGTATATTTTCTACCAAAAAATATTTTTTTACGTATAGTCTTAAACTTTTGTCCCCGAAGATATCAAACAAATTTATGTTTTCTTTGTTTATTGTATCTAATGTTGTTACGCGCAAAATTGAATTTATGTAATAAATATATGAATTAATGATTAATTAGCTAATACAAAGAAAAAACCACTGAGTCAATTCTTTTCATAAAAAAATCAACGATTACTTTTTTTTTCCTCTCCGTCTTAAACTTTTGTCCGCTACTGTAGATAATCGCCCACTTGAATAAGGTGCTGAAAACATTTGACTGAACTCAATTTGTTTAAACAAAACGTGTTATCTTCCTTAATGGGCACTATGTGGTCTACCTTGGCTTTCATTTCCATATTATGAAATATCTTTGTATTTTGAACAGTGAAGTCATCGAGTAGAAAACATAATGTGCTAACTCCCATCTCGAAGAAAAATCGAATATCGCTGTAAATAACAGAATTACCGTTGCTGATTACTTGAACGGTAAAGCTATTTGTTTTTAACGTTTTATACATTTTCGACGTATAATTTTTATTGCCAATTTTGGTTCGAGCATAAACCAGTAAGTTCTTCAAGTCTAGATTGTAGAAAGCTAAGAATTCAGTTTCAGTAACATTGAACTTTGTAATTGTACTATTTCCAACGAACTCGTGCCCATTTTTACGTAAAGATGTGCGCATGACATTTTGTTCAGTGACTCGATATCTGAGTGTTTGTACACCTTGTGCAATCTTGTCATAAACAATCTCTTTGCCCAAGTGCTTTATGCCATGAACACAGTAAGCGAGAAATCCGTTGAAATTCTCAAATGGAAATGCCGATATCGCCCATAGAGGTCCCCATCTTCTAACAACGAGGACGGGACGTAGAAACTGATGCACATTGTATGATAATTTGCGATCACTATAAAGAGTTTTGGTTCGCTTCACGAATAATTTCAGGAAATCTTCTGCCTGTTCAAGATCGGCACTTTTTTGGATTCGTTCTTGCAGCAAAATAAATATCGCTTCAACTATAAAAGAATCCAATGTTGCAGATACTCACGTGGTAAATGATCAACTAGCGCTCGGAGGGAATAAAACAGAATAAAATTGTAATACTCGGATGCCTTATGGAACTTCAAAAGCATAAGTGATTGTGGCATTCTATTTAAAAAATGTGGTGGTCGAATGCTCAAAAGAAATTTATCAATCGCTTGAATCTCTTCTTTTATATTCCAAAGCCCTTGCTTCGCAACCCATCTATCTAGAAACTGCCGCCCTACTCCCAACAATACGGAGTGCACGTACTCTGGTATCAAGCACGTTCATAGATCGATGTAAGGTAGATTAATGATGACGGAACTTCCTTTCACACCTTTAACGTAAATTTTCTTTTTTTGCAGTACTTTTAGAGCTTGATTCTGCATTCTTGTTCCAGTCCATATATATGGATATATACAATTACTTCTGTTTCCTTCGAAACTTCGTGCCTGTATCATTTTTATTTCACAAATATTGCAGCTATATCTACCATTGAAATGTAGAATATTTTGAATTTGGGGTCGGGACGGAGCATCAGCTATGAGGGGAGCTACAACTCTGGAAACGAATGTTTCTCCTGTTTCTGGACCCAATGTACCCTACGAATACTCCCATCAAAACATTCTTTCAATTTCGAACAAAACGGTTCAAAAAAAGAAATGAAAAAAGAAACGATTCTTACATATCATAAGAAACGATAATTACAAACGTCAATGGCCAACTGTGGCTTTTCGAACTTGCAGCTAGCTGAAGACCATCCATAATTAGCATCAATGTTAAATCGAATCTTTGTCTATTTTCTCGTGAATTCACTCGGATGTATTCGGACCCATTTGTGATATCACTGATTATATCGTCATCGTCGCATGAGACTGGTTGTTTCAACTTCTCAGCTAGATTCCGATACTCGAAAAAGTATTTAATTTGTTCGCGAATATCTATTTCAAAAAAGAAAATAGTGTTTTCGTTATCTACACCGCATGAACAGCACTTGTCGTTCGTACCACGCCTACCATTAGAGAGAACACATTTTTTGCAAAAAAAAAGTATTGAATAGAACTAAAGTTCTGTGCCCCATTTTGGACATACCGAAATTATTGGTGAATACTCTTTGGCATTTGATTGTCTTCAGGAAGAATGTTTTGCAACATTTTGAGACAGTCTCTGAGATTAGTTTTCGGCATTTCCACAGCCCAGACGAGTCCCGCGGGACGGCCAGAAATACGGGCCACGCGGCGACGTATAAGAGTATATATTGTATATGGTATTAGGCATCATAATTTATAACTGAATCTATATTCTACACTCACAATATAAATAAAAGGTATATCGGAAAATTGAGAAAATTGAAGAAAAAAACTGGAAAATCATACAAACCGGAATGTTATCGCCGTTTTTCCAAAGTTTATATATTTTTTTTCGGATGAGCTGCAACCACTTGTTGATCATCCTCTTCTGATGACATTTTGTTTGTCTTTTGTGTGTGTTGCGTCACGACTCAATTGGTATATAACGGTCTATAAACGAGCGCAAATGGCTCGCAGAGCATGATTATACATACGGTGAAAGGATATTTGTTCTTTCGAGAGTCATACATTTCACTATGTTTAGTAGTCGCACGTTTACTTGCAGTTATGAGTCGTGTGGAATCGGGATCCGTCGCTCATCCGGTACACAAAAAATGTCAACACCAAACACCCATGACGTGCCGTCGAGGTCGATACATCGACAAAGCACGTGAAACGTGACTCCTAGTACACACCGGCGAAAAAGTGTTATAGCCTCCAGGGCAGTGATGCTACATGAGGGAATTGTTTTCCACATCAAGGACGCTGGGTACCCTCTCCACTGGATCTGCTTTAGCGCCCGCTGCGCGCGCACCCGGCAAGGGACCAATTAATGCAATTATTAGCTGTACTATTATTTCTGTGTACTCTGAATCGATAAATAAAATGTTTGTTAACATTAATTATCGAAATTGTCCATCTTTTGACGTATTTTTCGTTAGTATTTGTAAGAAATTCATGACGTTGTAGCGGTCTTTTAGTATGAGTCGAGAAAATAAATCTTGTAATGTCAATGTATTTGAAAATTCCTCCTGATTTTGTACGGAACCTGCAATATATTGAAAATTATGAGGCTACACTTCACAACAGGGAAAATAAGAACCAGACACAAGGATGGTATATAGAGAAAGTGGTTTTATTCTCCTTATATTCTCCATTTACAAAATATGTCAAAAGTGTTGTGCCGCGAACTAATTCTTTGTATATTAATTTGCCATTGTTCCTTCTTTGCGTGAGGCCACTCACAAGGAAGCATAGTTTGGTGTACCCCTCTGATTTTGATAAAACTCACGTATGTTGTAGAGCATCGAAAACTAAAAGGCACGTATTTTTTTTATCGGCGGAAAAACATATCTCAGGGGTGAAATCGCCCTCCAAAGTTAGAGGTGATTATGCAGTTTCACCCCTGCAAATGAATTTTTTTCTTCAACTTCACGTGGAATTTTTATTATCTTCAATGAGGAGTATTTTGGTTTTTGTTCCATTAAAATCGGTTGACGCCTTCTGGGTGAAACTGCATAATCACCCCTCGACATGCCTAACTTTGAAGGGCGATTTCACCCTTTAGAAATGTTTTTCCGCCGATAAAAAAAACTACGTGTCTTTTAGTTTTCGATGCTCTACAACATACGTAAGTTTCATCAAAATCGGAAGAGGACACCAAACTATCCTTCCTTGTCAGCGAAGTAGAAAAATTGTGCAAACGTAAGCAACGAGCTGCGAGCAATTAATGCTACGAGCTCGAGCTCGAACTTGCTGGAATTCGCAAGCAAAGATTATTATGAAATTCATTGCGACATTCGATTTAGGTCAAACGAGCGAATAACTGCTTTGCCTAAATCAGTCAAAAGTTTAACATCAACCTGAACGGTTGATCGCGGTACCGGCATAACATTTGGTGGCAGTGGTGGGATCTGCTGAAGTGATAAGTGTTACGTAATTTATTTGGACAAAAAGTGTTCTGGACAAAGTAATAAGAGTGACTTTGAAGTGACGATTACGACTCGTGCAAAAGACGCCGGTGTAGTTCGTGAAAACCCGACTAATCTAACGCAAAGTTGCGAAGTGACCGTCGGTGCGGTTTGACGTATCGGTCAACCGTTTAAAGTCCCGATTGACGGTGTCACGTCAAGTCGCGGAAAACCGCACAAAGTGTGCAACCAAGTACACGAAGCGGCTACTTGTGACGAAGCCGTCGCGCAGTCATTGCCGACGCACAGAAAATGAGCACAGGAACCATCAAGAGACGGGTCAACGGTGCCAGGGAGGACAACTGGACCAACCTTCGAAGGGAGCTACGAGACAGCAGGTCTACAGCACCGAAGAAACAGCACCCAAGGAACATCGCCATCCAGAGGACCATCAGCAAGATCATCTTCCTGTAAGTGGCGGTTACATTATACACATACATATAGCCTTGTAGATTCAAAGCTAGTCGATCCGTAAATTGGGAAAATATTCCAACATATATATATATATTTATATATATATCTCGTGAGATTTTTTTGGAAATATTAAAATAAAGCCCATCGCGAAATAAGCAACATGTCGGAATCTAGAGGAGCCCGATCAAGACGTAGGGACGACTCGTTAGACACGACGTTGCCTGGCGCAGGGGTAGACTCCACAGCCGGATTAGCTGCGGCTATAGGGGACATCGTTTACGAAGTGCGCAGGGCGTTATCAGAGCTCTCGCCGACGGGACGAATCCCCACGGCCAGACAGGAGGCACTTGTAGGCCGTCTGACAGCCCAGTTTGGCGTGAACCCACTTAGGGGTGCGTCGTTTGGAGATGACGACAGTATCGATAGAGACGACATATTCAACATGGCTACTGGTGAACGAACACTTGAGCGCATCACAGAGGATATGGTCGAGCCAGAATTCGAAAACATGCGAACGATGGATCGCGTAGGTTTCCCATCCGCTACCGATACGGCAGCGTGGTCGGTACCAGCACGAGTACGGGACCGGTTGGAGGCGGTCGATAGAAGTCAACGCGAGTACGAGCGGGCTCAGCGAGAGCTCGAGCTAGAGCTCAGGCTCCAAGGCCGCGACACGCCGTCGGCAAGGCGAAAGAGCTCGAGCTCATCCGATCCCTACGGGAGCAAAATGCCGAACTGTTGCAAAGGCTGGAAAAGGCGGGGTTGGCAGAACACCCGACACCACGGCCGCGGCCGAGGCAAACGCGATTCGAGGAGCCGAAGTACCTTGGTGCGGATCCCGTGTTCCAAAGGGAGCAACGGCGGATACCAGAAACCCGGGGTCGGACACTCGACCTGGGGCTAGCCTTGAAAAATATAAAGCATTTCGACGGCAGCAACGCTGACGAGCTGGACGCCTTCATACGAGCCTGTGATACCGTTTTCAAGCGAGCTGCGTGCGGGACCACGAGATCTTGTTGGAATTGGTACTCAGCAGCAAGCTCGAGGATCGGGCGGCCCGAGAGATGAAGCATAAAACCATCCCCTCGATAGCACAGCTCAAGACCGAGCTGAAGGCCCTGAACGGGAAGCGGAAGTCGCTGCCTGCGTTACAGGTAAAGGGTGGTTAAATTTTAAGGGCCGATGTTGATTTTGAATAAAACACAAATTATTTAGGAAATCATTGTCAATTCTTTTTATCATGATAATATGGTATGGTTCAATTATGTATGGAACAAAATATCGGCCAAATGGCCGCCGCGACCTTGGCGGCACACCTCCAGCCGATGGTCCAAATTTTCGATGACGCTTAGGCATAATTGAGGTTCTATGCCGTTAACGTGCCGAATTATCTCATCCTTTAGCTCTTGAATTGTTGCTGGCTTATCGACGTACACCTTTTCTTTCAAATAACCTCAAAGAAAGAAGTCCAACGGTGTCAAATCACATGATCTTGGCGGCCAATTGACATCGCCACCACGTGAGATAACACGGCCATTGAATTTGTCGCGCAAAAGAGCCATTGTTTCGTTAGCTGTGTGGCAAGTAGCACCGTCCTGTTGAAACCACATATCGCCCACATCCATATCTTCCAATTCGGGCCATAAAAAGTTCGTTATCATCTCACGATAGCGAACACCATTCACAGTAACTGCCTGACCGGCCTCATTTTGAGGTGGACGGCTCTTCAGCCACACTATCGCGAACAGCAGCAATATTTTCTGCAGTACAAGCTGTACGAGCATGCACTGGTGTTTTAATATCTCCTACAGACCCGGTTTGCTCAAATTTTTGCACGATTTTTCCGATTGTACGCACATTTGGACGATTAAATTGACCGAAAAAATCACGAAGTGCACGATATGCATTTTGATTTGAACGCCCATTTTCATAATAAGCCTGAATAACTTTAACGCGTTGCTCGATTGTGTATCTTTCCATGGTTCAAATTGAGTTAGTCTGAAATTGAGAAATGTCAAATGAAATGCAGAAAAAAACTTGACGTTTAGGTGTGGTTCACATTCAACATCGGCCCTTACAATTTAACCACCCTTTAGAATTCAACTCCCAACGGCAGGGCCAGGGCGAGGATATCGCGGTATACGTCGCCAAGACAGAGCGTATCACCGTCGATATTATAAAAAATTTCTGCGAGAAAGCCGCCTCAATGTCGGAAATGCGCATCATTGAGAAGATAACACGGAAGAGCGCCCAGGCCAACTTCGAAAATGGACTGCATGGGCAGTTCCTAATTTTGGTGACATCTCGTAACTACACCCCTCTCCACGAGTCAGTAACGGGAGCGGTCGAAATCACCAATATAGTACAGCCAAAGGGAGGGATAGATGGAGTATCAAGCCACCTCAAGGCACACCTTCCCGGCAGGGAGAAAATTGCATCACCTGCGGAGGACCAGGGCACGTGGCTCGAGACTGCACCTGCAGGTCGGGAAGAGTGAGCCTACCGATGTCTAGTGAGGATAAATCCATACACCACGTCGACGTTGTGTGCAATTATTGCCAAAAAAAGGCCACGTGTGAAAAGACTGCAGGAAGAAATTGTCGCAAAACAAGAGCCTGCGTAGTCCTCACAACATTCCCGACGTCCAAGGGACGCAGGGGCCAGAGTGAAAAGTCCACAGTGAAAGCAAGTACAGGTCAATCAAATACCGATGCCAGCCAGCTGGGTACGATGAGATTGAATACACTCACATCCCAGCTGAGACCCGCGCGCAGAAGGAGGAAAGCGACGCAGCAGTTACTGCCGGTAACGCTGCCGGCGTCTAGCACCACGGCCAGCGACTTTGATATCGTTGCATCATTGGCCGTGACCGGAGTACTCACCCTTAAGGCGGACACAGAGACCTAGTGCAGTATACTGAAGGAAGGATGCCTCAAGCCCGAGACTAAAATTGTGCTGGAGACACTGGCTTTAAAAGTACAGCATTGGATCTACATAGTTCCGAACAATGTGCCGTTGAAGGTCAACGGACTACTTGGTATAGACTTTATCAAGCAGCATAAAGTGGACATCCTGCATGGCGGATGCTTAAGTTGTATAGGCACTGCATGCGGCTACGGGACGGCACGACGAGGATATATTAGTCACCACGCAGTAGAACTGTCGCCACATGCAAGTACATAAGCCTGCTTACAAAGATAAAGCTTCTTTCCGAAAATGGGTCGAACATGGATGCCGCCAAGGGGAATAAATTTGTCGGACCACCTATAAGGAGCGGAATCAGCCGAGGCAAAGTAGCGAGATCCCGTGTCACACCGTCAAAAACCAATAAAATGAGTTTAGAAGTTTCTAAACACGACGGGGAAGTGCAACAGCCGACGGCAACACTCGAGCCGTCGGAGATAGCGAAGGCCGTACGTAGCCGACAGGTCAAAATACTGCGCATAAGCTCAGAGAGTATAGGGAACAAGGCCAAACGCTTTGCGCAGCAACAACGAAAGCCCGACTTGGTGTCCCCCAGCAGTGAAAAGCAAGCAGCTCAAGCAGGAATAATGTGCGAATACAAGGGTGTATTTCATCTACGAGGGAACAAGCGACAGCGCACGCACGAGGTGTCGCACCCTTTAAGGTTGGATCGAAGGACCTAGGATCGCAACCCTTGCCTGGGAACACCGTAAAATCGGGGCATGGGTCCGATAAAATGCAGAAAGCCGAAAAAAGAAATACTGATGCAGGCGCTCAGAGTCGCATATACGCGACCACACGAGCCCAAGTGGGACAGGAAAGAAAGTCCCATAAAAAAGAGAAAGATAGCATAATTGGGTATACGAACAGCCGCACAAAGCGGAGAGTCGAAGATACCCAAGGCGACCACGATAACTCGTCGAAGCGAGAGGCTAAACTCGCCCACGAGAAAGAGAAGTAGAGAGGTCGACAGACAAAATGCTAGCGGAAGGAATAGTCCAGCTCAGCAGGAGTCAATGGAACGCGCCACTGACTTTCCAGCGGCTAATGAACTCCGCGTTAGTTGGACTACAGGGAATTCAATGCTATGTGTACCTAGATGACAAAGTAATCCACGGGAAAACTTTCAAGGAGCACAATGACAGGCTGCGAGAGGTACTGCAGCGGCTAAGAGAAGCCAGATTGGCAATGCAACCGAGCAAGTGCCAGTTCCTGGGCAAAAAAACGCAGTACCTTGGCCACATCATCTCCGAAGAGGGTGTACGTGCTGATCGGAAGAAGCTGGAAGCGGAAAGGGAATTCCCGGTGCGGAGAGACGTAAAAGGAGTACAATCCTTCCTCGGACTAGCTGGGTATTTCCGGAAATTTATCAAAGATTTCTCGAAAACCGCGAAACCACTCACAGAATTAACCTAGAAAGGGGTTAAATTCGAGTGGACCGCAGTAAGAGATGCTGCCTTAGAGGAACTGAAGACAGCGCTTACCACAGCACCAACATTGCAATATCCAGACTTCGAAAAGCCGTTCGTTGTAACAACGGATGCCTCAGACAGGGCGCTCGGCGCTATTCTTTTGCAAGGAAAGATCGAGGACGATTTGCCCATATGCTAAGCGAGCCGCACCATGTCAAAGGCTGAGCTGAATTACACAACGACGGAAAAGGAACTACTCGCTATAGTCTGGGCTCTCGTTCAGTTCAGGCCATATATTTATGGTACTCGTTTCACGGTAGTGACGGACCACCAACCGTTCACCTGGCTGTTCGGAGTAAAGGACCCACGTTCGAGACTAATGCGTTGGGAAATGAAATTGGTGGAACATGAGTTTAATGTAGAATACAAGGCAGGTAAGCGCAACACAAATGCAGATGCGCTAAGCTGAATATTCCTCACTACGAGGGCCCAAGCGAGAGCGAAGAGCTATGTCTGTGGATCGGCAAAGGACAGCATTACGGGGCAAGTAGGCACAGCAAATGACCGCACAAAGCGGAGGGCCGAAGATACCCCTATAGCCGTGGTAGCTTGCTGGAGTGAGAGGACGAGCTCGCCCACGAGATAGAAGAGGACAGAGCACGCCCGGGTACGGACAGCCGCACAAAGCGGAGAGCCGAGAATACCACGGGCCAGCCCAGCAATGAGGCATAGCGAGAAGCAGCGCATGCCAATGCAACAGAGAAGGATATAAAGATTCTCAGCGTGCATGCAAGTCGCTCTACTGAACCCCACAGGCTCGCCGCGAAGCCGTGCGATCGCGGAAGGGGCAGACCACGCCCGCTAGCAACGCAAGGCACGAGTAAGACTTCGAGCATCACTGACAAAGACAGACCGAGCCCAGCACAGCATGGCGGACCCGCGAGGCGCGGAAGGCCGCAAAAGGCAAACGTTGCAAGGCCACTCGAGACAGAGAGCGACCCAACGGCGGAGCTACCGGTGGGCATACCGAGTGACGAAACTGCGGACAGAGCACCGCAAAGGCGTGCTGAGGAAGGGAGGCACGGCGGGGCCCGTAGCCCGCAGTCTTCCAGCAGCGCGAACGAAGACAGCGCTACAAAGAAGTATAGCGACTGCCGCAGTGGCGTAGCCATCCCCTCTATTGATGAACGCCTGAAGATAATAAGAGAATATCACGACACCCCCCCCCCCCCCTAGAAGGGCATCAGAGTATTAGGCGTACGTTACATCGGATTCGGACCAAGTACGACTAGTCCGGCATAAGAAGAGATTTGGAAGAATACATATCGTCCTGCGAGTCCTATCAAAGAAACAAAATCAGGAAAAGGGAACGGGTGCCGATGATGGTAACATATACCCCATCGCCGGGAGTCACGTAGTAATTGATATCGAGAATCGTAAATGCATGAGGATGACAACTGATGACTTTAAAAATTGCAAGGTAACGAGCAAATCTTACATTTGCCCGTCGATACACCTGCAATGTCGGTTACAAACGACGCACCCTCCGAAGTCCCAAAATACGTGAAAATGGACACAAATAACCGAAATACTGTCTTCGATAGGCGTATGTATTGTACGCCTATCGAAGGTCGTACCGCCCCAGATTTCAGCGTGAACACAACGGAGTGAACATCCCAAGTCATTCGAAAAAATTACCTTCCCTCGGACGATCTGAAACTGAAGGAAATAGAGACTCAGACGCCTCTTATTCAGACCACAGAGGAAATTACGCTAGCAAGCGTACTGCAAAATCCGAAGGAGCTGCAAAAGCTCGAAGATCAAGCAGAAAAGACATTACAAACCCTCGACATTACCGGAGGCGGGGCGCCGCATCCCCACATCATAAGCCTCTACTCGCTGAGTGCAATAGCACCAATAGCCTTGATAGACTTTCTTCTGTTTAAATGTTACAGGTACACACGGAACCGGACACCGACAAAAACAACTGAAGCAACGACCCCGGCAGCAGCCGAGGTGAATATTAAACTCGAACCACTTGGACGACAACAGCCACAGGAGCGACTGCGATCCGAGCGGGCCAGGACCTGAGAAACTCACCCCCTCAACCAAATGCGATGGCCAGAACAACGATGAAAAGAAAAATCGTAGCAAAAATGTCAAACTACGATAAAAATTGTATTGTACTATATATTACCCGGTATATAAATATCTTAAATGAGATACGGGAAACCAATCGAAGAAAAAAATTTTTATGAGAAAAAAATCTTTCCTTTAAGGGGGGAGGGATGTTGTGCCGCGGACTAATTCTTTGTATATTATTTCGCTATTGTTCCTTCTTTGCGTGAGGCCACTCACCGAAGTAGAAAAAATGTGTAAAGGTAAGCAACGAGCTGCCAGCTATGAATGCTACGAGCTCGAGCTACGACTTACTGGAATTCGCAAGCCAAGATTATCGTGAAATCCATTTCCACACTCGATTTCGGTCAAAGGGGCAAATAACTGCTTTGCCGAAATCATTCTATTAGTAGATTCCAATGCGAAAGGTCGGTTCCTCGTACGGGTTCGAAACCACAATTTATTGTATTATACTTTTATTGACTTTTAAATAGACAACGGAAAGTTACCGTTGCCTATAATAAGGTCTTCCATTTTACATAAATTCACGTTTACACGAATTACTCGAGATCCATCTCCTAATCGGCAAACGATCCCAAAATAATAACTTTTTAATGTTATACCGATTACCGAGTCATCCAATTACGCGGTACCGGTATAACAACCGTAAGACGATGTATTTGTTTTTAATTAATCAATATTTTATTAAAATCTCTTTGCACACATTTACGGTCGCATGCAACATCCCTGCAAACACTGTAATCTTCGCTCGGAGATTCCTCGAGCGTTAAATTTATTTTTATCACTGTCCGATTGTCGAGAGGTAAAAGCATTGTAATATTCACGTACAATTCTATCGTTTTTTATTACATTATCGCTAAAGAAATTATTAAATCGCGACATGGTAAATCCGCACGACATAAGATGCAGGAATACGATACAAAATTGTCCAGACACATCCGATGTATAACTCTGTAGCTGCTTGAGACCGTACCGATAGAACTTGCAGTTTCTTCGTGGTCGTGCGAGATGTTGCGGTATAACCGGTGGTAGCCCGTAGCTATCAAAGTACATTCCTTTTCCATGATGGTTAACGTATATGGCGATCCAATGCTCTCCAGGTCCGTCGTGGTTATCCGTGTTAACTACGAGTCCGGCCGGTAACGACCATACACGAGGAATTCTGTTGGTAAGTTAACGTTGCTATTATTATTACTTTCCGGTCGCAATTATTATTGAATTATTATTATTTAATATATTTTGTACAAACTTGTAATCATACGTCCAAAGGAAAGTGTCATTTGTTCGAGCTCCTATCGCAAGCTTTCTTTTTTGCCTATGTTTGTTTTCGTCAAAATAACTGACGCATGCAAAGTACGTAAATCATGGTACAATCACAGCCGATCTTTGCTATCTTTGGTCAAATGGTAAACATAGTTTTGGGCAACACGGAGAAAACCCGTAGTTCTATATCGTAATCAGGGATGCGTCATTGGACTTCAACCTTCTAAAAAAGGTTCATTAATTCAATATGTTAGAGATGATCAGTTAACGGAAGATTGTTAAGTCGATAAAAACTAAGATAAAGTTAGTTACGTCACTGGCAAGGTATTTTCCATAATTATTTATGCTGTCATGATAAATCTGGAGATACAGGGACAAATTTGTTTACGTATAATATTTGTAGCAGGCTAAATCTCCGTGGTCATGACGTTAAAATGATTTTTGTTCTCTATTAGTGAATTGTAAAGTATTTATAATAAAGTAAACCCTTCACACGAATTTTAAGATTGTTCATTCAGCTGCGTTTCCCTTTTTGGTTACCTTCAAACTTGATAACATTTAAAAAAATGAATAAAAAAACACACAGCTAATACCGTTTTTGGTCCGCTACTTCGGACTAGACTCGGTGTATCTATCGAACAAGAACAAACAAGAACAAAAGAAACAAGGAGATACAGTCGGTTCTGTCTCTCTTGTTCTCGTGCGATAGATACGCCCAGTGCAACCCGGGCTAGCGAATCGAATGCGCCATAGCTCTATCACTAATTTCTCTACCATACCGCAACTCTACAATATGACAAATGTAACAGAAGTAACGAAATTAATATCGCTACCACGAAATAACTTCACGATAATTCAAGCTTCCCGGAAACATCGCTACTATAATTAAAACTCCCCGAATTACAATTCTACCAGTTAACGTCTCTACCACGGTATAAGTTTTCAGCGTTCCAAGACTGTTGGTAAGTGTTCCCGGGTAAAACAGAAAAATGTTCCCGAGTTACACATAGTCAATGACTAAATGATGACCTATACGCTTTGATGGACGTATAATGCCAAATTTATTGCACAGCATCGTCGATCTTGTGACGACTACATGGTGAACATTTCTCCTCTCTCTTACTCTCTTCCTCTTTGTCTGCCAACCATCCATGTATGATTCTCTTTTAAACGGGTGCTCGCGAAGCCAATTTTTATTTGGAAAGCCAGGCGCAATGCGCAATGCGAAGATGCTGTATCGTTTATCATAGCGTATCCGAAGCATTTTCGCTAAGATTTCGGCATAAATGTGTACGATGGTTCGCCCTCTACATACTCCAGGCTGGAAATTTCATGACTCGTGATATCGCAAAGAAGTATAGCATTCTCGTGACCGCGTATATAGATACGACTTGATTTTCGCGAAATTTCATGCAAGTTAGCATATGCTTGTTTACAACTTATATCGCCCTCGTACCATTCAAGACCGTGAAAATATTTCGATAGGAAATTATTGTCGCTTCTCGAATGCTGTGGTAATTCGGAAAAAGTGACACGGTGGTGCGACGATCCAATGAGCAGAGTACGGTCCATCCGCTGCTACCACGACAATTTCTTTCGGAAGAAAATCCGAGTCTTTACCACGCATTCCCTGTATATCCACGACGATATCCATTTTCACGTGTAATCTGAACAGATGCCCAAGTTCGACTGATTAGTTACTCACAAAGACGCTTCTATGTCTCTTAACACCAAACAATTTCATTCCGACATCAGCACACTTTTTTTCCTTATCCGGTAAAATCCAGCATTACCTGCCGAGAGGCATCGATTTCAAGAACATTATCATATTCCGCGTAGACTACACAATTTACCGTTAAAGCAAGCGCATCCCTAAATCGTACGTCTATTCTCACACTACCGTGCTTTATTAAATTCCAATGTGAATTGCTGTTCGCCGAAAGATCGGGTGTCAAATCAAAAGCAAACAGACAGTATCCATCGCGATAATTATCGCGATCGATCGAATTACCATCATTCAAGAAATGTATTGCAGTTCCCGCAAACGACGTTTGAAAAGCATTCACATACAGATGATTTTTCGCGAAATCAGGTTGTAACGGTTTGCAAGGTGTTCGAGTACCATCTACATACAACGAGAGATAATTTATCTTATAATTTTGGAAATTGAATGGATTCATACTGAAGTCGCCGTTAAATGCTTTGTTATCAACTAAACCGATAATTATACGATTCGGCAATTGAGCAAGAACGATATTATCGATAGTCTCTCCATGAACACCGGAGTGTATTGAAACGGCCTTTACCTCGACTCTGATAAGAGAATATTTAGCCGTAGATTTTGCCAGAGTTCTAGCATGCGAAAGCAGCACACCAGGAGCTATTTTTGTGCTACGAACGAGAAGCGATGCCTCGAGAATCTTTAAGCCGCATTGACCATTCTTTGTATCGCCCACTATACAAAATGAATCTCTAGACCGCACTAGCCGTAGTCGCATTTCGACACCGTTTAATAGGAATCGCTCCTGATTGAATATATCGCAATGCAGATGGCCGAGTAAGTATTCAGTTTTTCTGACATTTAAAAATTGTTTTCTCTTTACCAGACCCGCATTTCCCGGTGTAATATCATCCATTTTTCTAGGGGTATCATCGTACCAGAGAACGCTTGTGAGATGCGAATTTTTGGCAGCTGGACCGTAATTCAAAAGTGTTTCTATGTACGCTCGATAAGCGTAGGCATTATTTGGAGGTGAAATTAGTTTTTGATTCAGGTATACATCCACCTGATTAAACATAGAATGCCAGAGATAAACAACAGAGCCGGCACTTACTTTCGGCGCTGTACCCGCGGCAATTTCCGCAGAAGAAAATGTTATTTTCACTCTCAGAATCAGCATAGTATATGTGAGTTCGATATACTCATCACCCTGTCCAGGAATAAGAAATTAAATTGGTGAATGATCTGTTAGCGAAGAAATTGTTTTATAATATAACCAATTGGAGCCTTCGATAGTAGTTTGCATCTGTGGGAGTGAAAATAATTCAAGTTCCGATTTAAAACACTTGCACGAGTGCGCATGTACAAAGCCATCTTGTTTTAGATATCTAAAAATATCTGCAACCGTTCGTTGACGAGTCTTCTTCTTATTATTATTCTTCTTCTTTATTCTTTTTCTCTTTATTACGCTTTTCCTTTTACGGCAGATACGCCGTGGTTTACGTTCGTTCGATGAATAAGGAGTTTGCGAAGTTTTGCACTGTTTATAACCAGACCCCGGCATTAGAGTCAATTTTTTCACAGGATTGCGTTTGAGATTACTGCCTGATTCTCGCGCTCTCTCGCGAATAACATCTTTCACAGATATATTTCTATCGAGGATATCCTCGGCTACGTTTACACCAGCTCGCAATACCTTCCAACTGCTTTAGCACCCTTCTTTAAAAGTGGTAACACTTGACGAAACATGCCCCCGAGAAAGCTGCCGATACCGTGTCCTCGTTGATTAGGCATTCCGATATAAACATGGCTAATACCGCTGTTACGTCCTGATGTAACATCGCATTTATATATTTTTATTTCAATTACGTTAAAGTTCTTCTGTTTTAGTGTCGCTACAGTAAAAGTAACTTTTCACATTTTTCTTTTCCTTTCGAATTTCTTAAAAGAAAAGGAGAGCGATTTTAACGACAGGGATCAGAGCAGAGTGGATATACTCCTCTACCGACCGTCTCCCGGGAAAATTAATCTTGTAAAGATGGCATTTTTCAGCGCTCCCGGTCAACGGCAAACTTTCAAAGCATGGGATTTACTGCGTAGACCCGGTTATCGACTGCCATTTATGGATCTATGATTCAGCGCAGCCTTACCCTCAATCCTAAACCAGGGGTTCGGCTAGTCGCCGCCGGGGCGTTGTTGGTTATAGGGGAGCGGTTGAAGGAAACGCTATCACGTGACCAGGCGAGCGCACTCTTTCTTCTCGCTCTTGCCTGAAATCTTCTCTCGTTTTCTCTCTCTCTTTACAAAGATGATGAAATCATGAACAATTATTATTTGAGCGTAACAATTAACAAAAATGGAGGAACTATTAATTTAGACGAAAAGATTTATGACTATTAAAGTGTTCACACGAATACTTTAGGTAAAATATCAGCAGCGAAGAGAACAATTATGCTTCCATATGGAAACTACCCAGGGCTGTCACTCGAAAATGAGTACAATCCACATTGAATTAATGAGCTTACCAGTTGTAATCGGGTAATAGAAAAAAGATCAGTATATCAGGATTAATTTCCTTTTCCTCTTGAGATTATATTAATAAGTCTTTCGTAAAATATTGGAATTTATAGTAAAAATACCATCATATATATATATAGAATATGTTATGCATATATAGAAAGGATAAAAGAAATATTAGGATTAATTTACAGTAAATCAGCAAATAATAGACAAAACGAGAAAGAGATGAGACTAAATTGAGTTGCAATAAAGCTTCTCCTGCAGGAAAGCGAGGCTGAGCGACTCTCCACGCAACGATAAATTCCTTGGCGCGAGGGCTGAACGGCGATCTAGCTGACTTGCGTACGGACGAAATGTACGGGTAACCGAGTCGGGCGAATCGCTCTCAAATAAAATAGTCGCTCTCTCTCTCTCTCTCTCTCTCTCTCTCTCTCGTTTCTATAACACTATTATTTAAGAAAAAGGGCTTAACTATAAGTAGAGTAATTACTGATTAAACGAACAACCAATAACGATTAGAATAAGCCATAATTCAACAAAAATATTTATACTAATAAGCGATTAACGCAAAAATCAGGTCTCATACGACGAGTTAACTACAGAATCTGTAACAAAATTATTACTAGTGATTTGATGCGAAGGATTTAATTAAGTTCCGTACAAACGCTGAAATTCTGAGCCATTACCATAGACACATCTACTGAAACGTTTCGCGATTTCAACACTTCTTTCTTATACGGTTACGGTGCGCGAGGGTTCGTTTATGGTGTAAAATCGCGTTAAGTTTGAGTTTTATTCCGAGTGTTCTCCACAGTGATCGTGAGGAGAGGTAGTTTGCTCGAAACTAGTTCGTGCACTGGGCTGGAGGGAGCGAGAGGATCCTTGGAAGTTTTTAGATATGCAATCAATACTAGGTTGTTATTAGTAATTTTTATTGTTTTTGTTGGTCAGACCTCAGTTTAGGTTTATTTTTCGTCGCATTTGTCCATGACAGACATGCGGTTTCGTTTACCCTTTCATCATTGGTCTTTTCTTTTTGTTTGGGTAATTCTTTTCTTTATTTGTACTGGGCGGAAGGCCCGTGATTGCTAGAGAAGCTGTTGTTTGAATGTTAGTGCAACTAAGGTAGGGAGGATGGTATGTGGAACGATCTCGTTGTTCTTCTGTACTCACGCTCGCTTTACATTCGGTACTTAACGTCTACCTATGAGGAATCTTTTCCAATTCCTATTCTGTTGGTTTCGACTCTAATATTCGTACAGTGATAAGGCATCACTGGTACGGAGCTTGACACTCAATTCATCAATTTCAAGGGGGTCGCGGCTGCTTAGTACGCGATTTTTATTATTCTACGTATGTGGAATTTAAGAAATCCCATGTATAATCAGGTTTGACTTTATAATTCATAAAGTGATGAGATATCAGCTTTATGGAGCTCAACACTCAATTTATCAAGTTGTTTAAGGGGTTGCGTTCGCTAGTACGCGTGTTTGTTTATCCTACGTATGTGGAATATATGAGATTCCAGTTCAAATTAGGTTTTTGACTTTATAATTCATAAAGTGATTAGATATCAGCTTTATGGAGCTCAACACTCAATTTATCTAGTTTTAAGGGTTTCGCGTTCGCTAGTACACGATTTTTCTATTCTACGTATGTGGAATTTTAAGATTCCATTTCAAATCCGGTGTTTGACTTTATAATTCATAAAGTGATTAGATATCAGCTTTATGGAGCTCAACACTCAATTTATCTATTTTTAAGGGTTTCGCGTTCGCTAGTACACGATTTTTCTATTCTACGTATGTGGAATTTTTAAGATTCCATTTCAAATCCGGTGTTTGACTTTATAATTCATAAAGTGATTAGATATCAGCTTTATGGAGCTCAACACTCAATTTATCTATTTTTAAGGGTTTCGAATCTGGTATAATTTTGATGTTAATTGATCTCTATTAGGATAGGGTTCAGACTCCTGTTGGCCACTCGTGGGTATCTCTATTTAAAAGAGGGGGGGCCTAGTCGCAGGCTTGGTCCTCATACGGGGCGTTCCTTCGTACTTCATGAGATGTACTGGTTCGCCTTATTTTAATCATTGGACGTTAGCTGGTGTTGTGCTATTTCGAATGTTTTTGTTTCGTACTGCTCGTTTGCGGACTTGCCTCTCGAGGCTCCGCCCTCCTGATGGTCACGCGAGAATTCTATAGTAGGGACGCGAGTGTAGTGTGGTGGTGTGGTGTGGATGATTCTACCTACCTATCGTTTCTCGCTTTGTTATTGTTTGGGTCCCTAGCTATAGCTTTCTGTTCGCAAGAGACACCGGGTTCGCAGCTTGACCAGCTAGCTCTTCCTAGACCCCGGATACTGAAGCTTTAATTTCGCAATTAATTAAGCACCTTCTCGTGCCATTAAGAGGCGTACGATTGGGTTTTCGATCAATTGAGACCAGCCGAGGTATCCGTGAGATGCAGGTGGTAACTGGTGCTGGCCCTAACGTGGTCCCACCCACGCAGGTACACCCTACGAGTCTAATGCGCGGTGCACTCAGTCGGGATTCCACTCCCTTGACCTTGTGTCACTCGTGCTTCTTCACACTCCAAGAGACGGATAGCCACGACGCCGTGCGTGGGGACCCGTTAGTGGAGTGTGCCCTGACGCTGTGAGTAGGGGCGGCCAAGCGCAGTGCAGGGGAGCCTTACTCCTCACAGAGTATCCTAATGAGTTTGTTTACTCAACCGACGGCCAAGCGCAGTGCAGGGGAATCGGTTGCGAAAAAGAACACTCGAGTTAACATGGAGTTTCCCAAACTATTAGTGCTGTTTTCAATCGGTTCGTTCGATCAAACGACGGCCAAGCGCAGTGCAGGGGAATCGAATTGATCGAAAGAACACGTCGTTTTTACATGGAGAATTTACGTGTAATCTTATGTACTAGGTGTGCTGTCGAGCAGCACTTCGTCTTGACTTCTAAGTTGTGACAAGAGCCTCGAGGCTTATCCTGTCGCGGTTTATATAGGTTAGCGGATGGACCCCGGGAGGGTGTTTTGAGGTAGGTCACGTGATGTTTGTCACACTTCAATCACTAGGTGAGAGAGGTGTGGGGTGATGTGTCGGAGTCCCGTTATTGCTTGAATTTCTATATTTAGCCGCTCTTTTGTCCCTCTAGGGTTTCAAACGAGGTTTCTGCGAGGTTGAAATTCGCTGGCTAATGCTATTCTCCTACTTGTTGTAGGTTCAAACTTTTTATCTAATTTTTCTCTGATTTGGTTATGGTTTTTCCCGATTCAGGCCCCTATGGGTCTTCCTCGGTTTTGTAGGCTACTGTCCTGCTGTTTTGTTGATGACTAATTGCCTAGGATAATTAATTGTGATTAATTATCTCTTCCTTGGTTTTATTTGGTCTGATTTCTTGTGGATTTATATGTTTTTTGTCACTTTCTGGTGTTCTCCTACGTGAGGATCGTTTTCTCTATGTTTTTCGTTTGGTTTTTGGTCGCTATAAGTTTGTTTTATGTGTTTTATTCATGTTAATGTTTGATTTGTGAGTGGGGGTACGTGGCGGCGTTTCATGAGGATTTACTTTGTTGATCTTTCTCTATGTATCGTGGTATCTCGATAGTTCCGTACATTCCTTCCTACGTTTGCCGTGTCGTGGCGTTCCCGTTCCCGCTTTTTGGATAGTGTGGCCTATTTGGGGTGGTGCCGTATGTTTGAGGCTTGGTCTGGTGATTGTGTAGGGCGGGGGCTACTACGCTTGCTAGTAGGCCGGTGTGTTCTTGTTGTTACGCCTACTGTTATGTTTTCCATCGTGATCTTTGGCTAGGCAGGCCTCTTATTTACGCCATTACTGTTTGGGGTGTGTACTTCTAATTCTGTGTGTGTACCTGCTAGTCCTTTCTGTTCTCCTTGTCCGGTCGATACTTCTTTCGATCCGGTCTGGAGTGTTTTGTCTATCCAGGATCTTTTGGTGTGCTTTGTCTTATTTTGGTATATTTTATGTTTTATGTCAGTTTGTATAGGTTGGTTGAGATGTGGTGGGGGTGGTGAGTTCTAGTAGCGGATCGCCTTAATGCGTTCCGTTACACTACATAGAAGCGAGTATAAGGATATTACCCAGCTTAAGAAACTCTATCGAGAGTAGGTCAAGAAGCGGGGTGGTAAAAATCGCTTCATTTTCAGAGGAAAAACTCCTTGAGCGCGTTCCTTCACCGAATCGCGTGGTCTTCTGGGTATCACATCGCGCGACAAATCAGAGCGCGCCATACCGATGCACTTGCATAGATCTATGGCTCTGCATGTAGGGAAGCTACTCGGCTGGGTAAGGGGAATGAATACGTGCATGGTTGAGATAGACCACGGGGAAATTCTTATAATCAGGATAGGGTTTTATCCCTTCTCTTCTTTTAACGCGCTTGACGATAAGATTTTTCGACGCTCAGAAGCCCTATAAAAGGCCGCGAAAATCGGCCGGAGACACTTTTTCACGGGGAGTCAAGTAAGACTTTTTCACGGGGAGTCAAGTAACACAGTTTTACGGGTAGTAAAGGGGCCACAGTTTCCCAGGCAGCAAGTAGTACTGTTTGCCAGGGAATAAAGAAGGACACTTTCACGGGGAATAAAGAGTACAGTGTCCCGGGCAGCAAGTAGTACTGTTTGCCAGGGAGTAAAGTAGTTCAGTTCAATAGTTTTTCACCGCGGCTCAGTTTCACAAAGTATAGTTTCAAGTAGTACAGAGTACGAGTACAGTACTTATAATTATTAACGCGTGCGAAATCGGGAATATTGAACGTTCAACATTCGACTACTCATGTAGTTTGATTCCAATAAATAATTATTAATACGCACCAACGCATGCATTCGATTTTGAGTTTGTCCGACTACACCAGTCTACGTCCAACCAACGTTTAACAGCAAGAACCACAGCAACAAATAACCGTAAGTACAATTTTCTTTTACCAATTAAAGTGAAATTTTGCTCCGCGTGAAATTGTCATTCAAGTCCCATCCCATTATTCGTCAAGTGATTATTCCCAACAAAGAACGAAACGCACTCCAGCCCTGTCCCGAGTAATTTTCCGCGAGGTTAGACTCAAAAACGGGCTTGCGTCTTCGATATTTTCTCGTCGGGTGTGACAAAGGGAGGATTTATTCTCCTTGACCTGAGCACGGAAAATATACACCGAAACGTGCATCTATGTTAAATTCGTGGGTTTCGTAAGATAGGCCGCGATTTTGACGAAACAAATTCTGGGGGCTCGTCCGGGATCTTAGAGTGTTAGTTTTGTTCAAACTAATTTTGTAAAAAATCAACTAAAAAGAAAATATTTTTACTTTTCCTTTTTACCGTGGTTTTGTAAGCCGATTTAATCCTCGAAAATCGATTTTTAAATTTTTTATTGAGTTTTAGTGATTCAATTTATTTCACGAAAATTTATCCTTCCTTGCTACTGAATTTCTATAAAACGATTTAATTCATAAAATCCAACCTTTCCCTTTTTACTGCACTTTTGAGAGTTGATTTAATTCATAAAAATTGATTTTTTACTTTTTATTGAATTTTAACGATTCATGACAATTTTATCATCATTTAGTACTGAGTTTTTATAAAACGACTAGCATATTACCCGTGCTTTGCCACGGGTATCTTTAAATGCAATTTCTAAATAGGTCAAAACAATGCCGCACATCCGTATTTAACGCTTACTTTTGCCTATAACGACTCTACAACGCGTTCTTGGCTTAAAAAGGAATATGATTGAATGTAATGTGATAAACACATTACATTACATTTGTCATTACAGTATAATACATTAAATCATATTACTTTTTTTTTTTTTCCGTGAGGAAAAATTCTTCATGGACACCCCGGGTCCCCTGTAAAAGGACACCCGGGGTAGTGCCGGACTCCTACCGGCTAAAAAACCTCACTTTAACTTCTGTACCATGTCATATCACTGAAGGACTTCTTTGTAGACCACATTGGCAGTTCTTCCCTGAAGTGGTACAATCACCAGGCTGCTTGGTGAGCTCACTCTGGAGCAGGCCACATAAAACTGTCCATGTGAAAAACACTCTTCCCTTAAGGGGTTATACGCAGTTATGATTTTCAAAAAATCGATTTTTTTATTGCATTTTTGTAATGTACATATATTCAAAAGTATACACACAAAATTTCAAGTCGATCCGAGGAATACTTTCGGAGTTATACCTATATATGTAGAGACGCCTCGGCGCGTTTGAAAGTAGGTGGGGCAGAGGCTCAAGCGGCAACTGTTTACCTGGACCGTTGCTCCTTTTATATACCTGTGTATTGTATTCTTATACATTGTGTGAGAGTGTAGTAGTGTTTTCCAATTCACGAAGACCTCAGCAGCGAGACATTATTGGAACGATGTGTAGGCGGCTTTACACAAAATAATAACGAGAGTTACAACCAAATCATCTGGAAAATTACGCCGAAAATCATTCCGAGTGGCTCAAACATTGTTGAAATGGCCGCAAATATCGCCGCCGGTATGTTTAATGAAGGTTCAATTTCACTTTTGTACCATATGAATGCAATGGGACTGTCTTTAGGGCCCAGTGCGCATGCATATGTACAAAAGGAGGACAAAGAGCGCGTTACGCTATCCGAGCGCAGAGCGCACGAAGCGACACGAGAGGGAAGGATGGCTCGAAGACAGCACCAAATTGAATTGCTGGAGGCTGCTGAAGGAATGGAGGGTTATTATATGGCCCTGGAATAGACGACACCATGGAAGTTGAAAAAAAAATTTTTTTTCTATGTGTGAACAGGTTTTGAAACTTTAAACGCGTTTTTCTCAAAACAGCATTTTTCAAGTCGGTGTACACGATATCTCAAAAACGGCTTGTTCGATCGGTCTTAAACTTTAACACAATCTTCTGAGATACATTTTCTAGTAATTAATCGTTTCTTTTGTCAATCCGATACTTATTTTCCATTTTATGAACAATTTAAGGCCAAATTTTACATAAAAAATCAAAACCATTTTTTTGAGAAGCCGCCATTATGTGAAAATTTAATATTTTGATTAGCCGAACGATTAATTACTAGATAATCTGATATATAAACGAAATTTGTTTGGTTTTTTGATTTCAGATAATCCAATCTTGAGTTACGATGTATACCGTAAATCGTTTTTTTTTAGAGGAGGTTCCGGAAATCGCCTGCAACGCCCTCTATAATCAACATTTTTATAAATAAAAAATTTGTTTACGTTCTTGAAGGATGCTTTTATAACCACAAAAATTTTCAAATTAATAAATTCAAAAGTCTCTTCAGGATAAATCCTTGAAAAACCGTCTTTTTTTTCCCTCATAAGTGCGTATAACCCCTTAAGTCAATCCCTGCCATCTTCAGCGACTGCCCCTAGGACTTGTTGATGGTCGAAGCAAAGCAGACCTTGAGGGGGAACTGCAGCCTCTTGAACTCGAAGGGGTACTCTGATGGTATGAGTGGTATGCGTGGTACAAATACCGACTCCCCCCGAGCACAACCAGTGAACACTGTGGCCTCAATAACGTTTCTATAAAGGGCCTTCACTCGTAGCCTGGTGCCGTTGCAAAGTTTAGGCGAGTTGAGATTCCGCAGCAACATCATTGGAGCCCCCACTTTGAGGAAAAGCTTCTGGGGTGGGAATCCAGGGGGTTAAGGGAATTGAGGAACTCCACGGGGTAATGGACCGCGTCATCCATTTGCATTACTGAATCCACAGACCTATATTCCATTTCTGCCTCTTCGAATGAATTAAGTAGAATGTCATTAATGATGGCAGCGTTATCATTCTTGGGGGTCAGAATGGCACGCTCGCACAGCCAGTCCATAGACTTCTCCTTGATATCGGCTATATCTGGGTATATTCTGGTTGTAAGGTCTGTTAGGGTATCACTACTGCGCCCAGGCCTATAGGGATAGTCACCTTTCCCTCGGACTCAGGATATTCTCCATCCCCTATTTTCAGTAGAAGTTCGGAAAATTCCCCAGAGGAGACATCACTTCTCAAGTGGACCCTCATGTTCTTCCTGAGAGAAAGTTTGCAGATAAAGGCCATAAATATGACCTTGATGCACGCCTTAATCTCGTCAGCTCGAGTTCCCCTTGGCACTACTGGCAAAGTCTGCCGAAAATCTCCAGCCAGCAACACAGTGACTCCCCCCATCACTCCATCGTTGCCTCTGATGTCTTTGAGGGTTATGCTCAGTGCCTCAAAACCCCGCTTGTGCGCCATGGACCTCTCATCCCAAACAATGAGCTTACAATCTCGGAGCATTTTGGCCATATTGCTTTGTTTTGAGATGTTGCACAGAGGTGTTTCTGCATGAATGAGATTGAGGGGCAGCTTGAAGGCAGCGTGGGCCGTCTTGCCTCCCTCCAATAGCGTAGCAGCGACGCCAGAGGATGCGACAGCTAAAGCGATGCCACGATCACTCCTTACCTTCGCCAGGAGCAGTACCACCAGGAGCATCCAAGAAAAAAACCTGCCCAGCACCTGGTTCAACGCTGCTAAGGATCTGCCGATAGACAGCGAGCTGCTCATCCGTTAATAAACCCTCGTTATTCGATTCCATTTGTGCCAAGGCGTTTGTATTGTAGCTGGTCTCCCTCAGATAGTCCTTATTTCCCAAAACTCCTCCAGACCTTGTTGGTTGAGGCAAGCCGTACTGAGGCAAACCCTGTCCTCCCAAAGCTAACACTGCGTCCTCAATCAGCACCAGGCATCTGTTGTACACCTGCTCCATCATCTGCTGCGCACTATCTTGCAACTCTTTTTCCACCTGCCGCGTGATATCTTCTGAAAAACTGTCTTTGTACTTCTCCCAAAGACTAAGAGGATCAGAGAGTCGACAAAAAACCAACATCACTGTGAAGAGCTCTCGAAGCTTAAACGGAGAATCATACAGGGCAACTTCCTCCAAAGTAATATTCCAGTGATTGTCATCCTCCAGCAAACCTAATGCTTTGCATGTAGACTGGAATGTAGGATGAAGGACACCATTCACAATCTTCAACTCTAAAAAAGACGTTGGGCCTCGAACCTCATGTAGCCACAGACGGAGATAATAACATTCGGTGTTACTTGGGTGAATGGTGTACACCCTTCCCAGCGCATTGCCTCTCTTCACTCCTGTCCAGCCATCGACATCGTTCCCTCGCTTCCTTTTCGCAAACTTGTTATTCTCCCATACAAAGTAAGAAGGGACCTCAGAGTACAGGAGGGTTTTTGCAAAATCGTAATTTTTGCATAACTCGAAGAAAGCCAAGAGTGTTGTCTGAGGAGGGTTGCTAAGCTTCTCGGCCAAGTTGTCAGAGGTGAAGTACACACGCTGACCATTCTCGAGGTGAACAGCCAGATGAAAAATAGTGGGATACCTCTCATGAATAGGGAACGCTAATATCCTTCAAACCGCCTCCGAGCTACTAATCTACCGCCCACTCTCATACATCTTTACTTCATCCTTTTCATTCTCCAGAGCAAAAGACGCCTGGTTACTGCCCTTGTTCACATATTTGAAAATGTATTTAATGGACTTAACAGAGTTACATAATTCTACATTGATGTGAGCATCGAAAGTGCGTGACAAGACAGGGTTGTAGGGCACCACCCAGCGGTTGTCCAGTTTTATCCTATTGATTTCTACAGTGAAGCCATCGTCAGCTGTAGACCTCCTACGATACTGCGGATATGTATCATCTCCTGTCTGAATGTTCTTGAGAAGTGGCCGAGGATACTTCTTGCTGCAACTACCTCCTTTCATGCAAGGCGAATTGTAGTTCAGCTGCCGCAGGACCCATGAATCATGTTGGCCTTGACAATGTTGTAGAGGAGAGGATCTTGCTCAGGATCAGGTATTTCAGTACAGATGACTTTGTCGATCATGCCAGAGAAGATGCGCTGCTCTAGCCACAACAATATGTAAATGTGAGGCAGACCCCGCTTTTGCCACTCGACAAAGTACATAAAACACCGTACTCCACCAAACAGACTGCCCTTGTTCAAAAGAGATATCATCTTCTTCACCTTCAGATGGAATACCCTGGCTATGATGTTATGACGATCGTGAGACTTTTGCCCAGGCAGCAGTACATTTGTGATATCCTTCCACCTGGGATTACAGGTGAAAGTGATGAACAGATCAGGACGGCCGTAATGATGAACATATGTCATGGCGTCTTGAGTCCGCTCATGCATATAGCGAGGTCCCCTAGTGAATGATGAAGGAAGCACCACCATTTGACCCAGCTGAGCAACGTCAGCATCCTGTCTACTCACAGCGTCCTTCAGGTGAACATAAGTGCCTGCCCTCAGCTGCGCCTGATTGTTTCTGATATAATTCAACCTCTCAGTCTCTATTTTGGCATACATGTCAACCAAAAATTGACTGAAAAGGGAGCGGAAGTACAAAATATGGTTGACCTCCCCTTGCCTGACAATAATACGATAAGAGTAAAAACTCGGTGCGGAGACTGTCTTATTGAGGAGCAACTTGGTCTTAGAATCGCGCTGAGGCAAGGCAATAGAGTACCCATCCTCGCCACGGCAAAACAGAAGCGGATTCTGCAAGGCGTCGTATGACCGATGAATTTCACTAATGCGCTGCAATATGTTGTTATGGCTCTGTAGCACAATGTCTCGATGCTCGAATTGCTGACCAACAATCACCAGAGCTACCTCATTTGCTGTTGGTGCATTGAAGCGACCTCCATGAGCGTCAGCTGGCTTTCTATCTGCATGGATAACGACTTCGAACTTCTCGCAGGTTGGAGCTACCTTGTCCATGACAGTCTTCGGATCCTTTATATAGCTATTGATATCGTGTAGCATCCTCTGCAGTTGTTTGACCAATCCCTGTTTGACGTCAGAAAATTTGCTGCACCTCAAGCGCACTTCCCTTTCGTTGTCGCCCACAAAATGGATTTGCAGAAATTGGGCTTCCTGTTGAGGTGCTGGCAGCAGACTTCCTATCAAATGATACACCTGCCCCTGAACTTTAAAAGTCGGTATGAAGCCATCTCGTAGAACCTGCTTAGCCCCAAATGAAGCAGCCATTATGCTTCCGAATACGGTCCATGAAGTGGACGTGCTCAGCGTGGATATCCATTACCAGGCTGTAAAAAGGCTCGGGCAGAGGTTCGAAGGGCGGAAGCTGCACCTTGCCAGCGCTGCAGCACATGCCGCGGGGTTCTTCCTTCCAATTCAAAGCATTGCAATATATGCATTTGTGGCTCATAGTACCCAGATCTACAGTGCTGTCTGCCTCATAAGCCACGTCAGGATCATATGCTATGCCTGAGTGAGCGTTGACTTTCCATGGAAGTGCTCGCCTTTCTACTCGTCTTCCAGGATTGCTTTGCTCATATCGAAATTCCGCCGCTCTGAGCACTTCAGGGTGATCTTGCTGGTTCCTGGCCACCGCATCACGGTGCACTTTAGGATGATCTTGCTGGTACCTGGCCACCGCATCACGGTTCACATCGGGGTGATCTTTGTGGTACCTGGCCACCGCAGCATGGTTCACCGCAGGATTATTCTGAGCATATTTCCTTGCCGCATCCTTAAGTTGCTTCCTCCTTTTAACATCGGAATATCTGGCACGACGTTTGCTAGGAGCCTTCTTGAGGACAGGAAGAGGTGATGGCTGTGAGAAGTGTGAATAGGAGTCGAGCTGGAAAAGCTGGGAAAGAGGTAAATGCTATGAGAAATGTAAATAGGGGTCGAGCTGGGAAAGAGGTAGTAAGGTAAACACTTCTTCAGGTTCACGTGGCCGGTACGCATCGAAATGGCTCCTAGAAAGGTCCTGCGAAAAACGTAACCTCCTCACGGGATGACCTTCAGCACCGACACTCTCATAGAGCTCGCCATTGCGGTAAACTTCGAAGACGAACTCGAACAATTGTCCAGCCGCCACAAGTTCGCATAAACCACCATAAGTAAAGGATCGGGACATGTGAGCGAGGTACTCAGTGGAGCTGGTGTAGTTATCTCCCTCGCTGTTGTGGGACATGATGGAGAACTTCTCCCAGGTGTCCACCACGTGCCTGACGATTAGCTCACGCACCTCCCTAGCCATTTCCTAATTATAATATATAAGATATGAGAGGGACCGGAACAGGCCAGCTCCGTCTCCCGTGATGAGGACAATAGTATGAGCCACCATCTCCCCATTAATATTTAAAAATTTAATTGCTATACTAACTTAAAACAATTAAGAGAAAGGACAAAACTTATATAATAACTATAACTTATAAATATATTTCTCTCGCGTCTCTTGCGTTTCTCACGTTCTTGGTGTCTCTCGCGTTACTCTCTCTTGCGTCTCTCTCTCTCACATATCTGACGTTGAAACAAATAATAACCGAAATTTTACAAAGCTTATAGTACCGGAACCGGAACCATACCGTTATGCGTTTCGCATAGTAACCTCAATATACGTAAAATATACGCCATGTATATACATCATATCCGTGTACATACGACGTACGTAGATGAATATACATTTACGAATATTCAAAGAATATCGTGTGAACATACGTAGTATACATATGCATTTCGGATAGTAGCCTCAATATAACATACGCCTCAATTTACAATGAAATGTTGCGAACGACGAAGTGTCGTATACGATGAAACTATCTATTATTTATATGAACATATACATATAATGTTCGGCTAATATACATATGTATATTATATGAACACCCACTGAACATACAGCGCGTTACATTCTGTTGAGATTTTCCTTCCGGATGTACCTTGACCGACCTGTGAATATATCGGAACATGATGAAAACTCACTCGAGGCAAGAGGAAAATAAAACCAGACACCGAGATGTTATATTGAGGAAGCGGTTTGCTACCTTCCTCTTTTATTATAGAAATACAATTTTAAATATAGAATGTGTGAACACTACAAGTGAAAATCAACACCAAAATTAATTTAATTTAGAAAACCATCCAAAATATAAATTTAGAAAAATGCAAATTATAACAATAAATAAACCAATTGAGTTTTGAATATTATTGAGCAGCACACAATCATATTGATTGTGCGCTGAGTGAATACATGAGCAAGCGGTGCATGCAGCGTAGTGATAGCTACGCTGCATGACACGCTCAGATTGGTGAGTGCAAAAAAAACATAAATGATCTAGTAACTTGAGTTTAGCATTGTAATGTGAGCAGCACACAATTATCTCAATTGTGTGCTGAATGTGAATTTGAGATAGCGGTGCGTGCAACGTAGCAACAGCTACGCAGCGCGACACGCCGATGCCATTGAGTGTGAAATTTTGTGCGTAATTCACTGCAACCACTCAGCACTGTATTGCAAAGTGATTGCAGTGAACTAATGAGAGGATGTACAATAACCCGTGTCTGAGTGCAGTGATTTTGTGTGCGACCAGCTACGCAATCAGCACTGCTTAGCACACTGCAAACAGACACTAAGGCTATACAAATGAACTGCGTATAGTCACCGTGCTTTCCCAGCAGAGTTTCTGGAGGAAAGCACAGTGAATAGACCACACCGGTATAATTGTATTAATTATACCGGCTACAGCAAGTGAGGAGAGCATGACGCCACATGTGCTGCAGCGCATGCCACGAGTGAGCCAAAGTGGTGATGCACCGTATCTCTCTCCTCACTGACATTGAATTTATGCCAAATTATGTCAATGTACTCTTACCTTGAGCAAATGAGTCCTGGTGAGTGAGATGTTGAGCGAGTCCGATGTGTAAATGTCCAAGAAAATGCGGTTGAGTCCTGATGGATGCGCGTGCTGTCCAGTGGATGTGTGTCGCAAAAGTGCCGAATTCTCAAGATGGCTGCGAGTATGAAAGTTTCGTTGGGCGCTGGAGTCAGTTGAGCGAGATAGCCGGTGAGCGAAACCGAAGTCAAGCGAGAGAGACATCCTCTCGCTCGACGCGGTGTGCCAACGAGGCACATCCTCGGCTTCGCGAAGCCCATGCTTCGGCTATCTTCGACTCAACCGAACACCACGTAGTAAAGCAGCGCAACAGGTAGGCGCACGACGATTATCGATCGCCGTGCGCCAGCTGATTTTCCAACACATTCGCATATCCCTACGATATGCAATGTACGTCGTTTGTGTATCACTGTATGTACATAGGATATGTCATATCCGCGGATGTATATAGGCAATGTATATACACTGCATGTCAAAATGCTATCTGGGACAGCACAGAAAGAAATACAATATGTAAAAAATTCATATATTATTTCTCAAATATCGCAAAAATGTTCAATAGCATATAATGCATTTTGTTAAGGAAAGTCAAAAATCATTTATCAAAAATCGTAAAAATAACAGTGTTATTCAAAAAACTTTAAGTTCAATTAACATTCGTAAAAACGACACAAAACAAAATACGATATGCAAAAGAGTCACATATCATTTCGCAAATATTGTAAAAGTAATAATTATAACAATAATATTTGAAACAGGGGAACACAGGACGTAATGCGAAAAGCCAAAAAGTTACATTTCATTACGCAAAAAATAAAAATGTATCAGACGACAATATCAATAGTGCACGAATTAAAACGATACACACATATATTAGTGTGCACATGTTTTTACTTACAATATATCTTCTTTAATTATATCCCTTGGAAACACTATTTTCCGTAAAATGAAATTCCGTAAATTATCTCTCTCGCTCGTTCGCTCTTCCGCTCGTACGCTCTGTTGCTCAGCAATTGTTTGGTCAGCAATTGTCGTTTGACATATTAATGCTGTCGACACGAATGTAGCCACAATGGACAAAAACATGTTATCGAATGTAACCACAACGGACAAAAACATATCATCGTGAAAAAGAGACTTCTGTCGATTCGATACACTTGAAATCGAGATGTCACACACTTGTTAATAAATAAAATATTTATCGAAGACGACAGCATTTTGGCAATAGTGCGCCTTAAGCCCATTTTTACGAAATGAACAGTCATATAATTGAACCACCAAGCGAGCCCGCTAAAGGCGGGCGACGCTCGATGATAATTATACGAATGTCTCGCCCGAGAGATTACAACGGTAGCTCTTTAGAGTTGTTTGTAAATTTTTTTTTTTTTTTTTTTTTTTTTTTCTAAAGATGATATCACAGTCTCTGTGAATTTGTTCTCTTTAATTTCAATGGGAAGACAATAGATATCCGCAAATACTTTGGATTTCTGGGACCATCCAGCAACTCTTTTTATTTCCTCGATAAAGACGCCTTTTTCTGCCGCTTTTGACGTGGACGCGTGACGCGTACTGTGAGCCGTGAATTTCTTGTTTATATCTAGTTCCGCGAGACTACTTTTTATCCATCTCCTGACTGTATCCTTTGATACTCTGGAGTGTGCCTTGTTGAAAGGAATGAGCAGTCTATCTTCATTACTTCTTAGATTTTTAGTTCTAGATAGATAATAAAGTAAGGTTTTTGCGATACATAGGCTCGGTTTATCGTCGAAAAAGGGTAATTTCAACAGCGGTTGTACAGCTCCTGCTCTAGATGTTTTAATGCGGTCTGGAATTTTTATTTCCTGTCCTTTCGACGTTTTCGCGATATTCCCGATTTTAATAGCTGCTAGGGTTTGGATTCTGTGGGCCGTACTTAGAGCAAGGAGTAGTACTAGTTTTTTTAGTAAGGGTTTTACGGTTCAAAGATTCTAGAGGATACCAGCTCGAAATTTTTTCAAGAATTGCGTCAACGTCCCATATTTTATCGTACCTAGGTTTGCTAGGTTTTTTTTTGTATACCCCTTTAAGAAATCTACTAATTAGGTTACAATTCCCAATTTTTTCCCCTGAGATGAGTGCAAGGGCTGCTTTCCCAGTGTTTAACGTTCCGTGACAGGCTCCGTCTTGAAATATTTTAGTTAAAAAAGACAAAACCTTGGCTACTGAGTTATCGAATGGGCTCGATTGTGTCTCCTGGTTGAACTTCCACCATAACCTGTACGTGGAGTAATACTGCTTGATTGTTGAGTTTTCTAATGACGCGATCATAATCTCCGTCGATTCCTCTGGTGTATTTTTACGTATCAGCGCCTGCCTGATAATTTTGCGACCACCAGGATAAGCTTTCGGCTCAGTGGATGCGTTGTGCGGCTGGAATCAGAAGTTAATAAATTGTTATTTACCTCAAGGGTAATCCAGTCTCCTATTATCATATTTTTGAAGACTGGGAACCAGTTTTGGCTCGGCCATGAGGGGACTACGAGGATCCCTACTGATTATTGCGAACTGCGGGAACGCGAAGAAAAACCACTGACTCCAGTCTATAGTAAACGCGACAAAGCGAAAGCTTGTGGGTCCCTATCCTACGAGCAGTAATAATTGCATTTTTCATTGTTTCTTGATGCGAAAAGGTCCATATTAGGGGTTCCAAACGTATTAATGACTTTTTTATACGCGTAGTCGGCTAGTTGCCATTCTGTATCGTGATTAGCAAGTCGCGACAGAGAGTCTGCTTCTGTGTTATCTTCGGAAGCGATGTAGGACGCGTGTACCCATAAATCTCGCTTTTCGCACCATTCCCATATATCTTTAGCTAGTTTGTGGAGCCCTCCACTTTTAGTTCCTCCCATCTTATTGATGTAGGCTAGCGTGGTTGTAAAGGGTGATTTTTTAAGAGCTTGAGAACTTTTTTTAAAAAAAAAACGCATAAAATTTGCAAAATCTCATCGGTTCTTTATTTGAAACGTTAGATTGGTCCATGACATTTACTTTTTGAAGATAATTTCATTTAAATGTTGACCGCGGCTGCGTCTTAGGTGGTCCATTCGGAAAGTCCAATTTTGGGCAACTTTTTCGAGCATTTGGGCCGGAATAGCCCGAATTTCTTCGGAAATGTTGTCTTCCAAAACTGGAATAGTTGCTGGCTTATTTCTGTAGACTTTAGACTTGACGTAGCCCCACAAAAAATAGTCTAATGGCGTCAAATCGCATGATCTTGGTGGCCAACTTACCGGGCCATTTCTTGAGATGAATTGTTCTCCGAAGTTTTCGCTCAAAATGGCCATAGAATCGCGAGCTGTGTGGCATGTAGCGCCATCTTGTTGAAACCACATGTCAACTAAGTTCAGTTCTTCCATTTTTGGCAACAAAAAGTTTGTTAGCATCGAACGATAGCGATCGCCATTCACCGTAACGTTGCGTCCAACAGCATCTTTGAAAAAATACGGTCCAATGATTCCACCAGCGTACAAACCACACCAAACAGTGCATTTTTCGGGATGCATGGGCAGTTCTTGAACGGCTTCTGGTTGCTCTTCACTCCAAATGCGGCAATTTTGCTTATTTACGTAGCCATTCAACCAGAAATGAGCCTCATCGCTGAACAAAATTTGTCGATAAAAAAGCGGATTTTCTGCCAACTTTTCTAGGGCCCATTCACTGAAAATTCGACGTTGTGGCAGATCGTTCGGCTTCAGTTGTTGCAGGAGCTGTATTTTATACGGTTTTACACCAAGATCTTTGCGTAAAATCTTCCATGTCGTCGAATAACACAAACCCAATTGCTGCGAACGGCGACGAATCGACATTTCACGGTCTTCAGCAACACTCTCAGAAACAGACGCAATATTCTCTTCTGTACGCACTGTACGCATTCGTGTGGTTGGTTTAATGTCCAATAAAGTAAACTGAGTGCGAAACTTGGTCACAATCGCATTAATTGTTTGCTCACTTGGTCGATTATGTAGACCATAAATCGGACGTAAATCGCGAAACACTTTTCGAACCGAACACTGATTTTTGTAATAAAATTCAATTATTTGCAAGCGTTGCTCGTTAGTAAGTCTATTCATTATGAAATGTCAAAGCATACTGAGCATCTTTCTCTTTGACACCTTGTCTGAAATCCCGCGTGATCTGTCAAATACTAATGCATGAAAATCCTAACCTCAAAAAAATCACCCTTTATTATCGACTCTAAGAAGTATCTCTGCTGAAGACAGGTCTTTCGCGAGTGATTTTAGTGCTAAGTGAGCTGCTTTCAATTCTAGGTGGTTAATGTGGAGAGATTTTTCAGCCTGGGACCACTCTCCGTGAGCCCCTTCCCCCTCGCAGAACGCGCCCCATCCCGTTAGGCAAGCATCTGAGAAGATTTCTTTTCTGAACTTGAAATTTCTGATTTTCCTGAACGCTACGGGCAATTTCTTTTGTCACCAATTAAGATCATCGGTTATATAACTCGGAATGATTATGTCTCTATCATAGTTTTCCTCGGTATTTTGCAGGGCTTCGATTTTTGCTTTCTCCAATAATCTGCAATGCGGAGGGCCATACTCGACTCCAGGACAGCTAGCCACCAACATGCCTAAAACTTGGGCAAACGTTCTTATTTTGCACGTGTTTTTTCTCCTCAGGGACTTTACGTGAGCGGTGAGAGAGTCTTTCTTTTTGGGTGGGGGCTCTACTATCATCCTTTTAGAGTCTAATGTAAACCCGAGGTACTGGCATCGCGTACTTGGGGATAAATTGGACTTGTTTTCATTAATTATGAAGCCTAGGTGTTCGAGTAAATTAATTGTCTCCCGTAGATCACTCTGGCAATCTTTTTCGGTTGATGCTAAGCATAAAATGTCATTGAGGTAAATTACCGACATGTAGCCATCTTGCCACAGTCTACACATTACTGGTTTCATGAGCTTGGTAAATATGTATGGACTCGTGCAAAGGCCGAACGGGAGGCATGTGAATTCTAAAGTTTGGTCTCGGAAACGAAATCTGAGGTATTTTCTACTGGTTTTGTGTATGGGTATCACGAAATAGGCCTCTCTGATATCTATCGACACCATATACATTCCCTGCTCCAATAACCTGCACGCTGACCTGAGGTCTTCTAATTTAAAGTGAGCAGCGTCGATAAATAAATTTAGCTCCTGAAGGTTTAAGATAAACCTTTTCGACCCACTTGATTTTTCTTTTAGGAAATAACTCGACAGAAATTGATCCGGTCCATTCGAACATTTTTTGATCGCCCCGGTCTCTAGGAGTCTAATGATCTCTTTTTAAGCTCCGAGGATTCTCGGGGGCTTCAGATCTTCCCCTTGGCGATAAAGTTCTGACGCGGTTTTTCTCTAAATTTGATTTGATAACCCGTTACGCATTGGAGGATAACATTGTCTAAAGTAATTAGTTCCCAGCTCTTCGAGAAATATTTCAGTCTACCCGCGAGTTTAACCTGGTCAGGGGTATCGTTTAACGCGAGTGTCGTTTGCTGGAGCTCTGATGGCGACGATAGGCTGGATTCCGAGTTGAATTCAGTCTGTACTGGCTCGGTTGTTTCATCACATTCCTCTGTGTGGGCGCCTTTTGTTGATACTTGGGTCTGTAGCCCGTCGAAGTCGTCGGCTTCTGTTATCCCGACGGGCCCTTCCAGTTTCCCGAATTGTTTGCGTTGAATTTCTTCGCAGTAGGAATTTTCAATTCTTGACTCAGCTCGTCCATGACCTTTAGTTCTTTTATTTTCTCCCCAAGCTTGTCTCCAAATAGGTGAGTATCTATCTCTCTTTTTTTTCCAGTAAGGCCGCTACTTGTTTCGTTAGACCGGGCAAAATGTAAGCTCTGCGAGCAATCGATTGCGAGTGATGCAATTCCGCTTGTATCATTGCTGCCTCCCAGACGTTACCCAATATCATTTTTGAGTCCACTTTTCCGTTTTCCAGCAGGAGGGACACGACAGGAGCAAGAGCTGATAGGCTGGATCCGGCAAGTTTTTGCGTGGCGCAGAAATAGTTATCTCGCTTTAGAGCTGTCTCGTTCAACGTCGACGATATTTCGAGGTTGAGGATCGGAGCTTCCGAGTGGCAGGGTCCGGCGCGCGGATATTTTTTCAGCACTTCGTCTTTTACTTCTTTTTTCAGACCCGATTTCAGCCATGGATTCCATCGATTTGAGATGCTGGTGTGAATTTCCAGGCAACTTTCTGTCGCCTCTGCTTCTTTGCCAATTATTTTCATTATATCCTTGTCTAAGACGAGTGTTGGTACCTCGACAGTGACGGTTTCGTTCTGGTTGTCGTTTTCTTGTGGGGCTGCCGAAATATTTGCAGTGTGTAGCTGATCCTGCGGGGGCTGCCCGTCAGATCGTAGCTCTTGGTTGTTCTCTGTGGTTACGTCTACCTGGTTTTCCGAATCAGACACATTATCCCATGTCTGTTCGTAGTCTGAGTCTGAAATCGGTATGGCAACTTATTTAGCATAACATTAATTATTTAGCATGTGAAACCATTTTTTTTTTTCGCATCATCTCTCGTGTGATATCACTATTTTCCCAATTGACATTTCTGCAATGAATCATTCTGTCTCTCGTGCAGACTAGAGGGTGGGCCTTGTCTCTCGAACAAGATCTCCTCTTTTTTATTTCCGTCAGAGGGAATGTTTACCTTGGATATTTTCTTCCTCGGTGTTCTCGAGACTCGGCGCCATGTTTGTTGGGTCCTGCAACGGCTGCATATTACAAGTAATGGCAAGCATCGAAGCACCAACTCTTTCAGTGTGTCCATGTCCCTCCGTAACTTTTTATTTTCCTTATCCCTGTCCTCGCTGCGGGTCCTTTTCTTATGATTTCCCATCTCGATTGGGGCAAAACTCTCGTAAACTTGACTGTGAAACGCGGACGTTTTGCTCATACGTGTATCTTGTGTGACACACAAATAACTAATGACGGGAATGGACGACTGATGGCGCAAGGAGCGCTCGATTGCCAGGGCGGCAATTTTAAAAATCAGATTTGCTCTAAACGTATGATTGTAAACCTCAAGTAGCTATACTACCGTTGTAATCTCGAAGGGCGAGACATGAAGTATAATGACTGTTAGATCTCTTGTTTTTCTTCTTTATATATTTATATAGTCTTATGCATATTTATATGATTTTTAAATTTTTTAACTGAATCTGGATTTGACCCTTTAAGAGCTGATTAGGGCAAAATGCTGAATTATGCTTTGCAGTATAAGCGTAAACAACCTTCGTGAGTAAAAACTAATGCAGTATCTCATCGGGGCTAAGAAAAATTGAAAAACGAAAAACAACATATTTAACCCTTTATTTCCGCTTAGGAGGGGAATCTTTAAAAAATCCCTTCTTAGTGGGCGTACCACGTGATATGCAGTTTTGATGTCTTCCAAATTAGTACAGGAGTTGTGGTGAGGTGGACTGGGCATGGTATTTATTTGATTTTTTAAATTTTTCAACTTAATCTGGATTTGGCTCTTTAGGGCCGAATAGGGCAAAATGCTGAATTATGCTTTGCAGTATACCAGGTGTATGCATAAGTTTTTTCCGATTTAACTAAGAGATGGCGCCAGCGAAAAGTACGCAGCGTATTAATTTGACACATACGTCATTTTGTTCGTCTGACATTAACCTACAAACACACAAAAGTTGAGTCCGCCAAAAACTAGCGTCTTTGTTTTATCGTTCAGTGATCATGTCGAGTTTTGTGCCTGAAAAAGAACATTTGCGGCACGCATTGCTTTTCTTATTTAATCAAAAGAAAAAGGCTGCTGAAAGTCAACGTTTGTTGGTAGAAACATATGGTGAACACGCTCCATCGATTAGAACATGTGAGACATGGTTTCGACAATTTAAAAGTGGTGATTTCAATGTGAAAGACAGTGAGCGCTCTGGTAGACCACAAAAATGCGAAGACGAGCAATTGCAGGAGTTATTGGATGATGACCCAACTCAAACTCAACGGCAATTAGCAGAAGCATTACATGTGTCACAAGAAACAATCAGCAGACGTTTACGAGTAATGGGGAAGATCAATAAACTCGGTAAATGGGTCCCACACGATTTGAATGAACGTCAAATAGAAAATCGCAAAGTCACTTGTGAAGTGCTGCTTCAACGCCACGAAAGGAAATCATTTTTGCATCGAATTGTGACGGGTGACGAAAAATGGATTTATTTTGAAAACCCGAAGCGGAAAAAATCGTGGCTTTCACCTGGCGAAGCCGGTCCTTCAACACCAAGGCCAAATCGCTTCGGCAAGAAGACCATGCTCTGTGTCTGGTGGGACCAGAGCGGTATTGTGTATTATGAACTCTTGAAGCCCGGCGAAACCGTTAATACACAACGCTATCGCCAATAAATTATTAATTTAAACCACGCATTAATCGAAAGACGACCGGAATTGGCCAGAAGACATAGCAAAGTGATTTTGTTACACGACAATGCGCCGTCTCACACAGCAAAAGCAGTGAAAGACACCTTGAAATCGCTTGGATGGGACATCCTTCCGCACCCGCCGTATTCGCCAGACCTGGCGCCATCTGACTATCACCTCTTCGCATCAATGGGGCACGCGCTCCCAGAGCAGCACTTCAGCAATTTCGAGGAAGTTGGAAAATGGCTCGACGAATGGTTTGCCGCAAAAGACAAGCAGTTTTTCTGGCATGGTATTCATGAGTTACCTGAAAGATGGGCGAAATGTGTAGAAGCCGATAGCCAATATTTTGAAAAAAACAAAAATGAATTTCCCTTGAAAATTACGTGTTTTTTTTACCAAAAAACCGGAAAAAACTTATGCATACACCTGGTAAGCTGTAACGGTATTTTCACGTTAACATTAAATTTTAGTCTTCTGAGGGAAAGAATTCGGGCTCGAACACTAAGATAATTAATTATAGACTTCTATAGGAGGTATAAGTAGGATTTATTCAATAATAAATAGAGAATTCTGCGGTGTTCGGCTTTTTTGGCGCCGTTAGCCGTACAATTCATTTGTGAAGTATAATCGCTCTAAAGGTGCCGCGCTCTTCTTTATCCGTGATGATATCGGATTTTGACTTGTGCGCTCAGCGGTGGATGTCCCAACTAGGCAGAATCGAGCTCAGCCATCTTGATCTTTTGCTCGTCTGGCTGCTGCTGCGCGGTCTGCTGGGCTTGATTTGCTGTTGCTGGCGCGTCGGTCAGCTGGTATAAACGCCGGGTCTGTGTCCGTGTCCGCGTTGTCTTATTAATTAATCAAAATTATTTGTTTTTCGTGTTGTTTTGCGTTCGGGCTCTTTGTTTAATGTGGTCGTGCCGTTCCCGGGAATTTCCAGCGTGTTCTCACGTGGAAATGGTGCTCTCGGTTCGCGAGTGATGTTCTTTATGTGTGGAATGATGACATTTGCAGTGTCACTATTTTCCAGTGATTCTTAATTATTTATTATTGAGTTGACGGATTTCTCAAGCAACCTCTGGCGTTGGACCTGGACGTTCCAGTTACCCTCCTCTCTTAATGAGTTGGTCTTTTAATTGATCTTTCTGTTATCGTTTATGTCTTGTGAGTGGTGTCGCTCTCATCCGACGCGCTTTACAAGGTTAATAAAATTGTTTCATTCCTAATTATTTTCCTATTGGTCCTAAAATTCTCAATTAATTTTTCCTAATTCTGGTTTGGGATTTACCTCCTAATTTCACTTATTAAGTAATTTTCCTACTCTTTATTTATAATTCTACTCCATAAGTCTATCCCTACTCATTGCGTAGACTCATTACATGTTTTAAGTCTATCGTTTCATGCCTGTGTTTCCTAATCTCCTTAAATATTATTTATTATTCTACCTCCTTTCTCTATGTTGTTCCACGATTTCTTCCACCCTGCTTTATCCTTCAACCTCTCGGAAGGATAAGTTTCTGTCACATTTGTCGATGCGCTGCGGTAACAATTCTCCTTATAGTCTAATCCTACTTATTTCTAATTATCCGATTTAAAACTACCTTATGCTATTTTCTTAAGTCTCCGAACTAAACCCTACTCATCTATTTCAATGCCACCAACTTTCTCTTCTCAATTCAATTTTTTAGACTATTTTCTGTTTTTACACGGTCCGATACTGTTCGCTATTAATCTCTATATTTGCTCCTCCACTGACTTGCACTGTATTTTTATTGGTCAATGTTCTAATAAATTTATAGGGCTCACTCACACCCTTTTTCTGTTAAAATTCTTAGATTTGCTATGAATTTTTTTTTGATTTTGCGATATTTTTACTTCAGCGCACAAAGGAGTTCTGACTGGGTCGACACTTTGAAAATGAATAAGAGACTCACTCTGTTTGAAGCTGGCTTATATACCTTTCTCTCCTTTCCCACTCTCTTGTTTTAACTCTCCTATCCTAATATCTTATGTAATTTCTTTGTTTCAGGTTGCCCCGCCACCGTGCCCTGCCGTTCCCCTCACCGCTCGAGCGAGGCCAGCCGGTTGCTGACCCGCTGTTTTTCGGCAGTGAGGAAACCTTCAGGATCTGACACGTTTTCGCTGTGTCTCATCATAGTTCTTCTATCTTGCTTCCGAGAATTTACTGTCTTTTATTCTATCTGACATGAATAATTTTCCGTGAATAAATTGATTTTTGAGTAATATGTTTCTCTTTTTATTTAATCTTTAATCTTTATTATCGGTGACTTCGTCACATTTGTGTCTGATAATAATATTTTTCTTTTTCATTTCTGTCGTGTAATTATGATTTCTATTCATCTCTACCTCTAAAGTCGTGACTACGTCACAAAGCGTAAAAAACCTTCATGAGTAAAAACTAATGCAGTATCTCATCGGGGCTAAGAAAAATTAAAAAAACGAAAAACAACATATTTAACCCTTTATTTCCGCTAAGGAGGAGTATCTTCAAAAAATCCCTTCTTAGTGGGTGTACCACATGATATGCAGTTTTGATGTCTTCTAAATTAGTACAGGAGTTGAGGTGAGGTGGGCTGGACGTGGTATTTATTTGATTTTTTAAATTTTTCAACTTAATCTGGATTTGGCCCTTTAGGGCCGATTAGGGCAAAATGCTGAATTATGCTTAGAAGTATAAGCGTAAACAACCATCGTGAGTAAAAACTAGTGCAGTATCTCATCGGGGCTAAGAAAAATTGAAAAAACGAAAAACAACATATTTAACCCTTTGTTTCCGCTTAGGAGGGGAACCTTAAAAAAACCCTTCTTAGTGTGCGTCTACGACACGAAGGAAATATATCCCTAGAATTTCAAGTTTCTAGGCCCAGGGGTTTGGGCTGGGCGTTGATGAGTGAGTCAGTGAGTCAGTCAGGACTTTTCTTTTTATATATATAGATTTAATTCATAAAATCCACCTTTTTCCTTTTTACCGCATTTTCGAGAGTTGATTTATTTCATCAATATTGACTTTCTAATTTTCATTGAATTTTAACGATTCAATGAAAATTTATCATCCTTTTCTACTCAGATTCTATAAATCGATTTAATTCATAACATCCAATCTTTGGCTTTTTACCGCATTTTTGAGAGTTGATTTATTTCAGAGAAATTGATTTTTTTTACTTTTTATCGAATTTTAACGATTCAATCCATTTCATGAAAAATTATCATTTTTTACTACTGAAATTTTATAAAACGATTTAATTCATAAAATCCACCTTTTCCCTTTTTACCGCATTTTCGAGAGTTGATTTATTTCAGAGAAATCGATTTTTTTTTACTTTTTATTGAATTTTAACGATTCGATCCATTTCATGAAAAATTATCATTTTTTACTACTAAAATTTTATAAAACGATTTAATTCATAAAATCCACCTTTTCCCTTTTTACCGCATTTTCGAGAGTTGATTTATTTCAGAGAAATCGATTTTTTTTACTTTTTATTGAATTTTAACGATTCGATCCATTTCATGAAAAATTGTCATTCCTTGCTGCTGAGATTTTGTAAAACGATTTAATTTACAAAATCCACCTTTTCCCTTTTTACCGCATTTTCGAGAGTTCATTTATTTCATAGAAATCGATTTTTTACTTTTTATTGAATTTTTACGATTCAATGCATTTCATGAAACATTATCATTATCGTTGACATGCACCACTATTTTGCAACATCGCATTCCTACTACTGATGATCTTCCTATAAATACTCGAGGCTACAAATGGCCAGAATGTACTAAAGAAGAAATAGGCAATCAAATAGAGGATATGCTCGGTAAAGGAGTTATAATACCCTCTACCTCACCATACAATTGTCCTGTCTCGGTCGTTCCCAAGAAAGCCGACTCTCAGGGTAATAAAAAACAGAGAGTAGTGTTCGATTACCGATCGCTAAACGAAAAAACGATTGCCGACGCATACCCCATACCCAATATCAACGATATATTAGATTAATTAGGTGGTGCACAATATTTTTCTGTATTCGATTTAGCATCGGGATTTCATCAAATAGGAGTCTCTCCAGAGGTTCGTCATAAGACCGCATTTACTATACCACGTGGCTATCTGGAATTCGTCAGAATGCCGTTCGGCCTTCGGAACGCCCCTCCGACGTTTCAAAGAGCAATGGACCTCACACTAAGTGGGCTTCTCGGGAAAAAACTATTTGTCTATTTGGATGATATTGTCGTTTATGCCTACAATCTCAAAGAACACGAGAATATATATCGTGAATTAATTAAACGATTAGAAGCCGCAAGTTTGAAATTATAACCAGATAAATGCGAATTCTTAAAAAGAGAAGTCGCGTACTTAGGACATACATATAATCGGGAATAATGGAGTTCGCCCCGATCCTAAGACATTAGAAGCTGTACGTAATTATCCCATACTCAAAAATGTTTAAAATATTCGACAATTTCTGGGATTAACAGGTTATTATAGGCGGTTTATAGAAGGATATGCCAAGATATCAAAACCCCTCACGATTTTATTATGCAAGGAAAATATATTTAATTGGGGACACGAACAACAACAGTCATTCGAAATTTTAAAGAATGAACTTTGTACGGCTCCAGTTTTGCGATATCCTGATTTTTCCAAGCCTTTTATTTTAACAACAGATGCATCGGGTTATGCTATCGGTAGTATACTTTCACAAGGAGAAATTAACAACGAACATCCATGCGCTTACGCCTCGCGAGCTTTGAGTCTAGTCGAAGAACGGGACGACACTTACGAAAAGGAAGCATTGGCTATAGTGTCTATACTCCACTTTCGGCCATATCTGTATGGACACCATTTCACTGTAGTAACCGACCATAAACCACTGTTGTGGTTCCGACGGGCTACAGATGGAAATCCTAAAATCCTGCACTGGCGACTGAAACTCGCCGAGTACGAATACGATGTAGTGTACAAGGCCGGAAAAACTAATGTTAACGCCGACGCACTCTCAAGAAGCCCCATAGAGGCAAGTTGATAGGGACCAAGATAGAGAGACTTGTGGGCGTGGCCTCCCCTCTCCCTGCTGGCTTGTGATTGGTCTCCCACCTTCTTACCCCCACCTTTCCCCTGCACCTGATTGGTCGCCCCACCCTAAGCCCCCGACTGACGCGCCACCTAGGCGACACGTGCGCCATCTGTCGGACGCTTGTTACCGCTGCGCCATCTATTGTAAATAATCCACAGGAGGTATGTTACCGGCAACAGGTAAAACAGAGCGATTTACCGATGGTCGGTAGTGTAGATTTAGTGTAGCTTTCGATAACTAGATTGGGGGTGCGTCATCTATTATAAATAATCCACAGGAAGTATGTTACCGACAGCAGGTAAAGCAGAGCGACTTACCGACGGTTGGTAGTGTATATTTGGTGCAGCTAACGATAAGTAGATTGGGTCCTACAAGCGATACCACAGATTTGGCCCTACTATCGAAAAAGAAGATTGTAGCTTCACACCAGTAAAAAGATTTGCATCTGGTCCTATCAGCAATAAACAGATTTCACTATTTAACACCAATTAAAAGTAAAATCTTTCGAAACTTTAAAATCAGCTAAAATAATTACGCTCAAGTAAAAACACGTGTAATTCTTTTGAAATTTGATAAAAACGGTTTTGTTTATTTAAAAAGATTGTCAGACATATAAGAAACGCTTCTCTCATTTTCGCGGAACTCATGATTTATAATTACATCCTGTACAGTTCCTGCGAGCTGGTGCTGGACCGTCGATATGCGTTCTTGAACCTGGTGTGTTGTGATGTAAACGGCACGGCAGGTACGTGGAAACCTCAGGGTCATTCTTGAGGGGTTCAGGTAGTTTGTCCCACACAATAGATATTTTTGCTCCCCAATATTTCAACAGCAGGGGTTTCGGGGTGTACTCGAGCTCCTGTTTGGTGAATTTCCAAGGATCCTTGGAGCAGTCGATCACGAGTATACTGTCAATGGGATCCATTATGGTTACGAAAAGAGTAAAAGATGATTTCACCAAGGCGTTTTCTTTTCAACTAAACTGTTCTCAGCTGCTACGGTTATATATACACTCGGTCATTCTTTAAATAGTCTTCCACCACTCTTTATTGTATTTACAGCGCGCGCACGTGTCATAATGGAAATTGGGATATCCACAGGTATTTTTCTCATGGTATACAAATACTGGCTAGCGCATCTTCCAAGTGTATTCTCATTTCATCGATACGTTCCTAGAGTTATATATACATAGGCATCAGGTGTGTGTCATCGGGAAAAACGCAGCATAGGTTGGGGCGATTTTCGAATAATAATGAGACAAAATATACAATGTGTAGAATTTATTCATAGTATTTTACAAGTAGCATCCAACTCGTTCTGTACAAGTTTGTACACAGATGTTTCTATTACATCCGTAGCCGTTTATATTATTGTTTTTTACATTTTTCATACGTTTCATTTTACGGTTTGAATATTTTAATCGTTTGTAGTATTGTACAGCGATGCGATCATTTTTCAACCTGTTTGTCGTGAAATGTTCAATAAAAGCATCCAGAGTATTACCACGAGCCATAAAATCAAGAAACATAAGGCAGTATTTACCACACACTTTAGACTTGAGTGATTGAAGGGCTTGTGTATTCCACTCGTAGCTTCGACAATTTCGCCGTAGACGGTTATGGTGTTGCTTGATGAGTGGGGGCAATTCATAATCAAATTCATATTTCATATCAAAAAAGATTCCATGGCCATTTTTATCAACGTAAGCAGCCACTCAGTGTCGGCCCGGTAGATTATAATCGTCGGTGTTTAATAGCAATGCTGCGGGTCTAGACCGGCGACTCGGGATGCGATCGGTAGGGAATACTCCTCTCGTTTGAGCAGATATTCGTTGTAGAGCATCGAATATCTGTAGACTGTTCATACTGTTTGGACAGCTGCTATTGACGGTGGGGCTGCGATTGGCAACGTCTCTGCTGATGATGGTAATGATGGTTGCGATGGTGGTGGTGGTGGTGGTGGTGGTGGTGGTTGCGCTGGTTGCTGGTTGTGTGCGTTACGTGGTGGTGGCGACGGTTGTGTAGTAGGTGATGCGACTACTTGTTGGTCTCGGCTTCGGTAAAGTTATTTCATCGTTAGCCGGTACAGTTCCACCGTACAACGGTACCTCGGCACTGACACATTTCGGCGTGATATCGTTGAATATATACTCTGCGCTTAAACTTTTATTTATAACACTTTCTTTATCGAGTTCTTTGAAAAGGAGCCAAGATCGGATTTTTGCCACGTTATTTAAAGCACACTTCACATTGTCTTCTTTCGAAACACCATGATGGATACAGTAAACGTTATTGATGGGCATATTTTTTAGAGACGGACCCTTATTTTCTTTCAGATTGATGATTTCACGGCCCAGGACATCACATAAAAGCTCGGCTTTCTGCAAGTCTTTTGTGTAAATACGTAAGGCGTAACGACATATCAAACGCAGATTAGCGTAGACTTTTTTCAATGGTGTATCACCGTCAAGCCATTCCAGTCCATGTTGAAAACACGTCAGTTTATTATTGCTCGTACGTACTTTCCTTAGCAGACCACCAAAGTCGTATGGTGGTGCGACAAGCCAGTGACCATAATGTTCCTCTTGAAGAGTCGTCACAGCTATCATATCAAGAGTCCGCCCATTCTTTATGTACTTTTCTCGATTATTCTGACCGATATGAGGGTTATTCGATGCACCTGGCAGAGTGTCAAACATACCGGGTGTGTCAGCGTACCAAAGTGCGGTTTTTACATGTGAATTCTTAGCAGCCGGTCCATAATTGAGTAACGTTTCAATATATGCTCTGTAGGGGTATGCATGCGATGTAAAACTTTTTTGATACGGAAAATTTTTTCACTCCAATTTTTCTCGTAACCTTTTTCGAAGGTACCTTCAGTTCTACTGATTCGAACGTAATCTCCGGGTTTGTATTTATACGTTGTGAAACGTCTCTTTTCACGTCGCTTCACGGCACTAATTGTCATATTACGCATTGCTGTATCGGCATTATACAGTGTCACGGTAGCCGGTTGCATTTTTATGGTCGAATGTATAGCATGATTGTACGCATACACCATTTGTGTAGTATATCGATGTAACGATGAGTATTACGATATGTGAAGTAACGCCACATCCGCTGCTTGAGAGTGCGATTAAAAAGCTCGACAATCGAGGCTTTTACATCAGGATTACGAGCAATGCGAAATTGTATGTTTTCATCTTTGAGAAATTTTTGGAGTTCGCTGCCGAGGGATTCTTTACCGCGGTCGGTTTGTAATGCAACAGGTGTACGCCCACCGTTATGCTCGAGAATACGCTTAAAAGCCTTTGTTACTTCGCGCACAGTTTTGTCCTGCAAGGGTTCGACCCAGGCGTATTTGCTGACAACGTCAATTACCATAAGCAGGTAGGAGACGTTGTCATTATAGCTCCTCAAAGAACGTAGATCCACGAGATCAGCCTCCCAGACGTCGTTAATATTTGTAACGTTATAATACAGTCGTGGAAAGACACGTCGCACAGGTCTATGAATGGTATAACTATCCTGCTGAGTCAGCCAGGCGTACACGGCGTCTGCTTTATTTTTGCCACTGATCAAACGGCGCGCGCCAGCCTATCCAGCTGGATGCGAGGGGTCATAGTACACTTTTTCGAAAGTCATCTTTCACCTCTCGTTGTACAACTTGTTCTAAATGTTTATCCACTTTTGAAACGCTTTTATTACTTTTGTTTTCCGACGTTTTGAAGAAGGTTGTATTTCGTCGCTGCCGTCGTAGTCGTCGTTAGAATTATCGTCGATCGCACTCACATCCATAGAATGCGTATCGTTATGCTGCAATATCTGGTAATCTTTTCTTGGTCGTTTAGTACCTCTAGATATACCTAAATCCCCCAATGCACTGTTTCCTATGAATTCACGCGGAACGCTCTTTGCTCGTAGACTAACGATGAACTCACGTCTACCTTTTGCTTTAAAGTTTTTTCTACCTCATACAGCATCGTTTATAAGGTCGACAATATTAGAATTTAGAACGAGAATACTGTCTATTGTCACAAAACTTTTTTTGTCCCATCTTATGCTTTTTGATTCATCACTCGTGGGTTTGCATAGAAACTTTAATGGCGCAGTAACTCGACGTTTATACATATTTCGAATGCTATTAACGATGTCAGCATCGTTCGTGGTTTCTGTATTATTCAGCTCAGACGATGTTTCAGGCGTGGATGATGGAGTCGGTAGTGAAAGCGATTCATTTTTCGAACCAACGAGATATATATAGCGCTGCAACACTTGTAAATACTCTTTCCATTTACGAGCGTCGTCTTCACCATACTTGTTTGATTTTTAAATTTTGTATAACTCAGTGTCCAGTCTTGAAACAGGATCACCCTGTGTCTGCACTGTTTTCCCGTTAGCTGCTGGTGTATGATGGTTGCCAGTACCGCTCATAGGAATTTCGTCGTACCGACCGTCGGTATCGGTATTACCATCGTATACCTCGGACATTGGCACTAAAAACATTTTTTTCGCATGTTCCATTAGGTAAATGAAAACAATTAATAGTTTTATCCGTAACACACAGAACTGTTTTTTCAAGCGGCACTACCGTCAAACAATTTACTAAAGAAAGTTGTGAAATTTCTGATGAAAGCGAGTAAAAGTGGTAAAAAAACACTCTGCTGCTCTGCTGCTAATCGACATTGGAACGTATTCCATGATCTGCTGTGTTAATGAAACAGAGACGAGCGCTCCGTCTGCTTTCTATCGCAGACCATTGCTGATGCTTCGGTTTTCAGACTGTCTCTCTCTCTCTCTCTCTCTCTCTCTCTCTCTCTCTTTCTCTCTCTCTCTTTCTCTCTCACCCTCACCGTGACTGACCTCGGTGTATACTTTATAATATTTCGAGCGAAATGTACACTATATACAATTATTTACAACAGTGTCTTTATCACAAATAGCTGCACATACGTAGAAATATTGCGTTCGCAACGCAACACCCGATGCATGATCAGCGATATGACCACGAAACAGCACAATTATTTCGGACAAAATAATTTTCATAAACTCCGTATCCTCCGGCGTTAGCAAGATCGCGATGCGTTCGAGCGCTTCTTCAAAGAATTCCTTGGAACCGATGATCTCATACGCTGCTGCACGAGGCATTTCACTGAGAACTATCTTTTCACGGACATATGATACCACCTCGTTCATACACCGTTGAATCGTTTCACTTTTGCTCTCTAGAGCCTGCATATGAATATCAATTCTTCTACTTATTTCGACGAGCATATCAAATATAAAAGTGAGCCGCTTTGAAAATTCTCGAGTTAATTGTCTGATTTACTGTGGTTACTACTACTACTACTACTCTAACAGCACAATCATGATCAGAGTGGTAAAGCGCTCATTGATAAGAAAATTGATAGAATTTATATTGAAGCGTAGACCGTCGTTGCGTTCGCGCTGGGGGAGAAGAAATTTACAGATCACCCTATGGGAACTTCCGACACAGGCGGTTGTTCGTGAAATTCGCGGTATGCTGTGCGAGTGTCATCAGCGCCATTTAGTTGACGCGTATAATATTGGATTGTTTGATAATCAAATAATTATTGATTCGGTGGTGCGTGTTATTCGTCGACGCGGTTGGCTGAATGAGCCTGCTCTGCAACCCATACTCAATGAAAGATGTAAGTAATATACAGCGCTAATTACTTTTATTTTATTTCCTTTATTTCATAAGATTTTTATATAGTTCGACGGTATGAGGACGCAGAAATGGGATCCGACACCTATGATTTCGATGAGGAGGGTAGAACCGATTCAGATGATCATAGCAGGGACAACGATGGCGACAGCTCCGCAGGGAATCGTTGGATAAATTTTACCCAGCCATTCTGCGGGTATAAACCTACAAACGGTCTTTTCATGGCAGGCCCCTCGAGTGAACCAGATGAATCCGCCGCAGGCCCATCGCGACAATACAGTTCAAACGATGATACCAACAGCAATACAAACAACGAAGAAGAAGAAAAAGAAGAGGAAGAAAAAGAAGAAGAAGAAGAGGAGGAGGAGGAGGAGGAGGAGCAAGACGTAGACGATGACGACGAGGAGGAGGAGGAAGAGGAGGAGGACCCTGTAGATTCAGGTAAGCTTTTAATAATACAACTACGCTGACAAATATAAAAAAATTACGCGGATAATAATAGTAAAATGAAATAACAGGGTACGAGACGGACGAAAACGTTTTTCGCTTTTCACGATTCACTGTGCCGAGACCGCCGACAATCGAGTTGGTTTACGAAATGCGTCGGCGGTTCCCGGGTGCAGTCGACGGATTCGAGGACTAGAAGCAAATATAAGTTTGTAATTCTTACGTTACACGAATTATATGCACAGTATATAGCTAGCGACAAACAAAAATTTATAGTAAATGAAATAAAAATTCTAATAAATGGTTTAATTATGCTTGCAGCTGGACAGACTGGCGATAAAAGGACTGCTGCACGGGGTGGTGATATTTTGCCTCCTGGTGAACGTTTCGGTATCGACAACGAGCAGAGACGCTATTTTCCACGCTTTAGGATGCAGGGTCGAGGACAGATTTTTATTTTCGTCAGCCACCGGTCGGTATCCATCATCTGACATGGTTCGAGGGAGGTGTACGAGATGTTCTCACACGCCTTACAGAATCGTGCGAAGGACATGATTATGTGGGTATGACTCTGAGCGTACCGTCTTTCGCGCAAGGACCTGTATGGTTATCATTTCGACCAGCTCGTGACATCGTTCCCGACGATATATGGCGACTAATTAATAGTGTAGCTCAGAGCGCGCGCTAATTTTGAATAGACTCTAGTACATGTAGAATGACGACATGTGTGGTACGAGGCGTCGAAGGAGCTGGTGCGGGCACTAGGCTTACACACGAGTCTATAGCAAAAAAGTCAATTTTACGCATAAGTAATTGCGATAATTTATGTCTACAACGATCCCTTGTCACTGCCCGAGCGCATGCCGAACGCGGTCAAATACGTGCGGGCGTCCTACACAGACGATGGTGTCAAATTCGGACGGGCTGCGAGGTGCGCAATATAGAGCAGCGATAGAGCTCACGCGTAATGCAGGGGTAACGACACCGTCTAGAGGGTGTGGTGCGCGCGAAATTCAGCTCTATCAGGAGTACTTGGTTCACGAGGGTATAGCAATTGTTGTTTATGAATTTCTCACCTTCGGAAAACGCGTTCCGGCTCTGTACGATGGGCGAAAATACGTACTCACCGTAACAGGTAAAATTAATCATACACTCTTTATTCTCTATTACGAGCGTTCTCATCACTATCAACCGATATTAAATCTCGCCGGTGCGCTAGGTAGTCGAGGGTTCTGCACACAATGTAATTCCAAGTATATTCGAGTACTCGAGCATCGATGTAGCTATCAATGTGCTCGATGTAAATCCACTTATTGCAACGGTAATAGAGACTCTCAGCCTGAGTATTGCGCAGACTGTAATTGTTCGTTCTTTGGTGCTTTTTGCCTCGCTCATCACAAGGGTGAGGGCTCCGCGGGTATCACGTTTCGTAAATATAGACGGTACAGCATCTGTAACGCATTGAAAAACTGTAGAGGCTGCTCGCGTATGATTAAAACCACAGATAAAAAGATGCATGTATGTGGTACATCGTTTTGTACTACATGCAAACAAACGCAGCCGACTACGCATGCGTGTTTTATAGCACCTCTTAAGAAACTAGAGGCGCAAAAGGAGAAGAAAAAAGACAAGTCTTCCACGAGATTTTTATTTTATGATTTTGAGACGCAGCAACACGAGCAATTGCATGATGATAAATCGACACGAATTCACAAGCCGAATTTATGTGTTGCACAATGCGTATGTATGGCATGTCTGGATATCACAGATATAGAGACCGATTGTGCTAACTGTGGTAAACGTGAATTCGTGTTTATCGATGATCCTGTTGGGGAGCTCGTAAAATTGACATTATCGCAAAAATTTAAAAAGACCATCTGCATCGCCCATAATGCTAGAGGTTTCGACGCACAATTCATTCTACGGTATTTAATCGAGGTGCAAAAAACACAGCTGCCCTATCTGACTATGAATAGTACGAAGATTGTCTCGATGAAAATTGGCGATGTCGTTTTTCTTGATAGTCTAAACTATATACCCATGGCTCTTAGAGCTTTACCTAAGGCCTTTGGTTTCGCTGATGAGGTGACAAAAGTTACATGTCCCCATTTATTCAACACACTGGAATATCAAAATTACTCAGGTTCTCTGCGGGCTTTGCATTTTTACTCACCCGATACCATGTTCTCAGCGGATCGCGAGTGCTTTTTAAAATGGTATGAGGAAGAATCGAGTCGCGTAGATTATAAATTTGATTTTGCGATGCAATTTGTGCAATATTGTCGTACAGATGTTACGGTTTTGAGACGAGCGTGTTTAGCTTTTCGAGAGTTACTTTTACGTTGTGGGAGCGTGTGCCCCTTTACAGAAGCATGCACGACAGCATCAGCATGTATGAGAGTATTTCGAAAGAATTTTCTACAGAAAGATCGCATTGCGGTGTTACCACCAGGAGGATATCGCTGGGGCGATAAGCAATCGCGCAAGGCCGTCGTATGGCTCGTATGGCTCGAACGTGAGCTCAACTGCGTTATCGCTCATGCTGGACGCACGAGAGAGTATCGCCCTCCGGCCGGCCCACCGGCTGTCGACGGTTACTACGTGGATGCGGGGGTCCATCACGTTCTTCAATTTCACGGCTGCTTTTGGCATGGTTGTCCGCGATGTTATCGCGTGAATAGAGATGCTCGAACTTAATTCGGCGATACAATGGATGAGCGATACGAGCGTACCGTTCTTATTTCCGGGCGAATCAGATCGAAAGGGTACACTCTAACCGAAATATGGGAATGCGATTTTGACAGATTACTCGAGAATAACGAGGAAATGTCGATATACGTGAAAAATCACGCCATGGTCAAGCAGGCGCCTCTCGAACCACGCGATGCATTCTTTGGCGGTCGAACGGAAAATTTTTTAAGCTTGTACGACGTCGCGAATGGGGAGCAGATACGCTATGTGGATGTTTGCTCGCTGTATCCATGGGTGTGTAAGAATGGAAAATATCCCGTTGGACACCCGAAATTGTACGTAGGTGACGAGTGTCGAGAACTCGTAGGACTTGAAAACGATCTAAGTGTCGTCGAGGGTCTCGTGAAGTGTACCGTGGTGGCACCGCGCGATTTGTATATACCCGTACTGCCTGTTCGCATGCATGGGAAACTACTGTTCCCCCTGTGTAGAACGTGCTGTACAGATATGAACACATCCGAGGTTTGTACACACGATGACACGACTGAGCGAGCGTTTGACGGCACATGGGTCGTGAACGAACTGAGAAAAGCTGTGTCGCTCGGATATAAAGTGACGTGTATCTATGAAATTTGGCAATAGCGTTTTATAGCATTGTACAAGGAGTCTGAGGGTGTATATCTCTTGCGAAGTGCTTTGCAGCCAAATCCGGGTTTACGTTCAATAGCGAAATTGGCTCTTAATTCATTCTGGGGAAAGTTTGGTCAACGAGAGAATCTCACGAAAACCGTTATCATTTTCACGCGCGCGGAGCTAATGAATTTACTAACGAGTCCGGAGATTGAGGTGACGGGGATGCTATCAGTTAATCACAAAATTATGTATGTAAACTATGTGAGCAGCCGCGATGCTATCCAACCATCCCTGACATCAAATGCCGTGATTGCAGCATACACGACGGCACAGGCACGCCTAAAATTATACAGTTATCTTGAGGAGCTCGGGCGACGAATATTGTACTGCGATACGGACTCCTGTATTTACGTGAGCCGCCCCGGTGGTAACGAGTATGAGCCGCCAATCGGTCAATTTCTAGGAGATCTTACGGATGAATTAAGCGAATATGGGCCTGGTAGTTATATAACTTCGTTCGTTTCGGGTGGACCAAAATCTTACGCATACCTTGTTCGTAAACCCGACGGTGCGATTTTTGAAAAATGTAAAGTAAAGGGTATCACGCTAAGCTTTGCAAATAGCCGTCACGTAAATTATAACGCATTACGATCTTTCGTGACAGAAGCAAGGAGCGTACATATTATTTTCAAATTCGACGCTATTCGACGTACGGAATTTCATCATCTAGTAACGCGTAAAGAAACGAAATCATGCGAACCTGTTAACACGAAGCGAAAACGGCACGGGATGTACTCTACTGTACCGTACGGCTATTGTGAAATACGCTAATTAGTATAACGCAAAAAAATATATAGTTTTACGGTTGAATTCGCGATATTTAAAAATAATCTTTTTGTCTAATTTCATGTATCATATTTACTGTGCACAATACATTGAAAAAAAATTGATTTATTATGTATAAAACCGTTGTCGGCTCGTTCTTTTTGTGCTGCTATTCGTAGCAGTAGCTGCTATCTCTCTACCATTCCCTTTTGTTCTGACTTTCTCATCGTTGATTCCATTTGTCCCGTCTTTCTTATCGAGTGTTTCCTTTTGTTCTGACTTTCTCGTGCTACATCCGTGGATATAATATTGCTGTTTAGAATTTGATGATTCGTAAAATTTGTATATAGAGATGTATGCATAGTGAAATGAAAATATTGCTTTATTTGTGAGAAATATAAAAACTATCATTATTTAATTTACATACGGCGTAAACACCAGCTTATAGGGCGGGCCCGCGCCTCATCAGCTAGTGCAGGCGCGCCGCGTCTTATCAGCTCTTTAAGGCCGCGAAAATAGCTGATGCCGCGGGGTCGCCGCCGCCGCCGCCGCCGCGGTATAAGCTTATTTAAGAGTCTGCTGATTGATTTTGATAGACACTCATCGATATAAATACACGTTGAAAACATCCGTGGACAGCTGTGATAAGCGATCCTACGGGTTGTGGTAAAACATATTTTGTAAAAAAATTCTTTAAATACATGCGCGAAATGACGGATGTCCCGTTCGAGCGTATACTTTTTCATTACTCAGAGTGGCAGTCCGTGTATTCAGAGTACGGTGATAAAATCGAATTTCGCGAGGGTTTACCGCAAGCAGTAGACTACTCGAATGATGCAAAACCTAAACCTGTGGTCATTCACGATCTAATGCGCGAGGCATCCAACAATACTGTGGTCGATCTTTTCACCAAGGGTAGCTATCATAAAAATCTTTGTGTCATTATCATCACGCAAAATCTCTTCCATCAGGGTCACGGGCAGCGCGATATCTCCTTAAACGCTAATTATATCGTTGTCTTCAAAAATCCGCGAGATTGCGCGCAAATTCAGCACCTAGCCCGCCAGGTATGTCCCGAGGATCCGCGATTTTTGCAGGAAGTATATTTCGATGCAACAGCCGCACCGCACGGCTATCTATTATTCGACTTGAAACAATCGACGCCTGATAATTGTCGATTTCGCGCCTGTATATTTCCCGCGACCAATACCATTACGTTTACGTGCCTCAAAAAGCAATAAAAGTTCGCGATGCGTCGCGCGATGTACCAGTAATGCGCATGTAATGGCGTTGCGCGGACCTCTCGATAAAAAGCAGATAATTATATTGCAAGCGTTGTGTTATCTGAAGCAAGAGCAACGACGTGCAATTTTGCGCAAAGCAGATGTAACGCTCGTACGCTGTATATGCGAGTGTGCTCTAAACGTTTTACAGGGAAACGTGAGTCTGAACAACGTGCAAAAGAATCATCTTCAGAGGCACGCGACAATTCTTCGACGACTAGCCGCCAAAAGGGGAAATTGGAGCGGTAAAAGGAAGATCATCGTCGAGCACTGTGTCGGATTTCCCAAGTTGCTTCTTGTGCCTGTCTTGGCCTACGCGAGACATGGAATATGCCAGAAAGATGGTACTTATTCCTCATGATAACATACATCGTCTCGCTGGACTCGCCACTACTGCTGCTGCTACTACTACTACTACTATTAGTGCAGACCCGTTGCCTTCCGTACAGACTACTGGTACGCTATTATCGCGCCTCAACTCTGAGCTGAGTGAAATTCTAAACTCTCACTCGTACAAGAGCGAGAGAGAGAAATGGGAAGCGTACCAACAGGTTTTACAGCGTCATCTTCACATGGTCGAGTACGATAATGCAGTACCGAATATTTCATCAAAACGAAAAGTAGCAATACTCGATAGCCACGAGAATAAAGCCGACGACGTTTTAATGAACAAAGTTAAATCTTGACTCAATGACACACTTATTGTCGATAGCGTACCAAAAAAATTAAAATCTAAAGCAATATCGTTGCTTCGCAATTTGCATCGCAGCGCCGTTGGTAAAAAAATGACATAGGATCGTAATGGTGTTGTTTCCATAGACGGCAGAAGAATTTCAAATTGCAATATCGTTGATCTTGTTAACGATGCTATGCGAGCTTGAAAACGCGAGAAACCCATCGGACGATCTCACTTTGCCAAACTCCTGCGAGCGATACAGATGCCACGCGAATTTATCGGCAATCCCGAGTTACTACACGAGCCTACACCTACATCATCCTCGACACCACAGCGGCGTCTTATTTTACCGCGCGATAACGATAGCAGCAGCAACAGCAGCAACGGTAGCAACAACAACGACGAGGCCGAGACCGCACACTCAAACAGAGATTTAATGCTCACGGCTGAAAACGACATCATCGAGGGGGAGGAGGGGGATGAAGAAGAGAACGAACAATTGCAAAACATCGCACAAGCAGAATATCGACCCCCCACACAGTTAGAAAAGAAAAAGAAAAAGAATCCATTTAACTAGTCATCGCTAAAATTATGAGAATTCTTCAAAAAATCTATTATGAAACCGCTCATCCTGCTTCCTATTCTCGAGCAAAAAATTTGGCCCAGGTGGATCGAAAAGTAGCGCGAAAAAATGTTTTACCATTACTCGAGACATAGGATTCATATAACATGCATCGCCTCGTGCGACGACGATTTCCCCGTCGTACGTACAGCGTGAGTAATATAGACGATGTATGGGAGGCTGATTTAGCGGATCTTCGCTCGATAGCCACGTACAACGATGGGTACGCGTATCTGCTTGTTGTTATCGATGTGTTGAGCAAATACGCGTGGGTCGAGGCTTTGCGTAACAAAACGAGCGCAAACGTGGCCCGCAGTCTCACACGCATACTCGCGCGCAGTAACAATCGTCGCCCGCAGCAATTGCAAACTGATCGAGGCAAAGAATTTATCGGCGCTCCGTTTCAGCAAATCCTCAAGAAAAAGAATATCGATTTTCGCGCTGCTCGTAACCCTGATATAAAAGCCTCGATTGCCGAACGCTTTAATCGAACAATAAAAGAGCGAATGTGGCGCTACTTTACATACACGCGAAATAAGCGTTACATCGATGTTTTACAAAATTTTTTATATGCGTATAATCACACTAGACACAGCGGAACGCGTATTCCTCCGAGCGAAGTAACCCTCGAAAATGCCTCTATAGCCCAAGACAATTTAGCACGGCGTTACGAGCATAACGCGAAAAAAATTAAACAGCCTAAATACAGCGTCGGTGACTTGGTACGGATCAGTACAGCTAAAGCAGCTTTCGTGAAAGGATATGAGCGTGGTTGGAGTAACGAATTATTCAAGATTCAACGAATATCGGTGAATCGAGAACCATTCGTGTATATTTTACACGATCTGAATAACGAGACTATCGACGGTATTTTCTACGAGGCAGAATTATCACGAGTACGAGTGCCTCCGTCATCTGAGAAGACAAAAGAAAAGAAGAGGACAAAGAAGAAGAACGCTCAGCATCATCGTCCGTGATAAATATGAGCTCCAAGGATAGCTCTTTCTTTGTCGTACTACCGAGCAACAGTAGTATGCAGTATTTTCCGGATAATACGACGACAAAATTTATTACAAAACTACCTCGTCAGATACGCTTGCACGGAGAATGGTCTGTTTCTCTTGTGGAAATTGCTTATCCGATGACTCTTTTACATGTTCCTACTGTAGGAAATCTCGTAACTTTTGAGGATGGTGATTATAATTTATCGGGTTTAAATTTTTAACACGGAGACGCGCTGATAGATACCCAGTGCCACCTGGTGTATATCGCTCTATAGACACTCTTTTGGAGAGTACAAATCAGTACCCTCACGTGGCAGATCATTTGCGCTTTAAATCGCTTCCGAGCGGGCAGGTCGAAGTGGCACGCGTATGCGACGATCTACGCTACCACGACTTTCGCGTATCGCCCGCTATCGCAAGGCTACTAGGATTCTCGGAAGAGGCCTGTAGGTCAGTAATGATAGAACCGCATTGCGAATACACAGGGTCGAGGCCTGCATCTCTCACCGGTGCTATACCGGGCAGCATGTTTTTATACACAGATATCTGCGAGAGCTATATTACAGGCGATGTACAAACACCCCTCTTACGAGTTGTTCCCATTGATACTGATGACTGTCCGTATGGTTCGATAAAAATTAAATCGTTTTCAACGCCATGATATATACCTCTCTTGCGCAATAATTTACACACTATCGAGATCGATATAAGAGACGAATTTGGGGATCCTATACCATTCGAGCAGGGAACGTTGACTGTGACACTACATTTCAAAAGGTCCCACGATTGATTACACTATGGATGATATTGACAGTGTACAGCACGGATGGGGTCGTCGCGGGTACGGTGGCATTAGCCATGTTTATATCGGAACACCTAATCAACGAGGACACGGTATCGGCAGCTTTCTCGGGGGCCTGTTTCGTCGAGTGTTACCACTTTTAAAGAAGGGACCTAAAGCAGTTGGAAAAGAGGCGTTGCGCGCTGGTGTAAACGTAGCCGGTAATGTTCTCGATAGAAATATAGCTGTGAAAGATGCTATTCGTGAGAGAGCGCGAGAATCAGGCAGTAATCTCAAACGCAAAGCCTCTCAAAAAATTTACACTCTCATGCGGGGTTCTGGTGATAAAAAGCGCAAAATTTCACGAAATCCTCATTCATCGAACGAACGTAAACCACGACGTATCTCCCGTAAAAATAAAAGTGTAATAAAGAGAAGAGTAATAAAGAAGAAGAAGAATAATAAGAACAATAAGAAGAAGAAGACTCGTCAACGAACAGTTGCAGATATTTTTAGATAGCTGAAACAAGATGGCTTTTCTACATGCGCACTCGTGCGAGTGTCTTAAATCGGAACTTGAATTATTTTCACTCCCACCGACGCAAACTACTATCGGAGGCTCCAATTGGGTGTATTACAAACCAATATCTTCGCTAACAGATGATTCCATGATTGAATTTGTTATTCCTGGACAGGGTGATGAGTATATCGATCTCGCCCATACTATGCTTAGTCTGAGAGTTAAAATAACATCTCCTACCACTACGGAAATTGCCGCGGGCACATCGTCGAAAGTAAGTGCCGGCCCTGTAAACAATCTCTTGCATTCTATGTTTAATCAGGTGGATGTATACCTGAATCAAAACTTAGTTTCACCTCCAAATAATGCCTACGCTTATCGAGCGTACATAGAAACACTTTTGAATTACGGTCCAGCAGCGAAAAATTCGCATCTCACGAGCGTTCTCTGGTACGACGATACACCTGGAAAAATGGATGATATAACATCGGAAAATACGGGTCTTGTGAAGAGAAAACAATTTTTAAATGTCGAAAAAACTGTAGACTTGCTCAGTCATCTGCATTGCGATACATTCAATCAGGAGCGGTTCCTATTAAATGGCGTCGAGATGCGACTACGGTTGGTGCGATCTAGAGATTCATTTTGTCTTGTGGGGGGTACAAAGAATGGTCAATGCGGCTTAAAGATTCTCGAGACATCGCTTCTCGTTCGTAGAACAAAAATAGCTCCTGGCGTGCTGCTTTCGGATGCTAGAACTCTGGCAAAATCTACGGCTAAATATCCTCTTACGAGAGTCGAGGTAAAAGCCGTTTCAATACACTCTGGTGTTCATGGGGAGACTATCGATAATATCGTGTTAGGTCAATTGCCGAAGCGTATAATTATCGGTTTTGTCGATAACAAGGCGTTTAACGGTGACTTTAGTATGAATCCATACAATTTCCAAAGTTACAAGATAAATTATCTCTCGTTGTATGTAGATGGTGCTCAAATACTTTCAAAACCGTTACAACCTGATTTCACGAAAAATCATCTATATGTGGATGCTTTTCAAACGTTGTTTTCGGGAACTGGAATACATTTCTTGAACGACGGCAATTCGATTGATCGCGATAATTATAGGCGAACAGCAATACACATTGGAATTTAATAAAGCACGGTAGTGTGAGAATAGAGGTACGATTTGAGGATGCGCTTGCTTCAACGATAAATTTTGTAGTCTACGCGGAATATGATAATGTCCTTGAAATTGATGCCTCTCGGTAAGTAATGGTGGATTTTATCGGATAAGCGAAAAATATGCTGATGTCGGCATAAAATTATTTCATGTTAAGAGACGTAGAAGCGTGTCCGCGAGTAACTAATCAGTCGAACTCGAGCATCTGTATGGATTAGACGTGAAAATGGATATCGTCGTGGATATACAGGGAATGCGTGGTAAAGACTCGGAATTTATTCCGAAAGAAATTGCCGTGGTAGCAGTGGATAGACCGTACTCTGCTCATTGGATCGTCGCACCGCCGTGTCACTTTGCCGAATTACCACAGCATTCGAGAAGCCAGAATAATTTTTTCTCGAAATATTTTCACGGTCTGGAATGGTACGAGGGCGATGTGAGCTGTAAACAAGCATACGCTAACTTGCGTGATATTTCGCAAAAATCAAGACGCATCTATACACGCGGTCACGAGAAGGCTATACTTCTTTGCGATATCACGAGTCGTGAAATTTCCAACCTGGAGGATGAGGAAGGCGCCCCATCGTACACATTTATGCCGAAATCTTTGCGAAAATGCTTCAGACACGCTATGATAAACGATACAGCGTCTTCGCATTGTGCAATGCGCCAGGCTTTCCAAATAAAAAATTGGCTTCGCGAGCACCCATTTGAAGGAGAACCATACATGGATGTTTGGTCAGCAGACAAAGAGGTAGAGAATAAGAAAGAGGAGAAATCTTCATCATGTAGTCGTGAGACGATCGACGATGCTGTGAAATGAATTTTGCATATACAGTAGCGGACAAAAGTTTAAGACGGAGAGGAAAAAAAAAGTAATCGTTGATTTTTTTATGAAAAGAATTGACTCAGTGGATTTTTTTTTGTATTAGCTAATTAATCATTAATTCATATATTTATTACATAAATTCAATTTTGCGCGTAACAACATTAGATACAATAAACAAAGAAAACATAAATTTGTTTGATATCTTCGGGGACAAAAGTTTAAGACTATACGTAAAAAAATATTTTTTGGTAGAAAATATACAGATATTTTCCTCCCTTCAATACTTTGTCCACAGTCCATTATTTTTCATCACATCAGCACAGCTTTGAGGCATTGAATCAATTAATTTTTTGCAGTCGTCCACAGTTGTTTCATTCCACGTTTTTTCAACCAAAGAGTACAAATCGTCAAAAATTTTTGGTTTATTTCTTTGAACCCTTCTTTTTATGGTACACCATAAGTTTTCAATTGGATTTAAATCCGGCGACTGCGACGACCACGGTAATAAAGTGATTTTTTCATCTTGAAAAAAACTTTTCACTACCCGAGCCGTATGCTTTGGGTCATTATCTTGTTGATAAATAAAATTATCACCCATATTTTCGTAGGCATACGGTAACATAGTATTTTTCAATATATCCAAGTATTGAAAACGGTCCATGATTCCATTAATTCGGCGTATGGGTCCAGGACCATTGCGAGAAAAACATGCCCACACCATTACGTTTCCACCTCCATGCTTAACTGTCGGTAAAACACGTCGAGGATTTAAATCTTCGCCAATTCGATGTCTTACATACAGTATCCCGTCAGAACAAATTCGGTTGAATTTGGATTCGTCCGAAAATAGCACATTTTGCCAATCCTCACTTGTCGAATGCCGATGAGCCTTAGCAAATTGCAGTCGTAATTTTTTATTCTTTTTACTGAGCATCGGCTTCTTCCGTGGCTTTCGTGCTTTCAAATTGAATTCGTCTAATCGTCTTCGGACAGTTCTTACACTAATTTGTGCATTATTATTACTGGATATTTCAGCTCTGATATCGACTGCTGAACGAAAACGATCTCTCTCGCTTAATCGATGAATCCGACGATCCAGCCTTGGCGTGGTTTTCCGCGGTCTACCGTTTTTTGGTCGATCAAAATAGTCCCCAGTCTTCACAAACTTGTACCACGCTTGCTTACAAGAAGTTTCTGATCGATTCATTTGAGTTGCAATTGAAGAAAATGTCTCATTTTGCTTCCGTAGAGACACGATTAGTTTTCGTTCAGTTGATGACAAATTACGGGCTTTACCCATACTCTTTTCGTACGTAATTAAACTTAAGACACTGGATGATACACCACAAACTATTTACAGTATTAATATATCAAATTATTGCGTGGATCGACTACGGGTATCTTGTTCGACAGATCGTCTTAAACTAATGTCCGCTGTTTACAGATGGTTGGAAGGAAAAAAAAATTGTATAATCTATATTGTTTACATTTGACGACCGAAACTTCTACATTATGAAGGTCAAACGTACACATGTATTGTAAAAAAACAACAAGCCGAAAGAAACGTTAGTACTTGTATGACAGATCTATGAACCAAATTGTAATTCATCGTCTTAAACTTTTGTCCGCTACTGTATATACGTCTTTCAAAGCGTATCGGTCATCATTTAATCATCGACTATGTGTTCAGCATGAACACTAGACAAATCTACGAGAGTCTGCAGTATCTACCACTTTCAACCGTTGGCATATACCCGGCTGACAGAATTCCTCGTGTATGGTCGTTACCGGCTGGACTCGTAGTTAACACGGATAACCACGACGGACCTGGAGAGCATTGCCATATACGTTAACCATCCTGGAAAAGGAATGTACTTTGATAGCTACGGGCTACCACCGGTTATACCGCAACATCTCGCACGAATACGAAGAAACTGCAAGTTCTATCGGTACGGCTTCAAGCAGCTACAGAGTAATACGTCGGATGTGTGTGGACAATTTTGCATCGTATTCCTACATCTTATGTCGTGCGGCTTCACCATGTCGCGATTTAATAATCTCTTTAGCGATAATGTAATGAAAAACGACAAATTAGTGCGTGAATATTACAATGCTTTTGCCTCTCGACGATCAGACAGTGATAAAAATAAATTTAACGGCGGAGGAGTCTCCGAGCGAAGATTACCGTGTTTGCAGGGATGTTGCATACGTCGGTAAATATCTGTAAAGTGCTTTAAATAAAATATTGATTAATTAAAAACTAATACATCGGTTTACTGTGTCTCTTATTTTATAATTATATATAAATTATAATCGAGGTCTCTCGTGGCACGGTATCATATTCTGCGTCTTTTACTGCAGAGCATTCGCTTCACGAGAAGGACAGCGCAAAGCGGTACGCACGTGCAAAACCGCTGACACTGCATTCAAAGCGCCGCACACCTAGTTTTGATTCAGAGGGGCGTTTGTTATCTTCAAACGCTGTGATCACCGCCAGCCTCATCCGGAGCATCCAGTCTGTCTTCAACTTCGTGATCGCGCAGTCAAAAACGTATTTTTCGCAATGTATCCTCGTTACGATGCAAGTGTTCTGGGTGTTGCGTTTTGGTGCAGTGTATTACATATAGACTTGGACATGTTGGTTCACCTACGAACGGATGAAATGTGGGACGCGTTCGAGGAGATGGTAAAAATTCTCCATCGTACTTTTTACGAGTGGGATCGCGAGTTTTTTATTACCGCCATGGAGAATCTTTACGCGGGGATGAGGTGCGTGGTCGTGCATAATGGTCGTGCGGATCGCGGTGAGTTGATCTATGCAGACAGTGACGGATATTCGGAGATACTCCTAATCGATGAGGGGTATCCAATATTCGTCAATTGGGATTATATATATTATCCTGGTACCCTCACCCGTATGATACCTGCATCATGCATGGGGTGCCGTCTGCGTGGGTTGGATCGGGTTGACGACTCTGGCTTGATACCACTCCTGGAGTCGATGAGTGGTTCCGCCGCATCATTGCACGGTGTTGTGGTGAGAAGCGAGAGCCGTTCGCCTAGCGTTCGGCTAACGACGGTGGATAATGTGGACATAGTGAAGTATGTATTCGGGGTCCTCGGTGAGGAAATAGCAATCGGCTACGATGGCGGCCAGGTGGACGAAGACTTCGAGGACCCCGAGTCTCCTGAGATGGATGGTGCTTGGGAGTGAAAGTATGTGTGTGCGCGCGCGCGCGCGCGTTTGTGTGTGTGTATGTGTGTTCGCGTATGCGTGTGCGTGTGAAAGTGAGAGAGAGACAGGAGTTAAAACCGCCCTAGAAGGAAAACGGTACAACAACAGCGGTCAACAACAGCAGAGATGGTGAGTGCATGAATTTATTTTGTTAGTATGTGTACACTTATGCTCCATCCTACTCTTATCTCCACTCTTCCTTGTTTACCAAGGTACCCACACCACCTCACTTTACCATCTCCACGTTACCGACACTGGTCAAGCAGAGTGGGTAGCGCGGTGGTGGAAAATTGCAATGGTGGGGGTAGCCGCGTGGTGGGGGAAGGAGTGGGGATAGGAGTAAGATGGAGCAAAGGTGTACACATACTACTAGTATTATTGAATTTTGACGTTTAATTTTAATTTTTAAAAAAGCTAAGTTATTCTTCGTAGTAGGTATAGCTTGCGCTTTTTTAAAAAAGAAAAGGTTACCATGATACGGTGAACGGAAATGTCTGTTTTTGTTTGACATGAATTTTCAAATGCAATTCACATTTTAGGGAAGCAGTAAATACAAATTCTATTTGAAAATCATAGCATTTGGTTTTATTTAAGGTAACGATACTAAAAATAAACCTGGGCGAAGCCGGGTACGATACTAGTATTTTAATATTCTTTTGAACGTTTTTTAACATTTGACTTGATACAAACGACTCGTTCTAAAATGTGTAACGCACATTCACAGATGCAATTGATTAAAGGTTTATCGGCATTACGCAATATTGCTTTTCGCTGTTTTTTATTCGAATGACATATAGCGTTAAGCAGGGCTATAAAACGTTCATCGAATGGAATGTAACGCGTATTATTTTTCATTTTTCCTTCTTGCTGCTGCTATCTCTCATTATCGCAGTTTCACAATAGGTGGGTCCGTTGAAAATCAACTCTTTGTATGATGATGATGATGGGTACACGAGTCATACCCATTACTGACTGATGTGGTATCTACTTGTGCTTCCAATTAAATCCGTTGACGAGAGTTTCTTGGCATGTAGATCAACATTCGTGGATCATTGGGACATATCATTGTGCGACAGCGACAATAATCAGGTGTCGATTGTTCAAGATCCAAGAGTAGATCCATGCAGCTGTGTGGTAGCATCGTGATATGACCGACAATAGTTTAGTGTCCCCCTCCGATTTTTATGAAACTCACGTACGTTGTAGAGCATCGAATTTCACTCCTGCAAATGAATTTTTTTCTTCAACTTCACGTAGAATTTTGATTGTCTTCAATGAGGAGTATTTTGGTTTTTGTTTCATTAAAATCGGTTGACGCCTTCTGAGTGAAACTGCATAATCACCCCTCGACATGCCTAACTTTGAAGGGCGATTTCACCCCTTAGAAACGTTTTTCCACCGATAAAAAAAAATACGTGTCTTTTAGTTTTCGATGCCTTACAACATACGAGAGTTTCATCAAAATCGGAGAAGGACACCAAACTATCCTTCCTTGTCAACTAAAAAGCGTGGGTTTTCGGGGTATACTTGCCTCGCTAGATGTCTAATTTGTGCTCGATCACGTGGGTTTTTAAATATAATGATATAATTGGCGTTTAAAGATATATCGCGTTGTCCATGACCCTGATGGAAAATATTTTGTGTGATAAAAATTACACTAATATCTTTATGATGGCTACCTTTTGTGAAAAGGTCGACAATTGTATTGGTTAAGGATTCACGGATTAAATCATCGATGATAACCAATTTTTTCAGGTTATTATCACCCGAATGATCTTCCTGTTGCGGTAGGCCCTCGTTAAATTCAATTTTTGGTATTTTACATTTTTTATTACTGATGCTCTTAGTAATTAACGACGACGACGACGACGACGGCTGTTGTTGACATATGGTATTCAGAGAAGAGGTATCAGGATCGAGAGTATCGCCATAATAAAATATAATTCGATCAAACTCAACGTTGCTCATTGAGTTGAGAAACTTTAGAAATTTTCGCACACAAACTGTTTTCCCACATGCTGATGGGCCACAAACCAGCGACATTCACGGATGTTTCCAGCGCACATCAATTATTTTTCACTTATTTAAATCTATGTTACTATTAATAATGAAGAAAATCGTTGAGCAACAACATGCAAAACCGTATACATCAAGTACACAATAAACTTATTACCCTCCGGGGCGGCGGCGACGGCAGCGGCGGTGCGACTCCACACGTACCAGGTCTATAAATATGCAACCGGAATTTTTGTATAGAAAATACACGTTGATTGTATGAAAATGATAAAAAGTATTTTATTCGAAGTATTGCCCATCGCTAGCTATACATTTTTCCCACCTGTCTGACAATTTGTGGATGCCACGCCAGAAAAACTGTTGCTCTTTTGAGGCAAACCAGTCATCGAGCCATTTTCGTACATTTTCGTAAGAAGTAAAGCGCTGCTCAGCAAGTGCGTGTCCCATCGATGCAAATAAGTAGTAATCGGACGGAACCAAGTCTGGTGAGTAAGCCACATGCGAAAGTATTTCCCAACTAAACGCCTCAATCGTTTCCTTGAACAGTTTTGCTATGTGTGATGGTGCATTATCATGAAGCAAAATCACTTTGTGTTGCCTTTTTTGATATTCTGGTCGTTTTTCACGCAAAGCTTGATTCAAATCGATCATTTGTTATCGGTAGCATTCAGTATTAACGGTTTCGCCAGGTTTTAGCAGCTCATAATAGATCACACCCTTCTGATCCCACCAAACACAGAGCATTGTCTTCCGTCCGTAGCGATTTGGCTTGGCAGTCGATGTCGATGGTTCGCCTGAAGTTACCCATGATATTTTACGCTTAGGATTGTCAAAATATATCCACTTTTCATCGCCAGTCACAATTCGATGGAGAAATGACTTTCTTTTGTACCTGGCGAGCAGCATTTCGCAAGTGGTTTTTCGGTTTTCCTGCTGTCTTTCATTCAGTTCATGTGGAACCCATTTTCCCATCTTCTGGATCTTTCCCATGGCTTTCAAACGTATGGAGACGGCTTCTTGTATCACATTTAATTGATCCGCGAGTTGTTGTTGCGTTTGAGCGTCATCCTCATTCAACAATGCTTGCAATTCGCTGCCTTCAAACTTTTTCGGTGGTCTTACACGTTCTTCGTTTCTCACGTCAAAATCGCCACTTTTCAATTTTTTAAACCACTCAAAGCACCGTGATTTACCAAGAGCATGCTCACCGTAAGCTCCGACAAGCATTCGATGCGATTCTGCAGCAGTTTTCTTCAATTGGTAACAGAAAATCAATGCTGTCCGCAAATCGTAGTTTCCAGGCACAAAATTCGACATGTTCAACGCTATTACAAACTATGCTGTTGTATGAAACTTGTATTGTTGGGAGTTGAAAATCTTTGTCAGAGATGTCCACAAGGAAATGTCGCCAATGACGCGGTTTGACGGTAACTACATTGACAGCTAGAGGCATCTATGGGCAAATTCCGGTTTCATATTTATAGACCTGGTAAGCCTCCCCAGAAGGTCCCAAGGCACACTATCCCGGCAGGGAGAAAATTGCTTCACCTGCGGAGGACCAGGACAGATTGCTCGAGACTGCACCCACAGATCGGGTTGAGTGAGCCTACCGATGCCCAGTGATAATAAATCCATACACCATATCGACATTGTCTGCAATTACTGCCAGAAGACGAGCCACTTGTGAAAAGACTGCAGGAAGAGTTTGTCGCAGAACAAGAGCGAACCTGCACAGTTCTCACAGCATCCCCGACGTCCAAGGGACTCAGAGGGCCAGAGTGAAAAATCCACGGTGAATGCAGGTACAGGTCATTCAAATACCGATGTCAGCCAGCTGGGTACGATGAGATTAAATACACTCACGGCCCAGCAGAGACCCGCGCGCATGAGGAGGAAAACGACGTAGCAGTCGCTGCAGGTAACGCTGCCGGTGTCCAGCGCTACGGCCAGCGACTTTGACATCGTTGCATCGTTAGCCGTGACCGTGGTACTCACCCTTAAGGCGGACACAGGGGCCCAGCGCAGTATACTGAAAGAGGGATGCCTCAAGCATAAGACCATGGTGAGCAGGTGCTCCGTGGAGTTGCAGGGTAGGGCAGGTGAAAAATTCGCCCCCCTAGGTATAGCAAAAATCGTACTGGAGACACCGGCTCTAAATATGGAACATTGGTTCTACATAGTTCCGAATAACGTGCCGCTAGGGGTCACTGGACTGCTAGGAATAGATTTTATTGTATGGGCATTGCATGCCGCTACTGGACGGCACGACGAGGGTATCTCTGCCGCCACGCAGCGAGACAGTCACCTACGCCGCAACAACGAGCAAGTTCGTAGGATTGCTCTCAAGAGTAGAGCTCGAGGACGGGGTTATCATGGGTGTCTGCGTTACGCCGCCCCGTAGTGAAACTCGAGCCGCTCGAGGAAGCGGCAGTAGGTCAAGCGGCCGAGGCAGCCGCTATGGAGGTATGCGTCATCAGCACGGAGCGAGGGGCCGACCGCCTTGCGCGACTAGCCAAAGAGCTTGACACGGCGAACCTCAACGAGGAAGAACGCAAAACGCTTAACGAAATCACAAACGAACACGACGACGTATTTCACCTACCCCGGGATAGGCTGCCGTGTACGCCTTGTAACGTGGCAGAATATTTAGGCTGCGTCCTTCTCGCTCAACGGCTACCTACACGATCACACAGGGTTGTAAGGGGGATTTTCGGGATTTATTTATTCTTTATTTTTATTTTTTTGGTTGTATTTTTTTTTATATATAATGCGATTGATACGACCGAGGGATGGAGAAGGAGTACGAGAGAGAGGAGAGCAATGTGAACAACTGGAAACTTCGGACCGATATTTTATAGTTTTCTTGGTCGGAATATGCCACTTTCGCGACGACGCACCAAATAGTACGCGGCCTTCCATCCTTAGCTGCCGTCAACTCACGGGAATCTTTGTATCTCCGAGAGTCATCTGCTGGGCTACGCAACGTTGGGATTGTCTGTCGCTAAGTAATATATTGTCCAGCTGAGGCGCTAGTCGCGGTCATCGTGCGACACTGGTTCCCCCAATTAACCGAGTTTAAAGGGCTAAGTGGGGATCATAGTTCACGGGCACGCGTGCCGGCAGGACCTCAGGGCTTTTTCCCGGTGACCGTTGAGCGAACCAGACGTAGCGTGCACTCTATCTGTGTCCCGCTCTCTATCTTTCTCTATCTATCTATCTTTCGGCATCCCGCTAATAATTATTGAGGCGAGGAAAAGAGGTTGGTTCTTCGAGCGAACATCCGAACACTGTACGATCAACCTTCATAACTCGAGGAAAACCAGGAGGGATAATCGAACGTTGTTGGAAAATCAGCTGGCGCACGGCGATCGATAATCGTCGTGCGCCTACCTGTTGCGCTGCTCTACCACGCGTTGTTCGGTTGAGTCGAAGATAGCCGAGGCATGGGCTTCGCGAAGCCGAGGATGCGCCTCGTTGGCACGCCGCGTCGAGCGAGAGGATGTCTCTCTCGCTTGACTTCGGTTTCGCTCACCGGCTATCTCGCTCAACTGACTCCAGCGCCCGACGAAACTTTCATACTCGCAGCCATCTTGAGAATTTGGCACTTTTGCGACACACATCTTTTGGACAGCACGCGCATCCACGGGACTCTTGGGACTTCACATCAACCTTTTTACATCGGCATCGCTCAACATATCTCATCAGGACTCATTGCTCAAGGTAAGAGTGCTCTGGCATAATTACGTCTTAATTCACTGTCAGAGAGGAAAAAATGGTACATCAGCACTGGGTCTCACTTGTGGCGTGCGTTGCAGCACATGCTGTACCACGTTCTCCTCATGTCGTTTTGCCGGCTTAATTAATATAATTAAGCATGTGCCTCATATTCACTGTATTTTCCCCCAGTAAATCTGCTGGGAAAGTACAGTGAATATTTTTTGCTCAACCGTACAGCCTCAATATCTGTTTGCAGTGTGCTACGCAGTGCTGATTGCGTAGCTGGTCGCACACAAAATCACTGCACTCAAACAAGGTTATTGCAAATGCTCTCATTAATTCGCTGCAACCACTTTGCAATACACTGCTGAGTGGTTGCAGTGAGTTACACACAACCGTGTTCGCACTCAATGGTATCAGCGTGTCGTGCTGCGTAGCTTTCACTACGTTGCACGCACCGCTGTCTCAAGTTTAAATACAGCACACAATTATTACAAGTGTGTGCTGCTCACATTAATATCAAAATTTCAACTTGCTTATTTAATCATAATTTGTATTTGTTTTCAAAATTCAATATTTCAGACAGTTTTTTAAATTCAGTTAATTTGGTGTAAACTTTAACTGTAGTGTCCACGCATTGTCTGTTAAAAATTGTATTTCTACAATAAAAAGGAAGATAGAATAAACCGCTTCCTCAATATAACATCTCGGTGTCTGGTTTTATTTTCCCTCTTGTATCGAGTGAGGCTTCATTCCTTTTCAATATCTTCACAGATCGGTCAAGCCATCACCGGACGGATTCTCAACATTTTTGTTGATTCTCAACAAACGTCTTTCGAGATTTCCCGGATTTCGAGGAACGTCACGACAGCATCGTCCCGGTGAGCTCTCTTCCTATCCACGGTCTTTCGTTAAGATTCAATTATTTTGTCACTGAACTTGTGTACTCTAAATTTATTCGAGCTTGGTCACCCCTGCGACTCTGGTACACCACGGGCAGAGTATTAATTTGTATCGAGAACTGCGGCGCCCGTAGCGTGTAACCTCGAGATCGTTTAAGTGGTAGAAGCCGGGGAAAAGTCACCGTATTAATTAATTGTTTTTTTTTGCTAATAGTTGAATCGTGTTGGTTTGTGTGGGATTAGAATGGGATAGACCGCGTCACGGATTTTAACCAGATTATAGATTTTGGATTCATGGGAGTTAATTTGCATTTTCTTTCGTTTCGATTCCGAAGGTCGTGAGCGCGTTAGTACGTCGTCCCGTTGTGAATTTGATGTGAAAGGGACTCGCACGTTATAGACCGCGTCGCGTATCATTCAAATTAATTGGAGTTTCTCTGTCCTATTTATTTATTTATTTATTTATTTATTTATTATTTTTGGACTTTGTTTTAACGTCATCTCAGAGTCGCGGAGAGCGTAACCGGCCGTCGTCCCGTATTTTGACGTGGATTCGAGGGACGTGTACGGTCCGAGGCGTATCTCGCGTAGTTAGATTGTCCATTACGTTTTATTATATTTTATTCAACAAACTAATTATTATTCGGACGTTAATTATTTTATTGTTATTATTATTACTATATCTTTTTGTTATTATTTCATTATTAGTCGTTATTTATTCGTTTATTTATATTTTATGATCTGCTGAAGATTCCTGGGTTTCTGTCTTTTACATGGTATATGCATTTCTAGATTGAAATATCGAGCCGTTGGTAGCTTTGCGTACGTGACCTCCCGACGTCCCGTTGTTATGGTTTTTTTTCGGATGTATGAGGGATTAGCTCGGGATAGGCCGTATCGCGAACTGTGCGTTGAGACAACCGAATATCTAGCTTTGTCGGTGCTCTTGGTTCGAAATTCGTAACGAGCGAGACAGGCTATACAACATCTACAGCGTATGGGAGTGAGTGAGAGAACGGGATAACTGCTACCGTTGAATTAGGTATTAAAATTGTGTTGGATAATCAGCTGGCGCACGGCGATCGATATTCGTCGTGCGCCTACCTGTTGCTGTGCCTGAGCACACAACTCTCGGTTGAGCCGAGGATGGCCGAAGCAGGGCTTCGAGGAGCCGAGGCTGTGCCTCGTTGGCACGGCGCGTCGAGCGAGAGGATGTCTCTCTCGCTTGACTTCGGTTTCGCTCACCAGCTATCTCGCTCAACTGACTTCAGCGCCCAACGACGCTTTCATACTCGCAGCCATGTTGGAAATTTGGACACTTTCGCAACGGCATCGAGGAACGGCACACACAGCACACTTTTGGACCTTTCTCGTTGGCTTCTGTCACTGGATCAACTCATCACTAATACTCAACAGGACTCAAAATCAGGTACAAGTGCATTGTTATAATTTACCATAAATTCAATGGTAATGAGGAGTTGGATTCTCATCGGTGCATCAACTTTTGTGGTCTCACTTTATGGCGGCATCGCAGCACATGTCGCGCCACGTTTCCTCTCAGCTTAATTTGCCGGTATAATTAATATAATTATGCAGGTGTACTATATTCGCTGTACTTTTCCCCAGGACATCTGCTAGAAGAGTACAGCGACTATACACTACTCATTTTGTGCATCCTCATTATGTGTTGTATTATGCTACGCAGTGCATCCTGCGTAGCTTGTCTCATACATGTCGAGCACTCAAGCAGTTTCAATTGCAAGTGCTCTCATGTGTTCACTGCAACCTCACTTTATTAAGCTGCTGAGAGTTTGCTGTGAATTGTTATATCTCCTTACGCACTCATTCTCTCCAGCGTGACGTGCTACGCAGCACTGACTACTGCACGCACACCTCTCTCAATACATACTGCACACAATTAATATAATTGTGTGCTGCTCAAGTCTCACAGACAAAATCTAATTCAATTTCATTTATTTATGTACAGGTTTTAATTCTCTCATTTTGGTGCATTTATTTTTATATCAACTTTGTATTTTTTCTAAATTTAACCTAATTTTGTATTTAATTTTCAATTTGACATTAATTCAAATTACATTTGAATTATGATTGGTATGTGACTTGTGGAAGGTTAAATAAACCACTTTCTCTGAATACCATCTATGCGTCTGGTTTATTTTCACCCTGTCGTGAGTGAAGACTCATAATTTTCAATATATTTCAGAGCTGTCAAATAACAACGGACGGAAACTCAAACAAATTGAGATACCTGACTAGATTTAGAAAATTGTTAAAAAGGAGAGACTAAGTTTACGGGACATTTTATTTGAATTCTAAATTGATGTTTATTGGAAATTAATGTCTGTTCGCCGGAAATAAAGAAGTTTGTTAGTCCCGTACCTGCTGTTGTTGTTTAAATTATTTGCTGTTTGTTCAGTTTTCACGCTTACCAAGTACACACTCAACTCATGCACACGCTACAGTCACAATCATCTGACGCCTCGCGTCATATGGTATAGCTCGCAGGTATGCTATATCGATTTATCGACCGCGCACTCATGCATATTGTCCATCTGCTCACATCCTCGATCGAAGCTCACTCAAGCGGCCAACGCTGTTAGCGTGGCCCCATCGGCAAGACCACTCACAAGTCTCGCCTTCCATCGCTGACAGCAAATCACAAGCAAGCTGTGACGCACGTCCGTCTTCTTGATACTCTGCCGCGTGGTCGACGGATGTGGCCATTGTTCTCACTCGAGTCGCTCGCTGTACACGTTCCCGCGTAAAGCTCACGGAGATATTCTCTTGTTCTAATCACTCTAGTGCGGATTCATTTCTGTAGTGTAATACATTCTTGGTCAAATCACCCGTGTTCAAACTCAGTGTTAGTGAAACTCATAGCAGATCATCAGATCCACAGAGCCAATCACATAAACGTCAACGGCGTGGTTCGCGCGTTGGCTGCACAGACGCCATTCTGCTCAGCACTGATCATCGGCGTCAGGACCCTCATCAGACTGCCGTGTGGCATTTTTCTAGCTCTACAGTCAGACCTTATCATCAGGATCAACCACACGGAATCACCAAGGCAACTCACAGGCCTGAGACCCAATCACCAACAGTACATCAACAACCAGGCCAGAACAAATCAAATTACATTTCTTGTGTACTCAACAGGTATTTTTTATGCAACGAATATTAAGTAATTAAATAAACATTGAATCAATTATTGTTACATACTGAGTGCATTTAATTATTTATACTTGTCACCAGGATCCTTAACCTCAATATTCGCATCTGTCACTCGACATGCTACGTGCGAATGCATCAACCCGCTATCCACCAACAGCGTAGTAATACTCAAGTGATACAGGTTCACTGTGCAGAGCACTATATTCATTGTTATTTATTATGTTTTACTCAGTCTGACTAGGCGCTGACTTTGCGCACTTGTCAATTTCTCTCATAGTGCTTTGCCGCATCAGTTAGTGTCTATCGTAGAGGTCTTAATAATTTTGTTGGAGCATTATCAAATATTTATAATATACTCATATTCAATACTCATACATTTTTTGGTCCTTCGAGCCGGATATAATGTACTCACAATCACTATCATACACTGTTATTATTTTATTTATTTATTTACTTATTTATTATTTAGCTGACTTCATTTATTGTTCTCGTTTGGTGTATTTATTGACAATATTTTATTATTTGACTTTCTTCATTAATTTTAATGACTTATTTTTATTAATTGATTTTATTCGTATTTTATTTTTGACTAATTAGTGACTTGACAGTTCGAACCACCCACTCTGCCTCGAACAGCTGTAGCTGGCCTGGGTTGAGGCTGGTCATCCAACTCTGTATTTTTTCCTTCCGGCGCGAAAGCGCCTGGCGCCCATCTCGAAAGAGAAAATAAAACGGAAGGGAAAATAACTTGGACCAGCCGTAGGTAACGTGGTGCGTTGAGGCACAAATTTACGTTACAACATTTTTCCCATCTTTCGGGCAATTTGTGAATACCACGCCAGTAAAAATCTTCCCCTTTTGCTTTGAACCATTCATCGGGCCATATTTTTACATCTTCGTAGGAACAAAAGTGCTGCTCAGCAAGTGCGTGACCCATCGATGCAAACAAGTGGTCATCGGAAAGATCCAAGTCTGGTGAGTACGCCGCATGGGGTAGAACTTCCCAGCTGAGTGCTTCCAACATGTCGCGAACCGGTTTTGACGTATGTGATGGAGCATTGCCATGAACAAAAATTACTTTGTGTTGCCTCTTTCGGTATTCTGGCCTTTTTCAAGCAGGGAATGGTTCAAATCGGTTAATTGTTGTTGGTAACGTTTAGTATTAACCGTTTCCCCAGGTTTTGACAGCTCATAATAGACCACGCCCCTTTGATCCCATTAAACACAGAACATCGTCTTTCTGTCAAAGCGATTCGGTCTTGATGTGGATGTGGACGGTGCGCCTGGGTCTACCTATGATTTTTTACGCTTGGGATTCTCAAAATAAATCCACTTTTCATCCCCTGTAACTATACGATGCGAAAACGACTTCCTTTTGTACCGAGCGAGCAAAATGTCACATGTGTTTTTGCGCTTTTCCATTTGCTTGTCGTTCAACTCATGTGGTACCCATCTACCGGTCTTCTGAATCTTTCCCAACTCTCGTAGCCGATTGAAAACAGCTTGTTGACTAACGCCTAATTGCTCGGCGAGTTGTTTTTGTGTTTGCGAATCACCTTCGTCCAACAATGCTTGCAATTCCACATCTTCGTATTTTCAGCCGCTTTCCACGTTCCTTGTCTGCAACATCGAGTCACCACTTTTGAATCGCCGAAACCATCGTTTACACGTATCTTGCGATGGAGCATATTCACCATAAGCTTCTCGAAGTAATCGGAATGATTCAGCAGCAGTTTTCTTCAAATGAAAACAAAAAATTAATGCTGTCCGCAAATGCTCTTTGTTCGGTATAAATTTCGACATATCAAACACAACAACCCAACACTATGCACACACTTTTCCAATTTATTACCTGTGCGCGTCTGACACTTGTTGATGACACACCAAAATGGCGCAGTGTCAAATCGTTATAGCACAAACTGCATTCGTGCGCCATGTATTGTCTGAAATTCGCATTTCATACTTGTACACCTGGTATGTACCGAGAAGTGAATTCGTAGGTAGATTGAATGTCAAAATATATATGATTTTGACCATTGTGGAATAAACCAGTGATTTAATATGTTCATTATTGCCTTTGTTGGGCTTTAGTCCGAAGCTGTGGAAATGAATAATTGTACTAATTGATATTTTGCTGCATACATTCTCGGAACGCCCCGATTGGTAGCCGATAATGTATGCAGTACATAATTTTATATTTGACAGTTGTAATCGTATAGGTTTTTGGTTCAGCTGAGCGGGCATCCAAAAGCCTGCACCTTCCTCTGTTGGGGAATTAATTCAAGATAACTCAATTTGTTATTTGACTGATGTTAATAATTAATGGGTCCACATTTTCTGGTGTCACAAGAGGAAAATACTGAGCAAAGAATGTAATTATCCTATCGGTTTTGTGTCAGGTTGTAGTACGAGGTGTGATCAATAAATAGTCGGCTTGGTAAAGAAAATCGCGTTTTTTTGGACAAAAATCTTTTTATTTCTCAACATAATCTCCTTTTAGCTCGATACACTTATTCCAATGATTTTCCAATTTTTTGATGCCCTCCGAATAATACGATTTCGGAAGGTCCTCAAAATAGGTCTCTGTTTCGGCGATGAGGTCACTCTGGAACCAAATCTCTTTCCGCGAAGCCTTTTTTTTCAGGTTTGGAAACAGAAAGTAGTCGGAGGGGGCCAAATCTGGAGAATACGGTGGATGCGAAAGCAATTCGTATTTAAATTCATGAATTTTGGCCATGACAATTGGGCACCTGTGAACGCGTGCATTGTCTTGATGGAAGAGCACTTTTTTCCTCGCCAAATGTGGACGTTTTGTCTTCAATTCGTCGTTCAATCGGGTCAGTACAGCTGCATAGTATTCGCCATTAATCGTTTTTTTTCGGCGGAAGGTAATCGATGTAGATTATGCCGCGTGCATCCCAAAAAACTGTGGCCATGACCTTACCAGCCGATGGCACCGTCTTCGCCTTCTTCGGAGCACGTTCGGTCGGTGAAGTCCATTGTTTCGATTGTTCCTTTGTCTCTGGTGTATAGTGATGAATCCATGTTTCGTCCACGGTTACGTAACAACGCAAAAACTCAACAGGATCACGCTTATAGATCGCCAAACACGCCTTTGAATCAGCTACACGTTCTCTTTTATGGTCGACAGTGAGCAAACGCGGCACCCATCTTGCGGATAACTTTTTCATACCCAACTGATCACTCAGGATTGAAATCACTGAGCCATATGATATGCCTGTGGCCTCAGCAATCTCACGCACTTTTAGTCTCCGATCATTTAACACCATATTGTGGACTTTTTCAATTGTTTCCGGTATGACGATCTCATTTGGACGACCTGGACGTTCATCGTCAACAATGCTCGTACGACCGCGTTTAAATTCAGCTGTCCAATATTTAATGGTTGATAACGAAGGTGCAAGGTCTATATAAACTTCGTCTAGCTCCGCTTTGATTTCATTGTTCGTTTTCTTTTTCAGAAACAAAAATCGAACCACTGCACGATACTCAATTTTTTCCATTTTTGTAAAAACACAAAAGTTTGTCTTTCAACGGCTGTCAAACGCAAATTAAACATCGCAGCGAGCTGAAACTTTGACAACAGTCATGTGAAGGATGGCACTACTAAACGTCGCTATTGATTTTTTTTCTCGACCAACAGATGGCGCAAGGCCGACTATTTATTGATCGACCCTCGTATATCATATATTATTTTATATTTCGCGCCGTGCGGGATTTCTACGTGGTGGGTCGCCACCTCTGCGGCATAGGGTCAAAGTAGTTCGTTGGCGTGTCGTGCGCCCAGGACGCGAACCCCGAGGCGAAGCGGCCTGCGGCAGGACAGTTAGTTGTTGAGCGAAGTTGCCAGCCGGCAGTCCAGAGATATTTACTCGATTCGTGCTCACATATCAAGTCCATTCTATTGAGTTTTATATTTTATATGACTCTGTATGGTTACACCGAGGTTGGCACCTTGTCGTCAAGGAGAGGTGCTCTCGACTCACCAAATATCTGTTAAGAATTCTCAACGGATGGGGATCTCATATCTCCAGGGGCAGCGCGTTTGATTGGAGACTAATGCCAACTCCTTTTTATTAACGTCCAAGGAGGAATTTAAGAAGGATTTTCTGTCCTCAACAATCTATATCTATACCCAAGGAGAGCACGATGGTTACCCGGACTTAAAGATTCGTTTGGAAGGATGTTGGGCTATACTTATAACTTTGGCATCTGATTTTATCCGTTTTGACCGGTGAGGTGAGAGATATTTCTATCATATGATATACAGCGTGGGATTCTATACGGTAACACTCAACAAATACGGGTGAGCTCTGATAACCTTGATCGTGAAGAAAAACACTCAAAACTTTATTGGAATATGGTTAAGGAACCTTGGCGACGACTCGAATAATGTAACGCTGTAACAAAGATCCTACCGAGAAGTCCTTATCACCCTGGACCTCTTCAGCAGTTCTCACCGGCGCGGTGTAGCTCCTAACGACGAGAGCCAGTTCGACGAGTACTCTCCAACATACTACTCGGTCACTCTGCTCGACCACGGTCAGCAGACTGCATTTGTACTATCAACTCACAATTGTTTATCAAAGTGAATAAATCAGTGACGAACTGTTACGACAGTTCGTATTAAAAGTAAAAAATCACGATATAACATTTTTCCGCGTAACAAATTGGAGATCCTGCCGGGATAGACTCACGTGACGTTATTCCATCAAACCGTGGACCCTGAACGATCGAACGGAGCTATCTTCGATTACGGACCTTGGATCAACACTGAAGAGGGTGTAGACACACTGTCATCTATAATACAGTCCCTGAACTATACTACAAGGAATTCAGGATCCAACGATAAGGTAAATATCGAAAAAAATAAATAAATAAATAAATAAAGTTCTTAAATTCGTGAGACTGAGCCCGCGAGCCCAGATCTCTCGTAAAAAAAAATCGAAACGCACTTTGTATATTCAAATAAGCTGATTAGCAGCTGACGCGGATTGCATAGTTTAAAAATAAAGGCAGGAGGCAAGGCTATCACCAACCACTGTCCACCATTACTAAATAATAGATAAAAGAACTTATGAAAAAGAAGAACGAAGAAAAAAAATAATAATAAAACTGGCATTCAACAAATATCGCGTTACTCGAGACTATTCTACGGAAAGCCTTGACAGTTCAGACACTGACGTGATCGATAGAATCCGAAATCCATTTTTAATCGCAGAAACCATGTCTCGAACCGCATCACCGACGGGATCCCACGTCAAAAACGAGGAACCAATAATGGCAATTATGCGAAAACTAGAATCTTTGGAAGTATCCATACTCGCACTAGGCGAAGAAAATAAAAAACGATCGGATGAGAATAAAGATGTGTGGAAACACTTGGGAATAGCATTTACCGAAGACGAAACAGAAGATCAAAAGAGAGTTCCGAAAACGCAGCGAGGTGACAAACGCACGCCCGAGTCGACACCGGATCGAAGCCCCGATAGAGTCTCATGCAACCCGATCGGCAACGGAGACGGTAACAGAGATAAAGAGCTCGGCCCAGCGAAAGAAATTATTCGCGTTGTGCGAACGCTCGAAGGAAGTGATGACGGGGGAGTCGGAGAATTCATCTTATCAGTAAAGCGAGCTCGACTTCAATGCTCCGAACCTCAACGGCTTCTGGACTTTATCTTAAACGAAAAAATAAAGGACAATGCAGAGCGAGCTATTCGCTTCACCTCCATATACACGTATGAAGAACTGTATCAAGCAATTCGACAGAATGTAGGCGGTACAACATCATATGAATTAGCACGTACAAAACAACTAAACACAGAGAGCGTACAGATGAACAGCCACCGCTTCAGACAAAAATTGAACGAACTTAAATACGCAATCCAGAATGAAGTACGATCGACCGAGCGGCGTGTAGCCATGAAAATGGAAGAACAACACGCAATAAAATCATACATCATGGGCTTACGCGACGATATAGGCACTCAAGTAAGAAGTCTAAGACTCAAGCTTGAAGAACACGATTATACAATCGAGCACGTTAAAGGCAAAGAAAACCAAGCCGCCGACGCACTGTCCCGAGTATTACCAGCGAGAGACATCCACGAAGAAACAACAGCATCCGAAGGAAACAGTTCACCTGAAGAAAACGAATCGACCTCAACAATGCCTAATTATTACGACGAATATACCGTGTGGAATGGTATCGTTCATCATGACGAAAAAATAAAAATTCTCCAGTCTATGAATAAAGGAGATTGGTTTCAAGTCACCAAGGACATCACTGAAGAGGATAACATCGCTTCACTTGGACCCTACACTGAAGAGAAATGGATAGTTGAGCTCGGATTGGCTGTAGAGTTCCTCAAGGAAAAGGGGAGCAACACTTATCAGTTCAAGGTCAATGATCCCACAATTTCCAAATGGGAAAAGGAAGTCATCAAAGATATGTTTAATTTCCTCGCAAACGAACATCAGACCACCATTAAAATCTGCTTCGCCTCCCAAGAAAAACTCACACGTGAACAGAAACAACAACTATTAGCGGAATGCCATGGGAAGCCAGCTACACAACACTTTGAAGAAAACCGGTCAATAAAACGACTAAAAGAAGCTCACGAATGGACGAACATGGATCAAGACATGACCGATTTTATCAAAAACTGCGAAGAATGTCAAAAGGAAAAATTGGTACGCATCAGGCAGAAGGCACCAGCTATGATCTCTGACACGCCATCAGCGCCAAACGACACTTGACATCTTTGGACCGCTACCACTCTCGCAAAAGAAAAACCGCTACGTCCTCTCCATTCAAGATTCACTCACCCAGTACATCATGCTATGTCCACTAAAGGGCATCACCTCGGAAGAAGTATTCACCGCACTACTAGAGCACTATATTTACATCTTTTCAACACCGAAGAATGTGCTAACCGATCAAGGGTCAAACTTCATCTCTGAAACTAGGAAGGAATTTCAGAGAGTATTTCAAATTAAGCACATCAAGACAACTGCCTATCATCCTCAAGGGAATGGAAGTCTCGAAAGAGCCCATGCAGTGGTGAAAGATCTCATCAAAACCAGTCTTGAAAGCACGGAAAGAAACCAATTCTGGGACGAAGTATTACAAGCGATAGCTTTCGCATATAACACCTCGATTCACGAGAGTCACGGTTTTACACACTTCGAACTCACCTTCGGAAGAAAAGCCAACTGACCGTCAGCGCTCTCTTCAGCGCCGACGATCTCGTACAACGCATTAATCGAGAAATGGTCGAGACGTCACGAGTTCAACGTGCAGCGAGCTAGACAAAAACTCATAGCCGCAAAAGAAAAATCGAAAGAGCAACAAGATTCGAAAATCACGAGGACTCATCAGCTCTATGAACCAGGAGACCTAGTCCTGTTGCACAACGAACGCAGACTGAAGAAACTAGACTGCGAATGGCTTGGACCATTTCCTGTGATCGAAATGCATGACAATAATAATATCACGATAGCTCATAATGACAACAAACGAGTGAGAGTTCATATTGACAGAATAAAACCATTCTACAAACCTGTTGCAGATGATGCTACTACCGCCACTCCTACTATTCATGGTCATACACCAACCAACGGAGGGGAATCTCCGGTTGACGCCGCTGAATAAAACCACCATCTATTCAGAGCATCTCGGATAGGCCAACGTTTTCCATGAAGAATGGAGACTAGTCATCGCCATTGATACCAGCGGATTAGAACCACGATATCAAAAGAAATGGAGCTTTCTCGAGGATGCCGAAAAACTTTGCAATTCCATCTGTGAAGAAATCATCGAACTCAAGATGCTGCGCCTTCGGGTCAAACGGGTTTACAACCTGATACAAATGCTTGAACATCTGACACGAGACAACACCAGCTTAAGAAAACGACGCGGACTTATAGACGGCATCGGAACTATTTCTAAAACTTTATTTGGAACACTAGACGCAAACGATTTGAGTTACATTAACACAGGGCTCGATAAGCTCTACGCCAATCAAGATGCTATGGCAAACAGTCTTACTAATCAAACTAAAATCATTAAAGTCATTTTGAACGCAGTACAACAAGATATATCATTATTATTCAAAAAGGGACGAGATAATAAATTAAGAAACGAAGTAAATAACAACACTCACAAGGGGACCACATGGTCGTCGGATTTTTGTAATTTTTTATACTCATGGTACGTAAAGTTGAGACCCCAAATATGAATATCCCCAAGTAATACGACGCCATATTCAGAAATTCTCGAGAAAATCGACTTTGAAGTTAGAGCGAGCAACTGAAATAGAGAAACAAAAACCGAACTTTCAACTGAGTGAATAGCTCAGTGGGTAGCGCTGGAGTCTGGTAATCACTGGGTAGTGGGATCGAGTCTCGCTTTGGTCACTTTTTTTTTTTTTTTTTTTGCCAATTCAAAACCTACGTATTTTATATTTAAAATGCATTAAATATTTGCTAATTACCATATTATTATTAACAAATTATATCATTTTTTATGAAAATTGCACGTGGAGCGGAAAAATAATATTATCCTCTTTACGAAGAGTTATTTTATATATAAAATTCAGTAAATATTTGCTAATTAACGTATTATTATTAACAAATTATCATTTTTTATGAAAATTGCACGTGGAGCGGAAAAAGCCATGCGATGTTTATTTTTACCGTCAAGTAAAAAATTTCATCAAGCGTATGCAAAACTGCGCATACCTGATCGAAGAAGGCCGCGAAATCAACGATCGAGAAGATTGTATTAAAATTCATTCAATCGTTCATCATCAGTTATCCTCTCCGATCTTCGGTAAAATGATCAGATATGCGTGGTTCGCTTCAAAACTTTGTGATACTAGAGAAATCTTTGAAAACGTCAATGAAGTTTGTTTTCCGATTGATGTTTGAAAAAAAAATGCGTCTGTAAAAACGCAGCATTCGTGCGGTGTGCTCGATGCCGTGAAAATTTCTGTTTCCCGTGTTTTTACGACGCTTATCACTGTGGCTCGTGCGATCCTGTTGATAAACAAATGGATACGATGTAACTTTAAATAAAAAAACATTATTTTTCTACCCGAGGTTTTTTCATTTTCGTTCCCAAAACTTTACTTGTCATTTTTTAAAATTAATTTCAAATAAATGTAATAACACGTGCAATATTCATAAAAAATGATATAATTTGTTAATAATAATATGGTTATTAGCAAATATTTAATGAATTTTAAATATAAAATACGTAGGTATTTGAATTGGAAAAAAAAAAAAAAAAAAAAGTGACCAAAGCGAGACTCGATCCCACTACCCAGTGATTACCACACTCCAGCGCTACCCACTGAGCTATTCACTCAGTTGAAAGTTCGGTTTTTGTTTCTCTATTTGAGTTGCTCGCTCTAACTTCAAAGTCGATTTTCTCGAGAATTTCTGAATATGGCGTCGTATTACTTTGGGATATTCATATTTGGGGTCTCAACTTTACGTACCATGAGTATAAAAAATTACAAAAATCCGGCGACCATGTCGTCCCCTTGTCAGAACATTTTCATTTCGAATCACATCACGATATGCTCCATGACATTAAGCGAACTTAACGAAGATGTGAACACACTTCTAAACGCAATTGGCGAAGGAAAACATGGGATAATACATCCTCAAGTCTTATCTCCAAAAACCCTCATGGGAGGAATAAAATATTTTGAACAACATTTTTACGTCAAGTACTCGATTCCACTAGAAATTCACAACTATCAAAAAATACTCGACATTAGTGAAAAGTCGATTCATTTTATGAAAGACAAATTACTTTATATTTTTTAAATTCCTTTGCTTGAACCCGACGAATAGAAATTCAGCGACTCATCCCGATACCTTTCAGACACGGATCAAATTTTATTGCTGTTATACCTGAATCCGAAATTTTGCTAATCAATGCACAGTACACCAATTAAATAGCAGCAAGTCAATAATACATCAACGATTGTAGACAAACTCACGCAATACGTATATGCAAACATACTCAACCAACGCTACTTATGTCCGAAACCGATTCATGCGACAATCAAATTCTGCATCGACGAACCGATTTAATTTCTCATCCTAAATGTCAAACATCTTTGTTCACAATTCGAGAAATTGCTTACCTCACGTTAACGAACGAAAAAGGTTACATAGCTATTCCAGAGCACGAGATGACATTCACTACTGTCTGTTCCAACAAAGGAGCGTAAGTAACAATAAATTCAGCGACACTCATAGAGGCAGACACAGACTGCATTCTAAGCGGTGCAGGAGCCACCATAAGATTGAGTCGTTCAAACAATCATTCTCTTGACGTTAAATATGAAAAAAACATATCGTTAGAAATTCCGATAGAAGATCTCAATCTCATAACTGAAAAATTAATACCTTTGCAACATAATATTAACCCTGAAGAATTACGTGGACTCGATCACGACCTTGACGAAATCCAGCGAGCTATTAAGAGTCATCGAGCGAGGGCATACGAAGCGCCAAGTGGCCAAATAGCAAACTACGATTTCGTAGTTTACGGATTTCGCCGAAAATACAATAGTATTATATAAAAAAACATTAAAAATGAATTCTTTCATTTAGTATGATTTGCGGTCTGGTCCGTCTCTCCATGCAATTTTTTTTGCATAGACACAATAAATTATCGAAAATTCGTGGCAGCTGTCGTTAGCCATGACGCTTTTCTCGCGAACTCATTAATTCATTTAACTACAATTTTCACGCATATCTGCTACACTTCACTGGACCAGACCGCAAAGCTTACCACTGCACTGCACTTAAACAAAAAAATTCTAACTTGTTTCATTGCAAATCCAAGCGATAATCCGAAAAGTACGAACGGATATGTCAAAATCGTGTTCGCGGCCATATTGCAATCTATGCTATCTAATTGTTAGTTCCAGCTCCTGACGGTAGATTCGCGATTCACGGTTGTCGGTATAAGCGGATAAGCGGGCGTGAAGGCATAAGCGTAAAGCGGGCCCCGAGACAAGATATTTTTTTATTCTGACTCAATGTTGCTGTAGAATCTATGTTGGTCTCTCTATTGAAAGTTTATTTACTGTACCCGGCCACATGGATCGGTGGGATACGACTCGGCGCAGAACCAACGATACTTGGGAGTTGGAGGCAGAGCTGCCAGAAAGCAGCCGCAGCAGCACGACGCACACAAGCGCACGCCCGTGTACGTGTGACCGCCCGAGCTCGTGGAGCATCGGACAATAGAAGAAGACAGATATATGACTGTCCGTCTCTTTCGCTCTCGCTCGGCTCGGGCTGCTCGCGCTGCTACTGCTGCTAGTGCTCGGGCTGTCGCGCAATACATTTAACTCTGACTGAGCGAGCGCGTAACGCATGTTAATTTGCGGTCGATGATAATTCGAACCCACGCAGTGACAAATTTTTTTTTCAGTAATTATTGCATTTTACGATTAATTAATTATTGTTATTTTATATTTTACATAATTTTGCTATTTCTTGTTTTATTACGTATGTGATACGGGCCATGTTATACCTCATAAAAACCGTATCAGTACTATTGCTGCAAAGAATGGACTATAAAATGTAATGGTTACTTAAAAAATTTGACACAACGAGAACTCGAACTGTCATCGGCCGCGAATGAGAGATATAACGCGCACGCTTCACTGATTATCGTTGTTAAGCTGCATTAGCAAATTAAGATACCCAAATTTGATTCAAAGCTTCTGAAAACTAAAAATATAACAGTTAATCCAACCAACCGCGTTAACGATTGTTGGAAGAATTACCAAAAGAACGCAATCCACGCTTGGCCAACGTGTACGTTATTTTCTTCTTTAGTATATATATATGTTTGGCAATATACTTAATAATTTATTAACACGAATGAAATGAAAGCAACGTTATGTTCTTTTTAATTATATACATGTGTTTGTTATTATAATATCGCATAAATGTACGACGTACATGTTGTTGCTCGACGGAAACCGCGAGAAGGTGGTGGTTTCTTCCATCATCAAGAAAATATTAATAATTGTTAATTATAATGAAGCAAATACGACTAAAAAAACGACTAAGTACAACCCAACAAAGACTATCTAACGGTAATAGAACACCAATCTTTTAATTTCCTACTCAACAGTGTAAATATAACGTATATAAGTATCACGTATAACGTTGTGATTATAACGTATATGTAACATCACATTATCGAATAGGAAAGTATGACATTGATGCTATTACTCTTATTTGATGTTCGCTGGAAATTGTAATGTATATATACATTGAACTGGAATATATTCACGTATCAATAAATAAAACAAACAATTATCTAATATTTTCTTACGTTAGTTCATAGAAACGGGAAAGTTATGCAAGAGCACGATAGAGTTCTCATTACTAACATTGAATAAAGCGTTCATACTTCACGTACTATATCTAACATGATACTTTAAGTAATAACAGGAAATTAAGCACCAGATTAGCGAAACGCATTACATAAATAAAATTGACTGAAGACAACGGAGATGAAATACAATTTATTTAACACGTATCACTATGCATTTATTCATTACGCTTAATAATCCGTGCAAAATAAATAGTTTTTTATTTTTGGTTTCCAGAAAATTTGTTATGTTTGTATCAAACACTTTCGCGGTGAATTTATGGTTTCATTGCGGTAAATAAATTGCATGACTAGGTTAGACATGTGGGTTGAAGTCATGTTATTGATTTATAATCCGATGCGTTTTGTGAATATGTCAATTCACTTTATCTGAATTAGGATCAACCTGAAAAAGTAAAGTAAAAAGAAATCTTCACGAAACGTCGGTGGCAAAAATCATGTACACACTGGTCCAACTCGGACGTCATACCTAGTTTTTAGGTGTATGTGTGTGCTTCGCCAATTATTCTTTTTTGCTTTAAATATTTTTTGATACATGTAATCAAATGCTGTTTCCAGCAAGAAATATCATATTTGTGAACGTTTTCATATATGAAAAAAATTAACAATTCTCAAATAGCATTTTTAAAAACTAAGTTTGTATTGTTTAGTGTTTTTATAATTCTTCTTTCTAATAATTCTTAGATTCTTCTCCTACAAAAAGTAGCGTTTATTACACATTCTTATTGAAAACATTTTCGCATGATATGCATTGCAACTAACAAGGAAAGGTACTTTGGTGTCCCCCTCCGATTTTAATGCAACTCACGTATGTTGTAGAGCATCGAAAACTAAAAGACACGTATTTTTTTTTATCGGCGGAAAAACATTTTTAAGGGGTGAAATCGCCCTTCAAAAATAGCATGTCGAGGGGTGATTTTGCAGTTTCACCCAGAAGGCGTCAACCGATTTTAATAAAACAAAAACCAAAATACTCCTCATTGAAGACAATAAAAATTCCACGAGGAGTTGAAGAAAAAAATTCATTTTTAGGGGTGAAACTGCATAATCACCCCTATTTTTGAAGGGCGATTTCACCCCTTAAAAATGTTTTTCCGCCGATAAAAAAAAATACGTGTCTTTTAGTTTTCGATGCTCTACAACATACGTGAGTTGCATTAAAATCGGAGGGGGACACCAAAGTACCTTTCCTTGTAAGAGAAAAGTTGAAGATTGCGATTTCAAATATTTCGTTTTATATGTAAACATTTGATTTATGAAAAAATTGAATATCTTTTTAGCCAATTTTTTTTTAGCATAAATGTATGTCACTAAACGTTACGAAATCTATACACTTCACGTTGCTCGATTTAGTTATATTCGAGTGTCTATAGATGACAATAATAGGGTGTCCCTTATTTCTTGAATGAAACGTCGTGCTTCTTTTCATAGCAATCACGTAGTCCTAAGGTTGTTCCATGTTTTCTCGAAGTTGTTTCCTTGGATGTTTGTATAACGTTGCATGCGATTTTTGTGCAAGTTTATCGTAGGATATATATGCATAATTCTTCATGGTTCTTTCTTATGCTATTTCTTTTCTTGTCACATACATCCAATGAGATTATGCAGCTGTTTTGCTTGACAAAAGTGCTACAATAAATTAATTCGCACCAAAAATAGTGTATATCCTCACGTACAATATGTATGCACCTGTAATGTATCTTGATGTTGGCCTCGCTGTCTTACATTATGAACTGTATGTGCAAACTACATTTCATGTAATCTGCGTGCAGGTTGTTGCAGTCTTCATTTTTGCGTAGTTATCCGTCTTCTTATGAAAAATCCACACGGAGCGATGACTACAATTGTTGGTCTTCTTGGGCACTTCAACTGAAATAATTTCCATTGTTACTCCCTCTTGTTTCTTGAAGAAACACCAATGGCTCAAATTGCGGATTGGGTGTAATAAGAATTATCTATACAAAAGTAATGAATGACACATTTCTACGTTGATTCTTGTAAGTTGTGCTAAGCGACAGTGCGAACAGATCCTCTTCTTTTAATCAACTCTTCAACTTCTATTGTTCATGCAGATAATATTATATATTCGATGAATCGTCTTGATAAAATGCTTACTCACCACTACATGAACGTTATAAACGCGCATGGGCAACATATCAGCATCAACAACAAACATAATACTTTTTATGTGCATTATGTCGCATGCATCTCTCCATTGAAGCGAAGTTTGTCGAAGTAATAGAGTTCATTCCGTGATGCGGTCCAATAATCGATAGAATATTTAATATCCTAGACCAGGGGTCTCCAAACTTTCCAGCCTTAGGGCCATACTGATTACTCCAGTAAGTTCCGAGGGCCAAAACCATATTATCATTGTTGCCGGTGGTAAAAAGTGAAATAGTCTAAAATCTGTCCGCGGGCCGAATGTGGCCCGCGGGCCGTAGTTTGGAGACCCCTGTCCTAGACGATGCAACAATTATCGTTCATTTGTATGTTGTTGTATTCGTAGTGTCCGTATTAACGTTTTAAAAGGATAACAATAACGATGGCGATATACATTTTATTCGCTAAAAATATCTTAATAATTGTTTATAAACATAGAGAATTCTTCCAATTTCCTCTTACTTACAAAGCAGTTATCGAAAAAGATTTATTAAACATCACATTTATAAATTATCATTTTTTTAAGAATATTGCTGATTTTATTTCATATAATGTTCACTTTTATGAGGGAAAATATTTATTTCAAAATAAGCTATTTAAAAAAAACGCTTGAGAAACGTTCAATTAAAAAGTGTTATATAACAAATTGTTCCATGTAGTTTTTTCATCACATTATTGCATTTTAAAATATGATATTTCTTGTTAGGAACAGTTTTTTGCATTTTTCTTGAAATATTTTAAATATTTATAAGACGTATTATATAATTTATAATACTTGTGTGAACCATGAAAACATGGTTTAGAAGTGAAACAATTCTTTAAGTATATATTTCAACAGTATTATTGTGTGTGGATATTCAAAGTCCTGAAAAATACTAATCTCTAAATGTCATAAAAAAGTACTAGCCGGAATAGTTATTCTATACATTTATATTTAAATTGAGATACTGGCGTGCAAATATGTTATAATAATCTGTTTGTCATTTCTCATCAATATTGCCCATGCTTTTATGCCACAGACTGTAATGCAATGTACACCGAGAAACATTTGCATTTTCTAAATAAGAGTACCTATTGTATATTCTATAAGCTCTTTTAATATATATTCCTTGCAAGTAACGATATTCTTTGTAGAACTTAATGTTTATGGAATTTTCTTACTTTTAGTATGCACAACTTAATCACGAAAACTCAACTTCTGTAAGGAGAATTAATTGTTTAAATAGATTTCCATACACTTTATGTCAACAGTGCATATACCCAAGGAATACATCGCAGTCTAAATGACATCATTTTGACTTCAAATAATATAATTTTGACAGTTAAGTGTTTCTTAGGTATTCCTTGGGTATACGTTTAATGCTTGTTCTGTGTATTTTTTCTAAAAATGGCTTACAAAGTGGCTGGGTGCATGAAGGAAAATTTGACTGATATGATAGCAACATTTTTCTATTATACTTTGTTTTTAAAATAGAAATATTCCTGCTTGAGTTTTATCTTTAGAACGCCTAACAGCTTATGATTTTTGGCTTATGAAATTTGACTCTAAAACTATTTTTTTTTTAAATATACTTCGTACACTTTTGTTTTTCGTAATTACTTTTCTTTTTGTCAGGGAAGCTCCTAAAGGATAAATTAATCTTTTATTTTCAATATATTTAAGATCATTGTTTTACTATTTTGCAATTTGTTTCAGCGAAATAGTAATAAAACAGGATTTTATGTGGTTAAAAATAAACATGTCGTTCACGATCCTGAAAGAAGAAAATTCTGTTCTTATTGATAAAACTTTACACATCTGTGGAACAAAACATAATTTAAATGTTTCATTTGATACGCAGATCCTGAGACAATAAATATTCGCAACTAGTAAAATTGATCAATATAAACGTGAAAGATTGTAGTAAAGTTAATACCATGGATTGAACTGTCAAATATGAAAATAGATCTCCTTTTTCAATATTGTTACTATCATACATAACGAGAACTGTACTGGTGGCTTTGATGAAGAATGAATAAGAACAGCAATTTGCGTTACCTGTCAATTTTACTGCAAAGATCATTTCTAAATTTAATTTCGACGATATGTGGAAGACAATCTTGCAGCGACACATATCAAGTAAAAATTCCATAAAACTCGATAAACCTTTTTTGTTAACTTATTGAAAACAAAAGGAAATTTAAAGTATTCTCAATGTTTATGAATGGCTTATTAATATACTTTTCAAGAGAAAAGAGATAAATGTATATAGACTCACCGTTATCCTTTTCAAATAAATGCAAACAGCACAACTTAAAACGAACGATCAATTATCGTTGGGTCATTTAAGATAATAATTCAGTCAAGTATTGGACTGCATTACAACGAAGTCAACTGCGTTACTTCGGCAAACTTCGCTTCTATGTACATTCTGCACATATATTGTAAAAATATATATATACTAAAGAAGAAAATAACGTACACGTTGGCTAAGAATGGATTGCGTTCTTTTGGTAATTCTTCCAACAATCGTTAACGCGGTTAGTTGGATTAACTGTCATATTTTTAGTTTTCAGAAGCTTTAAATCAAATTTGGGTATCTTAATTTGCTAATGCAGCTTAACAACGATAATCAGTGAAGCGTGCGCGTTATATCTCTCATCCGCGGCCGATGACAGTTCGAGTTCTCGTTGTGTCACATTTTTTGAGCAACCATTACATTTTATAGTCCATTCTTTGCAGCAATAGTACTGATACGGTTTTTATGAGGTATAACATGGCCCGTATCACATACGCAATAAAACAAGAAATAGCAAAATTATGTAAAATATAAAATAACAATAATTAATTAATCGTAAAATGCAATAATTACTGAAAAAAAAATTTGTCACTGCGTGGATTCGAATTATCATCGACCGCAAATTAACATACGTTACGCGCTCGTTTCAGTCAGAGTTAAATGTATCGCGCGACAGCCCGAGCACTAGCAGCAGTAGCAGCGCGAGCAGCCCAAGCCGAGCGAGAGCGAAAGAGACAGACAGTCATATATCTGTCTCCTTCTATTGTCCGATGCTCCACGAGCTCGGGCGGTCACACGTACACGGGCGTGCGCTTGTGTGCGTCGTGCTGCTGCGGCCGCTTTCTGGCAGCTCTGGTTGGAGGATCAAGCAGGGCGACCAGGGCTCACATGTACCATGGCCCGCCACTGAAATCCATACATCCTGCAATACCGATAACTGTTACTTTTCGCTGGATGCCTTGGTTGACACACTTGCCACAAGCGGCGCTAGCTACAATGTGTATTTTTTCCGCGAGAGGCGCTACCCTCGATTCTGAGTTGGTCACGTGTGCTCGATGACTCTTAATAGTATCAAAAATGTACACAGGACACGTTCATGGTCCGAAAACACTGTTAGTATTCTAACCTATCTAGGGTATGCATTCTTAGGCTTAGTAACTCTATGGTCCTTTAAAAAAATTGGCGTTTTCGACTGGATTGGAAAATGTATGCCAAAATTATGTTTCAAAATTTGCTCTAACAAACAAATCAATGTAACCGAAAACTTCAGCGAATCTCATCGTTGCGACCATCGAAACGACATAATGGAATTGACAACGCCGGAATCGATGATCCGACCGATAAAGCGCATCAACCCTCGTCTTCCAGGAGTAAGACCAGTCTAACCAGGGGGGTGTAACGCTGTAAAAAAAATCCTACCGAGAAGTCCTTATCACCCTGGACCTCGTCAGCAGTTCTCACTGGCGCAGTGTAGCTCCTAACGACGAGAGCCAGTTCGACGAGTACTCTCCAACATACTACTTGGTCACTCTGCTCGACCACGGTCAGCAGACTGCATTTGTACTATCAACTCACAATTGTTTATCAAAGTGAATAAATCAGTGACGAACTGTTACGACAGTTCGTATTTGAAGTACAAAATCACGATATAACATTTTTCCGCGTAACAAATAACAAGTTTTTCTATCACCCGCTCGATACACTGTTTTTGCCTTGCTCTTCGATGAGCTTGTTGACTTTGTTTTGTATCTATCCATATCTGTCAATTCAAGAGCGTATGAGATGCGGGAAAAATCTAATATGAGGATGTACTTTTATTTGATATAATCTGAACTGTTTTACTGAAGGAGAATATTATTTCGCTATTTCTAGGGGATCATTTATATAAACTGTTAAAAATGGATTCACAATATTATATATTGTATGTGGCCAAATGACAATGATATATTGTTAAAGTACAATTTGATTATGCATAAAAGATATTCAAGTTGCAGGAATGCGACTCTGACTTCACATTTATGGTGAATTTTTTATATTATTTGTGTGTACCTTTTGTTGGAATATTTGTGTATATGGTTTTTCTTGGATCATTGGAACAAGACTGTTCACATATAATTTCCTGAGGGCACATATGATATGGCCCAAGGTTTCTAATTTTGATGAATAGACTGAAATAGGAATTGTGTTATAATATTGAATGTTGAACATGTACGTATTGGGTCCAAGATCTCTTACGAGAGAACACAGCCAGTAGTCACTGATCTTTCGCTGACCTACTAAATAAATCGTTTTATTTTTGTGAACTACCATCTCTGTTATTCTTTATTCTTTCGGTCTGTTACATCCTCCCAAAGAATCTGGATGATTTTAAGCTTTTTCCCCTAGTATTTTAAAAAGAAAAGACGCAGCAGATAGCTTAAACGTTACAATTTAGAGCCCAACGTGGGAAACGAAAGAAAATTGATATTATACTGGCTATGTGTGTGATATTCAAAGTCTGTGAGAACTAATCAATTATAAAGAGTTTATGGCGTTAGTGCGTACTCCGCCCAAGACACTTTTGTTGGGGGATACACCGTGAGCCACGAAACTCAGTACGGTACAAAGAAAAAAAGAACGGACAACAGTAATTCCTAGATCAGTAAGGAAAAATTTAGATCAATCATTTAATATAGCGGATCTGAATGTAAATTTGTGTGATAGAGAAATCTCAGCTGAACAATTTTATTACGTGTCCATTCAATCAACAGATATGGAGCAGGAGATGGAACGATTGCGGGAGGAGAGGACTGCTATTGCTGTGGAACGAGCAGAAATTGAAAGAATCAGACTAGAGTTGGCTGGTGGATAAGCCTTGGTCAAGGAAATATGACAAGTACGCAGATTAGCTGAGACTCAGCAACAAGCAATTGACACATTAAATGAGGCCAATGCACAACCGAGTATTACACTTAATACTCGTAACTCTTTGACATCGGGGTGATGACTGATCTCAGCCGCAATCAGTTCCTCTATTAATCATCACTCAGCTCCTTACGGATCTCAATATTGTATTACATTGTTAAATGAATGAATAGGCATATAATTAAAAATTGTTAATATCTTCCCAGTATTTTAATTCAGTTTAAACAATATATTCAAATTTAATACTCTTCGTAAAATTGCTCTGAAAGAGAATTTTCCTTCAGTGTAGGAACAATATCAAAACTTGAAATTTTGTAAAATAAAAACATTACTTGAAGAACAGCAAAACAATAAAATATTCGAAATTGTATTATATTTTTTTTATTGCACCCAGTTCATCAGTGCAAATATTGTATTATTCGTCTTTTCACTTCTCGTCAGTATTAGGTCACACTGACAAACAAAATTTGCTTCGCAAGGTCTCTTCATTTTGTAAGGAGATTCTTTCTGGCGCAAGTGCTATAGGGTACGATGTAAAAACTGCTTACTTCAAGAATTTAAGTCACAACAAAAATTTTCGGAATTCGACTGGGAATTTCGGAGTGATTGTTACTTGCTGCGAGTGTTAAATTGGAACGGGATATAACTGTCCCATAGCAATGGTGATAAAGAATTCTAATCACATCTAATTTTTGGCAACTCTGCAGTATCGTGGATTTTCCCAATTTTCGAGTTTCAATTTTTTTTGCACAGGAATGTATTTTGTCTGCAATTTTAAGAATCAAACGGGGGACAGGATAAACGTGTTAAAAATATTTTTCGACATTTTTTCTATTTTGAACTTCATTATTTAATTTTTTTGCCAAAAAATGAATTTTGTCTTCAAGTAAAAATACCTATAAAGAAATGTTTGTTTTACAGATTTTGGTGAATTCTCTGAATTTACGTTTTTTTTTTTGGGGTAGTACGACATTTGTGGCACCAAGTTCTGAAGAATCTCTACATCGAGACAAAGGTTGAAGAGTGATAACAGTTGATTTCGTTAGTTTAGGATACGATTTTTCCTTGTTACGAGACCCGCCGAAAGTAACTCCATTTCGAGTGTTAAATACGCATGCCCTAGTTGCAGAGTATTTAATGAATGCATATTTGTGTGGGTGTGTATAACAAAGAAGGAGATCCAACGGCAAAGCCCCGGTGGAGGTCAGAGGGATAAAGCTCCCCCACTCAGCAGGATTTCTAAACTTTTGTTAAAATATCCTCATGGAGGCCAACCCACAAAAATTGTGTGTGACGACTGTGACGTAGCTTAGTGGTCCGAGCAGTTGACCAGCAATCGGAAGGTCTCTGGATCAAATCCCGGCACAGGCGCCCCGCATTTAATTCGCATTGGCCCGTACATATTTAACTTTTTCCGGTTTGGATTTCCAAGAAAAAAACCAGAAATTGTCAACTTAAGAAAAGCCACGATACTGCATAATTAGCATAATGATCTATATTAAACAGTATATTATCTATATTAAAACACATTTTTAAACTCCTAACTGCCAAAAACTATAATAAAAAGGACTTGCATCTCGAAAAGTTTTCATTCACAAGAATCATTTATTTACGGCACTCACTACAGTCGGGTGACGTCTCGTAAACATTGTAATCGTCTTTAAGACGCGCTGGCGTCTGGATACTAGTTGACGAAAAAATAAATGCGATAGAACATTTGCGAACACGAAAGAAGATGGAACAAAGTATTAAGGTGTCACCGCGCTGCGAATCGCCATATTGTATGTTGACGTGTTCTGAAGCTGAAATATCGTTTAGGGGTACAGCGTTTTCACACCCGTAAGCCCCTCGCTCGTTTCTCGAAAAAAACTACACTAGCAGAACATACTCGAGAGTATCGGGAAATACATTTAAAAACGTCTTTCGTTGAGAGCCACACTGCAGTTAAGCCTTACCATTATTGAAAGAAATTATTATTGTTATTATATAGTATTCTTTTTTAGAAGATTGCTGGTGAGGATATTGACTATATACGTAAACCCAAGCCATCGTAAATTCGGGCTTCGATCCTTTAGTGCAGGGGTCTCCAAACTTTCCAGCCTTAGGGCCATACTGATTACTCCAGTAAGTTCCGAGGGCCAAAGCCATATTATCATTGTTGCCGGTGGTAAAAAGTGAAATAGTCCAAAATCTGTCCGCGGGCCGAATGTGGCCCTCGGGCCGTAGTTTGGAGACCCCTGCTTTAGTGCATGAGTGCGAATTAAACACTAGCCTTTCAAGGTAGTTGGTCCACGATCGTAACAAGTGTTGCATCTGGAATTAGTTTTGTCGAAAAACGATATTTCTCAACTTGTCTTAGCTATCTCAACGTCAGACCAGTGAGCGATGACCCTAACTGCGACTACTTGAGCAGTACGGATCTTAAATGCATCTTTATCGATTTTCGTTTAGCAGTCACAATATGAAAATCAGTCTACGTTTAAATTTCAAACCAGTCTTGTGTAGACTCGAGTGATGCAATCTGTACAAATTCTGTATCATATTTTTAACAAGTAATCAAACGCGTCGATTAATTGCAGTCCACTTACTTAATTTGTTATAATAAATATTCCTTTATGTTCATTACATTTGTACCAGTTCTAACTTGATGGCAACGATCTTGAAAACTTTAGTTAAACTCTTCGACTCGTATTTCTCGACTTACCAACCGACCGGCATAACACAACAATAACTTGTTTCACTAAATATCGACGAAACATAGACATAAAACTATAGTTAGTGTTGTGATGAGCCTATGAGCTTACATCATTTTCGAATGTTATTTTGAAAAACACCACAGTGGATCGACATATCGATCATTTCGTACTCTTGTTAGATTGGTTTACAGCGGCCGTACCGCAGACTCGAGTGGCTCTTTCAAATTCATTAGGTTCGACTGTATAGTGATATGCAGTAATTTTCACTACATATAGCTCGTAAATGGAAATGCACACTATCGACTGCAATTGCTGTACAAAGATAAACATCCGACGACATAACTACCAGGTGTACAAGTATGAAATGCGGATTTCAGACAACAGATGACGCACGAATGCAGTTTGTGCTATAAAGATTTAACACTGCGCTATTTTGTTGTGTCATCGAAAAGTGTCAGACGCAGCGCACGAGTTATAAATTGGAAAAGTGTGTGCATAGTGTTGTGTTCAATATGTCGAAATTTATACCGAACAAAGAGCATTCGCGGACAGCATAAATTTTTTGTTTTCATTTGAAGAAAACTGCTGCTGAATCATACCGATTACTTTGAGAAGCTTATGGTGAATATGCTCCATTGCAAGATACGTGTGAACAATGCTTTCGGCGTTTCAAAAGTGGTGACTTCGATGTTGCAGACAAGGAACGTGGAAAGCCACCAAAAAAATACGAAGATGTGGAATGCAAGCATTGTTGGACGAAGATGATTCGCAAACACAAAAACAACTCGCCGAGCAACTGGGCGTTAGTCAACAAGCTGTTTCCAATCGGCTACGAGAGATGGGAAAGATTCAGAAGACCGGTAGATGGGTACCACATGAGTTGAACGACAGGTAAATGAAAGAGCGCAAAAACACATGACATTTTGCTCCACTCGGTACAAAAGGAAGTCGTTTTTGCATCGTATAGTTACAGGGGATGAAAAGTGGATTAATTTTGTGAATCCCAAGCGTAAAAAATCATGGGTAGACCCAGGAGCACCATCCACATCCACCGCAAGACCGAATCGCTTTGGCAGAAAGACGATGTTCTGTTTGGTGGGACCAGAGGGGAGTGGTCTATTATGAGATGTTAAAACCTGGAAAAACGGTTAATACTAAACGTTGCCAACAACAATTGACCAATTTGAACCGTTCGCTGCTTGAAAAAAAAGGCCAGAATACTGAAAGAGGCAACACAAAGTCATTTTTTTCATAACAATGCTCCATCACATACGGCAAAACCGGTTCCCGAGACGTTGGAAGCACTCAGCTGGGAAGTTCTACCCCATGCGGCTTACTCTCCAGACTTGGCTCCTTCCGATTACCACTTGTTTGCATCGATAGGTCACGCACTTGCTGAGCAGTGCTTTGGTTCGTGCGAAGATGTGAAAACATGGCTCGATGAATGGTTCGCAGCAAAAGGGGAAGATTTTTACTGGCGTGGTATTCACAAATTGCTCGAAAGATGGGAAAAATGTATAACAAGCGATGGAGCATATTTGAATAAACCGCTTTTTATCATTCTTCCGAATATAACATGTTTTTTTTTCGAAAAAAAAATCCGCATTTCATACTTGTACACATGGTACATGTCATGTTTTATTCTTAAACCAAACCTTAGACGCCAACCATCTTGAATATTTAGAATGCAACTCAGCTCTTAGTATGTGGGCTCTTTTTTCACTAACGTATATAGTAATTTTCAATGACAATGCAATTTCCAAAACCTTGCATATATATCTTGAATATCGTGTGAACTGTGTTGGAATATATTCTTCATGCATCACACAATTTAATGTATGTATTTAATACGAACATCAATTAACGTTATAGGTAGACGACACGTGAATAACTGTTATCAGATTACTTTGTCTGCAATATTCTATTTCTCAAAATGTATGTATGTAATTTGGAATGTAGGGGCGATAATGTTTGTTCATCGTTGGTACACTTACAATACAGATACTCAATAGAATATGCTAAGTATGATAATAATTACATAATAAAAATTAATATTAATTTTACTCGTGTTGGCTATGGACAAAAATATATATATATTCAAATAAACTAAAAAGTAAGAAAATATTGATACTATGCGTGTATCTTTGAATCAAGAGCCAAGCAACGAAATGTAGGTTTCTATTATGTCCTTAGTTTTCATTCCACCTTAATTGCTCACATATTTACATAATAGTATACGTCGCGACGGCGAACACGCGCAACGCATCAATTAAACCAGGTTCGGAGGGAATCAAAGATTTGAGTTTGTCTGATATAATGCACTGTCGGCTATTCTCTTCACAATTTACTTTAACGGACGCAAACACATCACCAAACGTGTAAACATCAATGCATGAATGATAAATATAAAATAATGAGAGAGATCACATTAAGATTTGCTGACAAAACAGTATCCTTTCCCCACAGGTTATTGGCTTCGAAGATTGTTAGTGGCAACGAGTTGCAGCAACACTTTATAGTACCGCAATATGATTTGAACTTGAAATCGATTGTATAAATAAAAAGAGATAAGTTTACACAGCACGTTTTTGGTTAAGTTTATCCGCTACTCTTTTCCGCTACTCCTATTTACAGTACGAAGAGCTCGATTTAAATATCTTCAAAGATGTGTCGGACCAGTCAGCCGAGCTTGTGTCCTGCGACGTGCCAATTCTGACATAACGACTGGACCAATATGCGGTGATCTTGGGCTGCTCGACATTGCTCTATAAGTCGTTGCCACTGCAGTCTAAACACACGTTTATTAATTTTTAAAAATAAAACCTCATTTAATCGTTAACCCTCTGAGGTTTCAGGGAATACATTTTTCGAACTTTTCTATAGCCACGCGACGAAGCATTTATTGGCTATTTTGTTCATAAATCGATATTGAGACATATATTTATCGATATATACATCAGTGACACTGAAGGGGTCAAGGATTGACTGACAAATTTTCTTTATGAATTTAAATGACATACCTTGATGCTATGAGGATCTCTTGTGTTATCCGGCAAGATTTTTTGTGGCAGCCTGTGCCGATTCGCTAGCCAAGAATATTTGATAATTGATGCTGCATTAGGCCGTCGTTGAGGATCAATATGCAGCATTCTTTGCACGAGTTCTTTAGCTTCGTTGGATATCTGACACCATACACCGGTGTCGACGTCAACGAAGCCAGGGCCGATGCGATCTAAAATATCGCTGGCACTGTCGCCTGGGCTGTTGGGGAATGGAGTACGCCTGTAGGATTGTGCCAGCAAATTATATTTTATTCCGTTAAATAACAATTTTTGAAGCTGGGGTGGCTACAACAACAAAACACTTTATATTTTTGATGTTGTATTTTCACATCCTACGGTAACTCAAGTATTGCCATTCGAAATATCGTATTTCGTACCATTTTTAACGAATGTTTAATTAAAAACCCTTAAAGTGAATAACTGTATATTTGCAACTGTTATTTTTTAAATCTTGACACAATACAGTTGTCAAACAAATTATACAACTTAATGCTCCTTTCCAAATGAAAATCGCTAGCAAACGAACACTGCGAGAAAGGTATGTGAAAAGTTACATTTTCAGGATTTCTTATCAAATGTCAAAGTCAATCAACTTCAATGAAGGATGGTCGCGTAATATTATTATTATAGAACTTGACCGACACATGAAGTGTATTTTTTAAAAAATCATGAGTCATTATAATTTACAACGTATTCAATTGACTACATTGATCTAACAATTAAAAACAATGTCATTGGCTTTAATTTGTACATTTTTAAAACGTTAAAAGTTCAAATATACACTGATATATGCAAATACACGATGAAAAAATATGTATAAATCTATTGCAGCAGCAAATACTTGTTTTTAGAAGAACAAAAATGATATCAACATTTCACCTGACCAAAAGCCGTGGAATATCCGGGTCATTATATTCTTTTCATATTCTACAGCCAAAAATTGAGTTTTGCGCAAAATTTCAGCATAGGACACATGGTTTAAATGTTTATGACGGCCGATTATATTATCACGATAATTGGAAACAAAAGTGGAGACGTGGCCTTCCATTTTGCGTCGGTGTTTCCGAACTTACAATTAGTTGAATTGTGTAGCTGTACATGTGCACATGGCCAGTCCAACTATAGTAGTACAGGCGTTTCCCACTCTGCGCTTTTCAGGATTGGGACTGTTTTAGGGGTTATAATCCTAAAGCCCGCATTACGTTTTGTTATTTTGTCACGTCTCTAGTTTCGTTTCCAATTAAAGTGATACCATCATTGGCCTGTAAAAACTTTTAAACTACTCCGAAAATAAAATATTGTAACTTCAAAACTGCCTGATGTCCCACGCTAAAATTTTGCACAAAATTAATATTTTGGCTGCAAAATATTTTAAAACTTGTATGACCCGGATATATGACGACCTTTGGTCAGGATAACATATGCTATCATTTTTTTTCTTCCAATAACAGCTTTGTGCTACTGGAATAAATGTATACATATTTTTTCATCGTAGGTAATGAAAAACAAAAAAACTTTTATTCTTCACAATTTTCTAATACGATGCACCGTTACTGGTATATTTTTATTCAAAGAAAAAATGATCAAATCCGTGTACTCCAATGAATAAAGCTTTATCGATCTTAATACTTGGTAGAATTATTATACTCGAATAGACCGATATTTAAAAAAATGTTAAGGTATAGTCATTTTTTGGGTGGCTGATCTGACGTAGATAAAATTGATTGCTTACCCAGATAACATGATGTACAATAAGACGCCGAGAGACCAGATATCACAAGCCGCGTCGTATCCCTGACGCTTAAGAACCTCAGGTGCAACAAAATTAGCCGTGTAACAAGGTGTCATTAATAGGCCATTTTCAGCGCGAAGCTGCTTTGCGAATCCAAGATCGCATATGCATAGAGTGCTGGGATCTCCGCCGGGTTTCGAGTACAAAATATTCGATGGTTTGAGATCCCGATGAACAACCTACAAGCAATAAATAAAAGAGAGAGAGAGAGAGAGAGGGGGAGAGAGAGAGAGAGAGAGAGAGAGAAGCGGATTTAAAAATAGACGTTGAGAAATATTAATTTTTCAAAATTGTCACGTATCTCAGCAATTCATTAAAAGTAGATGAACCTTAAGTTACGTTTTACTCAGAACAGTCATTGGTCGCGGACCTTGCGATCATTTTTTTTAAAGGCTTTCTTTTCGATAGGACAGTTTTATTTAATTAAACCTTTATTTTCAATCGTGTAACGCTGAAGGAAAATAATTGTTGGTCGTTTTATATATATCAAGAGACTAGGTAAAGTGTCGACGCCAAATTTTAAAAAAATTAGAAACCTTACGCACCGTTCTTAATTATCCCCAATCGTTGTTACGTAAGTACCACAGATTTTAACTCGGTTTCTCAAATGTTTCGGAAGTAAAAACAGTTAAAAGCTAGAAAGTTGCAATTGCTATCAAATCCGAACCCGTTGACCGATCTTTATATAATAGAATATATAAGACCTCTGAACATTCGTTCATATCTGTATAGAGTTTGAATTCAAATGATTAAATTTTACGTGAGTTAGAACATAGATTTTTCAAAAAATAAAAAATCCTAATTTCTGTACAGATTTGGCTCTGATTCGATCCCAAATGTCCTTGAATATTACTCTATTTGTAAAGAACTATTAAGCTCGATGATAGCTAGGACATTTACAAACATTTTTCACAACATTCACAATTTTAACGAAAATCATACCTAACAAAGAGACGTTTCTACTTTACTTGTGTGCCAAATTTCAATACAATCGGTCGAATAATTCTGAAGATACAGAGATTTGAATTTTCCGAAAACACACACACACACGCACACCCATTATCCATCTAAACCACTTTTCTCGAGGTGTTAGACAATTTAAAGTGTTCTGACATAAACATCTCGAAAAAAAAATTTTTTCATTATAACAAAGCTTCCGCTAAGATGAAGCAAAATGCATATTTAATTACAGAACTGCGCTGAAAAAACATTAATATAAAAATGATCTATCAGAAGCTGTTTTTTTTACTTGTTTTTACGTCATTGCCAATTTCACCAATGACAGCTAAATAAAATAATTAACAACTAAATAAAATAATTAAAAATTAAAATAATTCATCGTCATATTTTGCTATCCCTCTTGTACGCATAATGATTTAAGAGAGAAAGACGACATGTAGCACATCGTCTTATACGTGAAGAGGTTGTTCCTCATGAGAAACATATGGAGCTATTTTTCCGAAAATCCAAATATATGTGAACAAGTTCTTTGTAATTTCCACCCGGCTCGGTAAGGCTGCGTAGTAATTCACACGAAACTCTCTTATATGACTATAAAAACACGGTAAGGGACACATAAAATAATTTTTAAACTTACCCCGTTCTCGTGAAGATACTGCATAACGGTCGCGATGGTGTACGTTACTTCGGCTGCTTCCCGTTCAGCAAAGTTTCGTCGCTGGAGCAAGCGATCGAGGAGTTCGCCACCTCTCAATAGTTCTAAGACTAGATAAACACGTATGTCATCCTCGTGTACGGCACGCAGTGAAACAATATGAGGATGTCTACCGTATCGCAGAAGAATCTCGATTTCTTCGGTCGGGTCACGTTTTGCTTTTTCTATCACCTGGATAAATATAATTGTGTAAGATTATGACATCCGAGTTTACAGAAATTACTCCGGGTAGTCGACAAACTGCGATTATGAAACCTTGACCGCGAACTCCACTTTTGTTGATTTATGAACAGCCAGATAAACCGTGCTGTAGCTTCCGTTGCCAATTTCTTGCTTGAAATCGTACTCGTCCCTGATGGTAACGAGACTTACGTACGTTGGGAAAGTGCTACTTATGCTTTCGCACTGTTTGAATTCGGGGCTCTTGACATGTTCTTCAAGCAAACCAGGCGCTATGAAACTAAAGCCACGAAACAATTCGTGGGCATTGGCACTTGGCGGTACTCCCGGAGAATCTGAAAACGCACCTCATACTTTAATTCGAAATCTTAAACACGTACATAAATTATACCGATTCAACGAGTTTCTCACCTTTCGGAGTTTTGCATGTAAATTCACTATCAAAATAGAGTACATGGTCCTCCTGACTCACAGCTGGTTTAAATGGAGGTGTGACTTCCTTCTTGTATAGAGCGTTCCATTCAATAGACGCAAAGAAACCGTGGTTTTTTATTTCCTCCACTCCACCTGCCGATTAAACATTGTTTAAGCTTGTTGTATTTACAAAATTATATATTTCAGATTCGTGTCCCAGTCATTTACTAGTAATTTCGGGAACAATAGACGCCATTCTATTTTTTTTTATAAAATTATCTAAGATACCAATTTGTATAAAAATAAAATCACATTTGTTTTCTACTAGCTACAAAGACAGTAGCCATTTAAATGTCGACATAGCAGTACGAAATTCTAAACTAATGTTCTTTACAACCACTGGACACCGGTCTTCAACCAAATCGAATCATTTTTACTTTTTCATAGGTTTTAATGAAAAAAAAATTCAAGATTTTTGTCTCAGTGTTCAATATGTTCCAAATATTCGGAAAATCAGATTCAGAAATAATGTCTGGGCAAATGTGTGTATTTGTCAGACGTGTAAAATTGAAGCCGCAATAACTCAAGAATACTATGAACTATTGAGCTGATATTTCACGGCAGCGCCGAGGGGTTAACCCTCCTTATTTCCCCTGATTTTCGTTTAATTGCATGCAATTATACAAATTTTATGTTGCTTTGAATTCTGTTAAATGCAATTTTCAAGGATAAATAGTTCTTATTATGAGCAGATATGCTGGTACATACAGTATTTAAACACGCCAGCAAGGTAGATCCTTTCATATTGCTTCCTCATTGTTTTCCACCTTTTACAAAGCTTCGTCTGTAACTAAAAGGGATCATACATACTTATAAAGATGGCTCTATGAAAAAAGGAAATAATTAATAAAACTAAGTGCAGGGTTCTACTTTACGGGTTTATTTTCATTAATCGTCGTCCTGCAAGTTGGATTTCAGAATTTAGACAGTGAACGAACTGATTTTGCAGCGATCTCGACAATCCTCAAGATTCCAACTTTTATGGAAATCGGATAACTTGGAAAACAGGAAGCTTTGTTTTCATGAACAGCTTGTTTCATTCATTTCAATGTGAGTACTCGGTATGGTCTATAATTTCGGCAGTAATCGCGAAAGAAACTGAACAGTCGATTGAAAATTGAGAACGCTTTATTCGGTCAATAATTTGTAAGCGTGGACAGACCGGTTTGAATTGGAACTAGGAAAAATTTGTGTTCTAATTTTCAGTACAAAATCGTGACCACGACCATCTAAGTTTTCAGCTAATCACATTCTGACAATAATTATTTAGTTTTGGTTTTAAAGTGACCAAGAGAAGTGAAAGTAGAATCTTTTACATTGCTTCCTCATTACCTTGCAGCTTCAGAAAGCCCTATAAGAAAGTATATTGATCGATTTGGCGTCATAGAGGAAGCTTTGTTAAACGTGGACAATAATGAGAAAACAATGTGCAAGGTTTTACTTTGCACGGTTATTTAAATACTGCATACACCAACTTATCGCTCAAAATTTGTAAATCGTTAAACTTTGTGTAATTATAGTAATTTTTCGAAAAATTGAAAATCTACTAAAATTTAAATGTTTGGATCGATGTTCGCCAAAATGAATACCGATCGATATCAGTGCGTTTGTATAGAATTATTTACCCCGATACCTTGGAAATTGGATAAGCGAAAGCGTTAACAAACATTTTTATATAAATTGAAAGTCAAATTATTATTACTGCATGCGATTTAACGAAAATCAAGAAATATATAATATATGCCTAAAACACACACACACACACAAACCTTTTTTATAAATGTGTTTTCCGGCTATTTGGAACATTTGAAGTACACTGGCACAAAAATCTCGATTTAAAAAATGAAAAGAAAGCTTTATTCACTTGGGAGAAAAATGTTCGTCGTTAATTTGTTGCTTAATATGACTGCTTCGCTAACTCCTGCGGTGGTATTGACACCATGTGGCATCGATATACTATAGTCTTAGATGCAATTCTGCCGCCAAAGGGGTTAATGACTGGGACGTTGACCTTACATTCAATAGCAATTTTATCGAATGTTACCAGAGCCCAGTCTATTAGCCGGATTCCTTTTAAACAGTGCACGCAAAAGTTCTTGAGCCTTTGGTGAAATGTTGTATGGCATGCCCAATTTAGCTTTTAATATTTGCTTCATCGTCTCTTTTTTGCTTGCACCTTGGAACGGCAGTGCTCCAGTCAGCATCTCAAACTGGAATGCACATTCAGTTAATTTTTAGCCACAAGAGAATTTAATTATAAGGAAGAGACGATTACTGATCTAACCAACAGAACACCAAAACTCCACCAATCAGCTGCAAATGAGTGTCCCTTACGATCAACGACTTCGGGGGCCATGTATTCCACGGTGCCACAGAATGAGTATGTTTTAGTATCGTCCAATGGCTGTTTACTCAACCCAAAATCAGTCAGGGACATATGACCATCGCTATCTAACAATATGCTGTACGCCGAAGTTTAGTCAATTTACTCAATAATACAATAAGTCTCCGGGCATAAGTCTTTAGGCTATTTAGTCAATAATACAATAAGGTTCCATTTTTTACTACTTACTTCTCAGGCTTAAGGTCTCTGTAAATAATGCCTAGTTTGTGTATATGACCGAGAGCTAGTGCAAGTTCAGCCAAATAGAATTTGACATCTTCCTCGGTAAACATTACCTACGAAATGCAGATGTTTAGCAGCACAAAGTAATTTATCTACAGGGATTTATGAGTTTAGTATCTAATGTTTAACGAAGCTACTGTCCGGGTTATTGATAATGTCGAAATTATGATGGGTACATAACAGACATTTCCAACCCCCGACTAACTGAAGCAATATGCCTGTAACGTAACAAACAATGCATCCAAAATAATTCGTTCTATCATAATTTGCATTTGTGCATTGCTTATCCTAAATATAATTAAGGGGTCATTCCACTGTGAAACATTGAAAAATTGCCTTTTTTAGTGAATGAAATGTTCAATGTAATTAAAGTTTTGTATATTTATTAACACACATTTTGTGTATAAATATTTTTTGAAGTTTTTATCTTTTTTTTTGGTTATAGCACTGAACTGTACGACTTTATATACCCATGGACTGCTGGCGTAGCTGATTCTGGTAAAAGTGTACATCTGAAAGAAAAAATTCAAAAAGATTTTTAATCAGTATGAGTGTCGTTATCGTCTGGGCCAGAATTATTTTGATTTATGAAAAATCAATAAACTGGCGTAGGTTAAAAGTTTCTATTTCAAACTTTTATTAATTTTATAATTATTCTAGACTTTAAAAACTTCAAAATTGTACACAGAAAAATGTTTCCATGGGCACTGCAAAAGTGGTCATATGCTGAACAGCGTGCACAAATTTCAGACTGATTGGTCGAATAGTTTTCTTCCAAATTACCTACGCTAGTTAAAAAAATGACGTTTTGAGAAAATCAAGTTCAAAATGTTGATGTGATTTTTCTTTAATGTATTTACTTACAACTTTCTAGCGATGACTGTTCCGTAGAGAATGCCTTTAACCTCTTCAAAGAAACTCCTCTTGATCTATTTTTTCATTTTTCCGCGCAATCCCAGCTTTTTTTGAGCTCAGTGAATTGCGGCAGTCTCTCGGCGAAAACGAAGACTTCCGGCTCGATTGTCACACTCATGACCTCCATAATTTTCAGGATAGGAGCAAAAAATCTTCAATGAAAACACCGGCAGCCCAATATGACGCGATATTCAATTTTTTTTCCAAGAGTTTAACTCTTGTTAATGTTCTGTCTCGTTTCCCAAGCATCTTTCTAATAGATCATCGGATATTAGATCTTCGTAAACCGGTTGAAGAATTTCTGCATGTTTGGCACTGAGTGCAAGTACGTGGCCGAAATGTGCTAAAATTCTTAAAGCTTCATGCTTGCGATAATCACACCAAGAATCCTCTCTCGAAGCACAGAGTAAATGCTTGTGATGTTAATCCGTTGAAACATTGTGGTTGTAGGTCGCCGATGTTGCATTTTTTATTTCTTCTAATGAATCTGAATGACGACGTATACCGAAGCCATGATAGATTTACAGATCTTGCATCAATTTATTTGCTAATCGAGCCACTTTTGAAATAGTACTTTTTTTAGATTTCCATTACTTTGGGTTTTTTTCGGTTTCTAAATTTAAGTCAGCTATTTTTTTACCTCTTTCACTCTTTTAAACTTACGTTTTTAACATGCAATACGCATTCTTTTCGTAATTACAAAATATAAGCTTTTCATCCAACAGAACCTTTAATGTTTTCGTGTCGCCATCCGCAATATAATATGCGTACTTCACTTGGTGCTTTTCCTCTGATTTTTGGAACATTTGCAGCAGCCCGGTGACCTTCATTTTGCCAGCACTATCAGAATGAATTGCATCACAGTTGTCTTCGTGATCGACGTACCAAGCCATGTTCAACCATAGATTTCTTAGCCGCCCATTTTTTGTAAGCTTTACGTATGTATGATTTTACGATAAGACCCAGAATATTAATGGAGTATTTGCCAATTAATATGACGATTCCCCACAAGCGAGGAAAAGCCACGCTTAGATCATGAGCCATCACTGGAAACTGTAAGTTCTGTTGGTGGTTCTCCTGCTTCTTCACTCAACTTTTTTTTCGTTAACGTCTTCTTTCAAAACCACATAAAAACTAATTCCCCACCGATCCTTATGTTAATAATAATTGTATAGTATACATTTTGGTTAAAACCCTGGCCTAAATCCATTAGTCCACTAAAATACTTGATTCTGTTTATACCGATGCCGAGCATTCACATCACAAACACAAGTTAACGGTTAATATTAAACGCATTATCGATTATTAGGAATTTTTTTTTGAATTTTCATTTGCATATTCACTTTGCACAAAGCTTAAAACGTAAGCCTTGGTAGCTGTACTTAAAAAATCCCTCCCTGCATACTAAATTCATAGTTGTACGTGACACACTTTGCTCCGCAATTTTGATACAATAAAAACAGGTAGACACAAGCCAGGGTTGTCAAACCCAGAAACTTTACCAGTACAGTATTAAATACATACACATTTAAAAAATTAGAGAAAAAAATATCAGGTTTCGAAGATTTGACAGTGGAATGCTCCCCCCCCCCCCCCCAAAGTGTTAATATGGTGATCTTAACGTCGGATTGACTTGGCCGTGACTAACACATTTTTACGATTTTTTATTTTCAACCAGTTGTTGTATGACGACGAAAAAAAACGATTCACTCTTCCTCACTCACGATTCAACTCGAAAACTAGTGATTGGAGGTGATATTGCAATCGGGCCTTTTTTTACATATAATTAACCAAAATTCCGGTAGCAAAGTACACTCTTGAACGGAAGAATCCCTACTCCGCAGTCTAATTGCTTTATCTGTGGAGAGCCCTGTTCGGCGCAATATACAGTAGCGGACAAAAGTTTAAGACGATGAATTACAATTTGGTTCATAGATCTGTCATACAAGTACTAACGTTTCTTTCGGCTTGTTGTTTTTTTTACAATACATGTGTACGTTTGACCTTCATAATGTAGAAGTTTCGGTCGTCAAATGTAAACAATATAGATTATACAATTTTTTTTTCCTTCCAACCATCTGTAAACAGCGGACATTAGTTTAAGACGATCTGTCGAACAAGATACCCGTAGTCGATCCACGCAATAATTTGATATATTAATACTGTAAATAGTTTGTGGTGTATCATCCAGTGTCTTAAGTTTAATTACGTACGAAAAGAGTATGGGTAAAGCCCGTAATTTGTCATCAACTGAACGAAAACTAATCGTGTCTCTACGGAAGCAAAATGAGACATTTTCTTCAATTGCAACTCAAATGAATCGATCAGAAACTTCTTGTAAGCAAGCGTGGTACAAGTTTGTGAAGACTGGGGACTATTTTGATCGACCAAAAAACGGTAGACCGCGGAAAACCACGCCAAGGCTGGATCATCGGATTCATCGATTAAGCGAGAGAGATCGTTTTCGTTCAGCAGTCGATATCAGAGCTGAAATATCCAGTAATAATAATGCACAAATTAGTGTAAGAACTGTCCGAAGACGATTAGACGAATTCAATTTGAAAGCACGAAAGCCACGGAAGAAGCCGATGCTCAGTAAAAAGAATAAAAAATTACGACTGCAATTTGCTAAGGCTCATCGGCATTCGACAAGTGAGGATTGGCAAAATGTGCTATTTTCGGACGAATCCAAATTCAACCGAATTTGTTCTGACGGGATACTGTATGTAAGACGTCGAATTGGCGAAGATTTAAATCCTCGACGTGTTTTACCGACAGTTAAGCATGGAGGTGGAAACGTAATGGTGTGGGCATGTTTTTCTCGCAATGGTCCTGGACCAATACGCCGAATTAATGGAATCATGGACCGTTTTCAATACTTGGATATATTGAAAAATACTATGTTACCGTATGCCTACGAAAATATGGGTGATAATTTTATTTATCAACAAGATAATGACCCAAAGCATACGGCTCGGGTAGTGAAAAGTTTTTTTCAAGATGAAAAAATCACTTTATTACCGTGGTCGTCGCAGTCGCCGGATTTAAATCCAATTGAAAACTTATGGTGTACCATAAAAAGAAGGGTTCAAAGAAATAAACCAAAAATTTTTGACGATTTGTACTCTTTGGTTGAAAAAACGTGGAATGAAACAACTGTGGACGACTGCAAAAAATTAATTGATTCAATGCCTCAATCAGCTGTGCTGATGTGATGAAAAATAATGGACTGTGGACAAAGTATTGAAGGGAGGAAAATATCTGTATATTTTCTACCAAAAAATATTTTTTTACGTATAGTCTTAAACTTTTGTCCCCGAAGATATCAAACAAATTTATGTTTTCTTTGTTTATTGTATCTAATGTTGTTACGCGCAAAATTGAATTTATGTAATAAATATATGAATTAATGATTAATTAGCTAATACAAAAAAAAATCCACTGAGTCAATTCTTTTCATAAAAAAATCAACGATTACTTTTTTTTTCCTCTCCGTCTTAAACTTTTGTCCGCTACTGTACGTCAATTAGAACTAACTAATACCATCCTATTTATGTCGCAACTTGTAAAGCATATATGAATATGTACACAAATGGAACGACATCTCTGAAAATGATGTGTACTTTCCCTATCCCATGGGCGCGCACGTGTGTCCGACGATGATTGTGCGTAAAAAGGTATTTAAATTTATCATAAGTTGTTATCAAATCGAAATATAAATATTTAATATTTCGATTTGTCCTTTTTGCAGCATACTCTCAATATATTATACTTTCGAAATATGTGAGAAAAAAAATCGATTTTTTGAAAATTGTAAAGGGTTTTCTCTTCTTAAGGGCTTAAAGGATGAGTAACTGTCCCAACTGTGAAGGAGACCATAGTGGAAATTTAGGTGCAAACCGGCGATACGGATGTAATATTTTTATGGCACAAAAAATGTAATATTACTGCACACAAAAAAATCTATTTAAAGTAATAATTGCTTTCTGACAAGGTAATTTTGGAACTGCATATATTTTAATAGAATATTCTGTGGCGGTTGTTTTCCACTGGATGTTCCATGATAGGATATTACGACTACTCCCCTTTGTTTAAAATACGAGAGCTATATGAAAATTTTCCGGCTGTTTTAAGAAAAACACAATTTCGAAGTAAAACAAAATTTATTTCTCGACGTAGTCGCCCTGCAACTCGATACATTTGGTCCAACGTTTCTCCCATCTTTTGAAACCGTCAGAAAAAAATTGATTGTCCAAACCTGAAAGATACTGGTTTACAGCGTTTTCCACCTCAGACTTATCTTTTTTTCTCCTGAGAAATTTTCTCAAATTAGGAAACAGGAAAAAGTCGCTGGGATCTAGATCTAGTGAATAGGGTGGGTGCGGAAGCAATTCAAACTGCAATTCGTTCAATTTTGACATTGCAACCATGCACGTACGAACCCGAGTGTTAGGCTGGTTAAACAGGATTTTTTTCTTGGCCAAGTGCGGACGTTTTTTCTTAATTGTGGCCTCCAATTTATCCAGCAATGCAGCGTAGTACTGTCCGTTGATTATTTTACCCTTTGCAAGGTAATTGATAAGAATTATTCCATGGCTATCGCAAAAACTGTCGCCATCACTTTTCCTGCAGAGAAAACGATCTTTGCCTTCTTCGGAGTTGGTTCCCCCACCGCAATCCACTACATTGACTGTTGTTTAGTCTCAGGCGTATGGTGGTGTACCCAGCTTTCATCGACGGTTATCATTTGCCGCAAAAATTCCGCTGGATTTTTTTTATACAGGCTAAGACACTCGCGCGACATGTCCATCCGTATGCGCTTTCGTCGATCATCAACAAGTGCGGCACCCAGCGCGCGAATAATTTTCTCATATCCAAATCTTGATGTAAAATCTTGTGCACCTGTTCAGATGATACCTCACAAGCCTCAGCAATATCCTTAACAGTCAATCGCTGATCTTCCATCACAGTTTGATGCACTAAATCGACCATTTCGTTACTTGTAGCGGTTTTCGGGCGCCCGGAACGTTCCTCATCTAAAATGCTCGTACGACCACGTTTATACTCGGTCATCCAATGTTTGGCCATTGTAAATGAAAGGGAGGCTTCACCGTATACAGAGTCTAACTCATCTTTTATTTCCTGAGTCTTTTTCTCTTTCAAATGAAGGAATTTTATTACTGCGCGATACTCAATTTCTCCATTGTTGACCGACAATGTCAACTGACAACTTTGGAAGAATCCATAGACAAAGTAATGATCAGAATGACTTGAAAATTTTACGGTTTACCTTACGATAAAAAACTACCCGGAATTTATCAATAAAACGAAAACGGTTCAATTATTCATCGATATTTATTTTATTCCCTTCAAAGTAATCTCCATCATAAGCAATACACATATTCCAACGCTTCTTCCAATCTTCAAAACACTTTTCTTAGGCCGATTTTGGAATCGCCTTCAATTCCTTCTGCGAATTCGCCTTTATCGCCTCAATAGTCTCAAAGCGCTTTCCGCGAAGTGGTACATTGATTGATTGTTGGTTCGTTTCGATGTCATATTCATAGACCCATGTCTCGTTATCGGTAATAACGCCTTCGATAACATTTTGGCCCAAAGAAAGCATTTCTTTAGCGACTGCAATGCGATGCTGTTTCTGCAAAAAAATCAGCACTCTCGGCACAAGCCGCGCTTAAACTCATCTCATGCTCAAAATATTGTGCATAACGCTCTGCTTCGATCCGAACGAAAGACCAAGATCGGCTACTATCTCCCTGATGCTCGCACGACGACCTTCGAGCAAAATTTTCTCAACTTTTTCGATGTTTTCGTCAGTCACAGAGGTGGATGGACGACCGGAACGAGGCAAATCATCAACCAGTACGGCCCGCTTTAAATTCTTTGTCCCACTCGTATACTTGTGTTTTCGACATTGTCGAGTCTCCGTAGGTTACCGTTAACATTTTTAACGCTTCCGCACATGATATTTTGTTAGAAACACAAAATTTCAGGCACATTCTTTGCTTAACTAAATTCAACATAACGAAATTCGCATAAACAATGACTTGTTTACAAAGTTATTACGCACAAACTATTTGATACATTACGCTTAAAAGTGACATGTAAACAACTGACAGATGTACCAACCTAGAAAAAAAATTATTTTGACAATATCTCAAAGGTGGCTCGTTTGTACACAAGTCAAGACTATCTATCGGATGGTGAAAGAAATATGTCGATGAGGCTGGAAACTTTTCAAATGGCCCTCGTGTACCACGCATTCCCTCTCCCTCTTTCCATACCCATAAAATCTCGTGTTTGGATCTTAAGAGTTAATTTTTATAAATACTTGTAGTACCTTAAGCATTTTTCTCAATATAGAAAAAAACGCTCAAATTTAAATTTGCACAATGTTTCCTTATGATTCTCACTGACTCATAGATTCTTCTCTACGGTTAATGATTATCTAACTCTGGCTTCCTCATACAGAAAGCCAGAGTTGTATTGTAGAGTTGGTGTAGTGGTATTAAAGTTTTGAATAGGATTGGAAATTAAGTAAAATTGCAAATTTTATAAAGTTAATATCCCTCCATCGATTCTCACCAAATTCAAAACCCCAGTATCCTTTTCTCCTAGCCAATTTGTATGTCAAGTATCAGTTTATAAAAATTTACGAAAGTTAGAACAAACATTTTTTTTTTAAATCACAAAAATGCAGGATTCAATAACATCAGAACGCCTTGATCGATTCATGCCAAACTCAATACCAAACAACCTTGTCCCCTGGTCTATTCTTGTAGAAAGTTTTAGCTCTATAGCTCAAAGTTTACTAGACTTAGAGAGATTACACATATTTTTCAAAAATTCAAACAATCATAAAATGAGACATCCAGGAGCAATTTTGGCAAAAAGTACAGCAAATCGAGGGGGGTTACCCCCTTCTCATATGTTAAGTTTCAGAATCATCCAGTAACCCATTCTCAAGATATAGCCAATTCAATTTTGCAAGCTCATCACATAGATACATACTAAATACATCTCAAAGTTTTTAAACATTTTAAGCACGCTGACATAAAAATCTCAAGAATTTTTTTTTTCATGAAAACTGCTTCCTCTAAGAGGAAGCAAAAAATACCTTCCTAGATTTCAATAGCTTTTGCATAAATGAGTCTGTTTTACTTGTTCGGTACAAAATATAGTGACACATTCTGCGTTTTATAAATCTATATTTTATTTCTTAAAAGAAGCACCTCACCATAATATAACATACACTCCTGTGAATAGCAATTCAGAACAGTATGGTGGTAAAATCCCTCTGCAGTAAAACTTATTCAAATGTACATGCAATATTCTTTAGATATGTGAATATACTGACCTCCTTTGAAAGTCGAGAAAAGAGGTCACCACCCCTCAAAAAGTCAAGTATCAGGTACAGCTTACCCTCTGTCTGAAAGGCATAATGGAGACGTACGATGAAAGGATGTTCAACATCTACAAGAATATTTCTCTCCATCTTTGTTCGCATCCTGTCTTGCACTGAAGACCAAATGGAATTTAAAAAATTGCAGGCTCCACTGACAAAAAATGTTCTGCACAAAAATGTTTAAAAAATTATTCAATTCACTGCTGAGCTATGGAAATTACCTTTCAGAGTAGCTTTTCTGAGGACTTTCATTGCGTATAGAATACCCTTGTCTTTCCCAATGACCTTTCGCACCAAGAAAACCTGTGACATTAAAAAATGACCTCTAAAGTTGCACATTAAACAAAGAAAATGCTTCTAAATTTTGAATGGTTATCTTACAGATAAGAATACAAAGTCTAACGTTTCTACCTTTCCGAAGGAGCCTTGTCCAAGAACTTTCAAGAGTTCGAAGAACCCAGGTTCAGCTTTATCATGCCCATATCGCACAACATCTCGCAATTCGATTTCATGAGAGTTGGGACATTCATTGGAATGTGCAATAGCTGTGCCAGGAGCAGTCATTGTAACCTCCTGGTTTTCAGCAGGAAGTATTTCCGTAGTCTGCTACGAAATAATAGGACACGATTAATTGAAAACCAAAAAGGCAAGAAAAAAAAGAATTATTGTGACCAAATTACTTATGCACCTTTTCTGCTACATGGTGCTCATTCCAAGGAGCTATCAAAGTAGCCAACGGCATTATACGTGCCGTCGGTGATATTTTATCAATGATAAACGATCGATATACTCTATAGACGAATGTGCTTTTGTTGCAGACAGGATTCAATAGTTTCTTTATTTTTTATTTACAACGAAGAATATCGATATGCGATATCAAAGAACATAGAAGCATACGGAAGTATAAGGCAGCACAGACTTCGTATTAACATTTGACAAAGAAAAAGTAGTTGCGCTTTCCGCCTTAAGACAGCGTGGCGATGTATCGATGCTGCACACACAAAACGAATCTCAACCATGTACCTTTTGGTCGTTTCTCTCGCACTAACTGGCTATCACCACAAAGCGACGTACATCCATGTTCTCAGACATTGGTGATGCACTGGCGGATCCCGAACTTATACTCAGAATATGAAAAAAAGATGTACTATCACGTGAAAGTTCTCTTCGCCGGAGGTAAGTGACAACATATAAAAGTCGTTTTTTGTACTAGGAATAATAATTGTTTTATTTTATTATATTATTTTAGAGTGGTTATACTTTAAGCACTGCAGCTTGTAATAAAGTACTTCAAAACGTTTTGAGCGGCAAGTTATCCGAATAATGATGTGCAAAATTGACTTTCGGTCGATCGGCTGCTAAATTCATAAAGAGCGGGGATGTAACACGGTCTTACTATGAAGACTAGTATTACTCACGGTCTTACATACACGTCAGGCAGGTCTTGAAGCTCCGGAAAAATTTGGCGTTGGGGACTGCATAGAAATTGAGGAAATTAAAAAAATATGTTATTGTCGTATGTCGCGACTATCGACTGTCAAACTTAAGTCATCGAGCACACGTGACCAACTCAGAATCGGGGGTAGCGCTTCTCGCGAAAAAAATACACCGTAGCTAGTGCCACTTGTGGCAAGTGTGTCAAGCAAGGCATTTAGCGGAAAGTAATAGTTGTCGGCATGGCAGGATGTAAGAATCACATTGAAAGGCCATGGTACATGATAGGCCTTGGTCGCCCTAATTGATCCTTCAACTCCCAAGTATCGTTGGCTCTGCGCTGAGTCGTATCCTACCGATCCGTGTGGCCGGGTCGGACGGTTACAGTAAATATAGAAAATTCATCGCACACAACTGTGTTGAAAAAAAATACGAAATAAAATTCGTCATTTATAGTAAGGAGCGTAGATTATTTGTCATGACTGGGAACCTGCATGCATTTGAAATCTATATTTCTCTACCAGACTCGAAAGTCGGATGAAGAAGAATGGATTTCTCAAGACCGTTTTTTTTTCGAGCAATAGTAACGCTGCAAACATTTTTTTCTTTTACACTCATTGTTCTTGGTACAATTGAATGGGCAGCCATATTGCTGGGTCCGTATATCAACGCTGCCAGTGTCACGTTCGGGAACTATGTTTCGCCACACACAGTTTCTGCTCTGAGCAAGGAGAGGTATATGTAAATATAAGTTTTGACAATGTCACCAATGCTTCACGGCTTTAAATATTACCAGTGCAGATCAAGGGGAGGCGAAACCTCTATACTTCACCTATGAGTGCGAAAGAGATAGGCTAGTATGGCGCCGTGTCCGCCATACTAGTTCTACCTCTTCTTCACTCATGGATGTTCACCTCCCGACAAGACTTCTGCTTGCTCGGAGCAGAAAGTTTTTATAGTGGAGCATAGCTTTCGGACGTAACACTGGCGGCGTTGATAGACAAGTCTAACAATATGGCTGCCCATTCAAATCGACCGAGAAAATAGAGCAAAAGAAAAGTTTTTTCTAGCGTATGTATTACTCGTACGAAAAAGTGGCTTGAGAAATTTGATATTTTTCACCCTATTTTCGAATGAAATAAAAATTGAAAAACATGCAAGTTCCGTATTCCTCATTTTTAGATGAATGGTTTATGAAATATTGAGTTATGTATGAGGACCTTCACGTGAAGTGGAACGGTTTTTTGGCCGAGATCAGTACTTTTGTTGCTTCACTAGAATCCACTTTCTTTTTACCAGGTAAAATGTTTCCTATAGTTATAGGTCACAATTTAAAGTGGTATATAAGATACTGTGACAGTAGTATGTGTACACCTTTGCTCCATCCCACTCTTTTCCCCACCACGCGGCTACCCCCACCACCCCAATTTTTCACCGCCGCGCTATGCACTCTGCTTAACCCGTGGCGGTAACGTGGAGAAGGTAAAGTGAGGTGGTGTGGGTACTCTGGTGAACAAGGAAGAGTAGAGATAAGAGCAGGATGGAGCAAAGGTATACACATACTTGGAAAAATTAATTAAATTATGTACTTACCACCCTAGCTATTGTCGGCATCCACCCTCCTTCATTGGCGATTGTAAACTCCTGTCTCTCGAATATACTCTCTCTGTCACACACACACACACACACACACACACACACACACACACACACACACACACACACACACACACACACACACACACACACACACTCACTCACTCACTCACTCACTCACTCACTCACTCACTCACTCACTCACTCACTCACTCACTCACTCACTCACTCACTCACTCACTCATACACACAGAGAACCGTGTACTTTCATTTCTTGCTGCGTCCGCGTCCGAGAGGGTCACCTCGTCAAACCCCTCGTCCACGGCATCGATATCGTTGCCGATGTCTAACTCATGACCGAGGGCCTCTATAATACCTGCTGCCACATCCGCGCTACCGCACGCTTCTTTGATGAATTGCTCAATACGTACAACATCCATGCGCTCGAGCCCGTATATTGAGCCATGATAAGAGCCGGCAGCATACTTGCTAGAGGATCCGGATGAAATTGGTGAGACGAGTCGATGTGAATGGTCTCGCCGAAATCGACTTACAACACCTCGCAGTACCCATCAAGGTCCGGGTAAACCGCTTCGCCGCGGACAACTCCATTGAAACAATACAGGACATTCCGATATAGAGTTCGCCAAGTCCAACGGGCCTCCCTCGACGCTCCACTAAATACATGCTGCGTAGAAGCTCATCCAGCTCGTCGTACGCATCGCACATTTTCTGGGTATGCAGGAACACGAAAGACGAGAGCTCCGTGTTCTTTCTGTCGCAGACCTTTGATGATGCTTTGGTTTTAGGGCTGTGACAGCTCATATTTTCTCTCTCTCTCTCTCTCTCTCTCTACGACTGTCCTCAGTGTATACTGTAACGGACCGCGATCAGAGCAATCCGCTACCAAAAGAGACCAGCATCCACGACAAGGAGTTAAATACGCGTAGACATAAAAACCACACTATCAAGACCAAACTAAGATAGCACACTGAAATATAATAGGAAAAAAGACTCCCATCAATAAAAATCACGAAACTGATAAACCATAACCTAAAAACCAATAAACAAAGTTGCGAATAGGCGCCGGCCGGTACAGGAAACTAAGTAGAGCCAGTAGGTATACTGCGAGCAACTGCAAGTACCCACCCTAAGAAGGATGCTACAGAAGCAGCAGGCAGGACCGCTCTTTAAGACCACACACCCGCTAAGCAGCCACGTAGCGTAGCAAGCCCCACCTTCGCGCTAAGACCACATACATGGCGCAAGTACAGCGCGCAAGAGCACCACCAGAAGGGACAGCGCAAGGCAGCAGGCAGAGCGTTTAACGAGGCTACACGCCGCGCTAAATGGACCCCGAGCGCAGTAGACCCCGCCCTCACGTTAAGACTATACGCACAACCCAAGAGCGACGCGTGGGAGCATCACCCAAGAAGGGATAGCAAAAGCTGTAGGCAGAACCGCTCGCGAGACCACACACCGCGCCACGCAAACACCTAGCGCAGTAAGCCCCATCTTCCTACTAGGCCACACTCGAAAAACAAACCCAATGCGCCAAGACCGCCACGAAACGGGACAAAGAAAAAGTAACTCGTCGAACCCCCGAGGTTCCACAAACGATAAAGGGTACCGTCACATGAAAATTCTACCGACAACCCCCACTCACCAACCAAATATTGAAACCGGGAAAAACAACCCTAAACAAAGACAGTTTTGAACAAACTAAATAAATTATTAACCCTCGGCACACCACCAACAACTCGGACCCAATAAAAAACAAGGGAATCGCAAAATAAATGAGAAATACACAAAAAACTTCAAAAAACATGAGTTTTTTTTAGGGGAATTTATCAAAATCAAAGGCAAACCAGATCTAACACAAAACCCAAATACCGACATCAAACAAATACATAAAAAAACATGAAAACTACAACAAAAAAACCGCACAAGAAAGATTAAACCTACAGCAGGTAGGAAACTAACATAGAGACAAGGAACTCAACCTCGCTCGAACCTCGGTTCAAACCCCAGAAACGCAAAAACTGACCAAACGAATAAACTTGAAGACCTAACGGGAAACTTACACACAACCCCGCACCGCTCTCACCCAGTGATTAAGGTGTGACAAACATCACGTGGTCTACCCCAAAACACCCCCTCGGGGCGCATTGACAAAAGTATATAAACCACGACAAGACAAGCCTCAAGGCTCTTGTCGAATTACATTCCGCAAGACGAAGTGCTGTTCGACAACCAATCCACACTTTATTATTAATCTAAACGTTTTGGAAAGAAAATTGTCAGATAATAGTGTTCTTTCGATTAACTGATTCCCCTGCATTGCGCTAGGCCGTTGGTTGATCGAACGAACTAAATAGCTAAACCCTGTGAGCAGTAAGGTTCCCCTGCATTGCGCTTGGCCACCCCTACTCACAGCGTCAGGGCATATCCCATTAACGGGTCCCCGCGCATAGCGTAGTGCCTACTCGTCTCTTGGGAGGTGAAACAGTACGTGTGTCGCAATACCTTGGGGAGTTGCATCCCGGCTTGCTGGACCGCGCGCGCTCGACTCGGAGGGTGTGCCTGCATGGGTGGCACCATGCAAGGACCAGTGGCCAACTAACTCCTGTCACGTACTGATACCTCGGCAGATCCCAAATATTGAGAAATCAAATCGTCGGCCCCTTAAGGGCAACGATAAAGTGCCTTAATATAACGAGATTAATCGCCTCAGTATCAGGAGTACAGGATGCGCGAGTTGGTTAACACTGCGAACCCCGTGTCTTGCGCGAACAGCGAGCTTATAGCTAGAGAACCAAAACAAACACAAAGCCGAGTACGTTAGGTAGGTAAATTCACACACCCGACTCAAGGGGACTCTATTCTAGTAAGACCGAGACACGAAACTCGCCGATGAATGCCCAACGAGGCGGATTCCCGCTTGGCAAAATATACCGACAAGTCACACGTTAAGAATGCGTTAAGAATATACCCACCAATAACAAGCCGTCGTCCGATAATTATGCTCGAGCCGCCCGGTAAATCTCACGAAATTACCATGGGAAGCCACGTATGAGGACAAGCAAAAGCGGCTAGATAAGGTAGGAAGGTACATCAAGTACACAATGGAAACAGCCTCGTAGTCTTAACTATAAATCATTGCGAAAACCTTGCATCAATATTAATTGAGTGTTAAGCTCCGTACGGTCGAGACCCACTCACCGTGTGAATATTACAGTTAAAAAAAAAACAGATAAATCGGAATTTTTTCCGGATACGTAGCATTAAGAAATCGCGTAAAAGCAAGCGCGACAACCCCTTCTTGTATCGAATTGAGTGTTGAGCTCCGTGCGCGTGACATCAGCTCACCGTGCGAATATTAAAATCAGATCACAAGAAATCGGAAATTATTCCCCATACGTAGATTTAAGAAATCGCGTAAAAGCAGACGCGATAACCCATTATTATCAATTGAGTGTTGAGCTGCGTACGCACGATACCAGATCGTCGTGCTAATATTAAAATCAGACCCAGGATTAAACCGGAAATTATTCCACGTAGGTAAAATTAAGAAATCACGTAAAACAAACGCGCTAACTCTTTTTTTCATCAACCATACCTCATACCTACTAACCTTGACCCAATTACTACAGAGTGAGGAATTGCCCTCCAATAACAAAAAGACCAATGATGAAAGGGTGATAAAACGCATGTCTACAACGCTGTTCAGTTTTCGCTTCTACCAAGCACACACTCAACTCATGCTCACGCTACACTCACAATCATCTGACGCCTCGCGTCATATGGTATAGCTCGCAGGTATGCTATATCGATTTATCGACCGCGCACTCAAGCACATTGTCCATCAGCTCACATCCTCGATCGAAGCTCACTCAAGCAGCGAACGCTGCTAGCGTGGCCCCAGCGGCAAGACCACTCACAAGACTCACTTTCCACCGCTGGCGGCGAATCACAACTCAAGCAAGCTGTGACGCACGTCCGCCTTCTTGATACTCTGCCTCGTGGTCGACGGATGTGGTCATTGTTCTCACTCGAGACGTTCGCGCTACACGTTCCCGCGTAAACTCACAGAGATATTCATTAGTTTCACTCACTTTAGTGTGTATTCAGTATTATAGTGTATTACATTCTTGGTCAAATCCCTCGTGTTTTAACTCAGTGTCAGTGCGAATCACAGTAAACCAACAGGACTATTGCAACATTTATATAAATGTCAACGACGTGGTTCGTCGTTGACAGCAGAGACGCTAATCTGACTCGCACCGTTCGCTGGCGTTAGCTCACTCACCAGCCTGCCGTGTTGCTTCACTAGAGCTCTACAATCAGACCATGTCACCAGGATCAAGCACACGGGATCAACAAGTCAACTCTGAGAACCCACTCACCGCCAGTACATCAACACACAGGCCAGACAAATCACAGTATATATTTGTTGTATTCACCAGGTATTTTTTTATGCAATCACTGTTACTTAATTTAAATAAACATTGAATTTATTATTGTTAATTACTGAGTGCATTTAATTATTTATACTTGTCACCAGGATCCTTAATCTTACTATTCGCATCTGTCACTCGACATGCTACGTGTGAATGCATTGACATGCTATCTGTCGACAGATTAAAAATACTTCAAACTCAGTCTCAATCATTTGCATACATGGTTTGGACTTTTGAGCTAATTCCAACTCACTCACACTCATTATCATACACACGCACACCTGCGAAATCAAAACCAACCTGAGGTCTCTCAAACAAACAAAAACACAATAATAACTAGTTGATCATAAATACAACTGAGCAGAAAAGTCCAAAGGTAAAAAAACCGCCGATCCAGCCCAAAGCACGAACCATTTCTGAGCCCACAGCCTCTTTTAAATTCCATTCCTAGTGGTATGGGAGAGGCCCTGCTCAAAAAAATACAAGCGACGCGAATTTGGCCAAAACATACTAACACATACGCGAATAAACACGGCACTCCGCTACAATAAATAGACCAATAAGAAGACCAAAGTCGCGAAACGCTTCAATACTTTATAATATTTCGAGCGAAATGTACACTATATACAATTATTGACAACTGTGTCTTTATCACAAATAGCTGCACATACGGAGAAATACAATGCAATGCCCGAGGCATGATCAACGATATGACCACGGTACAGCACAATTATTTCGGACAAAATAATTTTCATAAGCTCCGTATCCTTCGGCACTAGCAAGGTCGTGATGAGCTCGATTCCTTCTTGAAAGAATTCCTTGCAACCGATGATCTCATACGCTGTTGCACGAAGCGTTTCACTGATACCTATCTTTTCACGGATATACGATACCACCTCGTTCATACACCGCTGAATTGTTTCACTTTTGCTCTCTAGAGCCGGCATATCAATATCAATTCTTCTACTTATTTCGATGAGCATATCAAATGTCGGCTGCTGCAGAACGATGTTTGGAGAGTATTTTCGGAAGCGTTTCCGTTTCGATTCTCCAGATTCCTCTTGACTCTCGTATTCCTCATTAGCACTACCGCTTATTTTACCAAATGAGACAGGTCTGTGCTGGTAACACGAAGTTAAAAGTGTGTAATGCGTTGTGTGCTCTATGCGGGTATTACACATTTTCTCGGCATCAGCTCCATGAGCTTCGAAATATCGTTGTTAATATTTTCACCACTGGTGTAAGACACGTAGAGTTCAACTCGAGCCCGGCGACGATTATTTTAACAAATGATTTATTTAAAGCGTACATAACGGGGTTCGCTATATATGGCGATATCGTGTGAGACGTAGCACCGTCATTTGCCATTTTTATTGCTTTCGTGTAGACAGTAACTTTTCGAATGAATCGTCAGCGGTGTTCATACTACGTTTTATACAGATTACCCCCACCGTCTAATTGCATCGTCTCTTCTTTTGATACTGTAAATCATACGACTAAAAATGGCTCACCAATATCCTTTGATATTTGTCGCATTCTCCTTAACAACCTAGTAACAGCAGGAGCAAATACATCCCAAATCACTGGCATACTCTCGCACACGCATGTGCATACTCACGCCTTGACATACAGATAAGATGTGTCATGAAAACTAAATAATATTCGTCGACGAAATTTGATGATTTTCCTCATGCCTTGAAATTAGATGAAAACAATATGACATTCATCGGTGAAACTCGATAGCTTAGAACATGACGGGGTCTTATATCTGCATCACCATCACTAAATATTTTCATGGATTTTGATTTTGTAAAGTGATCGTGTGCGGCCATCTTCTTGGTTAGTCGTATTCATTACATCGCTGCAGTAGATGCAGAGAGAGAAAGAGAGAAAGAGCGTATTAAAGGAATATATACGAGGGTCGATCAATAAATAGTCGGCTTGGTAAAGAAAATCGCGTTTTTTGGACAAAAATCTTTTTATTTCTCAACATAATCTCCTTTTAGCTCGATACACTTATTCCAACGATTTTCCAATTTTTTTATGCCCTCCGAATAATACGATTTCGGAAGGTTTTCAAAATAGGTCTCTGTTTCGGCGATGAGGTCACTCTGGAACCAAATCTCTTTCCGCGAAGCCATTTTTTCAGGTTTGGAAACAGAAAGTAGTCGGAGGGGGCCAAATCTGGAGAATACGGTGGATGCAAAAGCAATTCGTATATAAATTCATGAATTTTTGCCATGGCAACTGGGCACCTGTGAACGCGTGCATTGTCTTGATGGAAGAGCACTTTTTTCCTCGCCAAATGTGGACGTTTTGTCTTCAATTCGTCGTTCAATCGGGTCAGTACAGCTGCATAGTATTTGCCATTAATCGTTTTTTTCGGCGGAAGGTAATCGATGTAGATTATGCCGCGTGCTTCCCAAAAAACTGTGGCCATGACCTTACCGGCCGATGGCACCGTCTTCGCCTTCTTCGGAGCACGTTCGGTCGGTGAAGTCCATTGTTTCGATTGTTCCTTTGTCTCTGGTGTATAGTGATGGATCCATGTTTCGTCCACGGTTACGTAACGAGACAAAAACTCAACAGGATCACGCTTATAGATCGCCAAACTCGCCTTTGAATCAGTTACACGTTCTCTTTTATGGTCGACAGTGAGCAAACGCGGCACCCATCTTGCGGATAACTTTTTCATACCCAACTGATTACTCAGGATTGAAATCACTGAACCATATGATATGCCTGTAGCCTCAGCAATCTCACGCACTTTTAGTCTCCGATCATTTAACACCATATCGTGGACTTTTTCAATTGTTTCTGGTATGACGACCTCATTTGGACGACCTGGACGTTCATCGTCAATAATGCTCGTACGACCGCGTTTAAATTCAGCTGTCCAATATTTAATGGTTGATAACGAAGGTGCAAGGTCCGTATAAACTTCGTCTAGCTCCGCTTTGATTTCATTGTTCGTTTTCTTTTTCAAAAATAAAAATCGAATCACAGCACGATACTCAATTTTTTCTATTTTTGTAAAAACACAAAAGTTGTTTGTCTTTCGATGGCTGTCAATCGCAAACTAAACATCGCAGCGAGCTGAAACTTTGATAACAGTCATGTGAGGGATGGCACTACTAAACGTCGCTATTGATTTCTTTCCTCGACCAACAGATGGCGCAAGGCCGCCTATTTATTGATTAACCCTCGTATAAAAGCGTGCCGCTTTGAAAAATCTCTAATCCATCGTCTGATTTACTGTGGTTACTACTACTACTCTAACAGCACAATCGTGGTCAGAGTACTTAGGTGCTCATTGATAAGAAAATTAATAGAGTTTATATTGAAACGTAGGTCGTCGTTGAGTTCGCGGTTGGGGAGAAGAAATTTACAGACCACCCTATGGGAACTTCCGACACAAGCGGTAGTTTGTAAGATTCGCGATATACTGTGCGAGTGTCATCAGCGCGATTTAGTTGACGCGCATAATATTGGACTGTTCGATAATCAAATAATTATTGATTCGGTGGTGTGTGTTATTCATCGATGCGGGTGGCTGAACGAGCCTACTTTGCAGCTCATACTTAGTGAAAGACGTAAGTAAAATACTGGGTTATTTAATTTTATTTTATTTCCTTTATTTCACCAGATTTTTATATAGTTCAACGGTATGAAGAAGAAGAAATGGGATCCGTCACCTATGATTTTAATGAGGAGGGTAGAACCGACTTAGTTGATCATAGCAGGGATAACGATTGTGACAGCAGTGCAGGGAATCGTTGGATAAATTTTACCCAGCCGTTCTGCGGATATGAATCAACGAACGGTCTTTTCATGGTCGGTCCTGCGAGAGAATCAGATGGAGCCGTCGCAGTTCTATCACGACAATACAGTTCAAGCGATGATACCAATAGCAATACAGACGACGAGGAAGAAGAAAAGAAGAAGAACGGGAAGGGGTGGAGGAGGAGGGCGCCATGGAGAGTGAGGAGAATGACGAGAAAGAGGAGGAGAAGAAGGAGAGGGAAGACGCGGTAGATTTAGATAAGCTTTTAATAATACAATTATGCTAACAAAAATAAAAAAATTACGGAGATAATAACAGTAAAAATGAAAAAACAGGGTACGAGTCGGACGCTTTTCGCTTTGCACGATTCACTGTGCCGAGACCGCCGACAATCGAGTTGGTTCACGAAATGCGTCGGCGGTTCCCGGGTGCAATCGAGGGATTCGAGTACTAGAAGTTAATATAAGTTCGTAATTCTTACGTTACACAATTTATATTCATAGTATATAGCTAGCGACAAACAAACTATTAAATTCAAGTAAATAAACATTCTAATTTTAAATTTAATTATGCTTGAAGGTAGACAGACTGTCAATGGAAGCACTGCTATACGGGGGCGAGGGGGGGGGGGCGATGTTTTGTCTCCTGGTGAACGCTTAGGTATTGACAATGAGCAGAGCCGATATTTTGCACGCTTTGAAATGCAGGGTCAGGAGACAGATTTTTATTTTCGTCAGCCACCGGACGGTATTGATTATCTGACTTGGTTCGAGGGCGGTGTATGAGATGTTCTCACTCGTCTTACAGAATCGTGCCAGGGACATGATTGTGTGGAAGGACCTGGATGGTTATCATTTCGACCAGCTCGTGACATCGTTCCTGACGATATGTGGCGACTAATTAATAGTGTAGCTCAGAGCGCGCGCGAATTTCGAATAGACGCTGGTACATGTAGAATGACGACATGTATAGTACGAGGCGTCGAAGGCGCCAAGGTGGGCACCAGGCTTACACGCAAGTCTACTATAGTATAGCAAAAAAGTCTATTTTACGCATACGTAATATCGATAATTTGTGTCTACATCGATCCCTTGTCACAGCCTGAGCACATGCCGAGCGCGGTCAAATTCATACAAGCGAGCTACACAGACGATGGTGTCAAATTCGGAACGGGCTTCGACGAGCGCAATATACACCAGCTATAGAGTTCACGCGTAATGCGGGGGTAACGACACCGTCTTGAGAGTGTGGGGTGCGCGAGGTTCAACTCTTTCAGGAGTACTTGGTTCACGAGGGTATAGCAATTGTTGTTTATGAATTTCTCACCCTCGAAAAATGCGTTCCATTTTGGTACGATCGGAAAAAATCCGTACTCTTGGCAATAGGGAAAGATAATCATTCGCCCTTTATTCTCTATTACGAGCGTTCTTATCAGTACCAGCCAATATTAAATCGCGCTGGTGCGCTGGGTAGTCGGAGGTTCTGCACACACTGTAATTCCAAGTGTAATTGAGTACTCAACCATCGCTGTAGCTATCAATGTGCTCGGTATAAATCCACTTATTGCAACGGTGATAGGGGCTCTCAGCCTGAGTATTGCACAGATTGTAATCGTTCGTTCTTTGGTGTTTTTTGCCTCGCTCATCACAAGGGTGAGGGCTCCGCGGATATTACGTCTCGTAAATATAGACGGTACGGCGTCTGTAAAGCATTGAAAATCTGTAGAGGTTGCTCGCGTATGATTTGTAACGTAAATATGTGCCTCAACGCATCACGTTACCTACAGCTGGCCCAAGCTATTTTTTCTTCCTTTAATTTACTCTTTCGAGATGGGCGCCAGGCGCTTACGCGCCGGAAGGAAAAATAACAAGCTGTTCGGCCAGACTCAACCCAGGCTAGCTACAGCTGTTCAAGGCAGAGTGGGTGGTTCGGACTGTCAAGGTAGTCAGAAGTCCATAAAATCCATACATAAAATTAGTCGATAAGATTCGTTAATAAAATAAAATCAATCTAAACAAATAAAATCTATAACCAATAAAAGACGTCAGGAAATAAAACAGATAAATAATAATAAATGAAATAAGTCAACTATTAAATAAAGTCAATAGATAACTGTTCAGTTTTCACGCCTGCCAAGCACACACTCAACTCATGCACACGCTACACTCACAATCATCTGACGCCTCGCGTCATATGGTATAGCTCGCAGATATGCTATATCGATTTATCGACCGCGCACTCAAGCATTGTTGTCCATCTGCTCACATCCTCGATTGAAGCTCACTCAAGCGGCCAACGCTGTTAGCGTGGCCCCATCGGCAAGACCACTCACAAGGCTCGCCTTCTATCGCTGACAGCAAACAAGCAAATCACAAGCAAGCTGTGACGCACGTCCGGCTTCTTGATACTCTGCCTCGTGGTCGACGGATGTGGCCATTGTTCTCACTCGAGTCGCTCGCAGTACACGTTCCCGCGTAAACTTACAGAGATATTCATTTGTTCCAATCACTTTTGTGCGCATTCAGTATTATAGTGTAGTACATTCTTAATCAAATCACCCGTGTGTAAATTCAGTGTCAGTGCGAATCACAGCAACTCAACAGGACTAGTGCAGCACTCACATAACCGTCAACGGCGTGGTTCGCTCGTTGGCAGCAGAGACGCCATTCTGCCTCGCACCGATCATCGGCGTCCGGACACTCACCAGCCTGCCATGTGGCTTTACTCGAGCTCTACAACCAGACCGTATCACCAGGATCAACCACACGGAATCAACAAGTCAACTCAGAGGCCTGAGAATTTACTCACCAACAGTACATCAACACGCAGGCCAGACAAATCACAGTATTGTAACGTGGCAGAATATTCGAGCTACGTCCTCCTCGCTCAACGGCTACCAGCACGATCGCTCAGGGCTGCAGGGGATGATTTTCGTATTTTATTTATTCTTTATTTTTATTTTTTTTGTTGTATTTTTTTTTATATATATAACGCGTTCGATACGACCGAGGGATGGAGAGGGAGTACGAGGGAGAGGAGAGCAATGGGACGACTTCGGGAACTTCGGACCGATATTTTATGTTTTCTTGGTCGGAATATGCCACGTTCCCGACGACGCACCAAAGAGTACGCGGCCTTCCATCCTTAGCGGCCGTCGACTCACGGGAATCTATGTATCTCCGAGAGTCATCTGCTGGGCTACGCGCAACGTTGGAATTGTCTATCGCTAAGGAATACATTGTCCAGCTGAGGCGCTAGTCGCGGTCAGCGTGCGACACCGGTTCCCCCAATTAACCAAGTTTAGCGGGTTAAGTGGAGATCATAGGTTACGGGCACGCGTGCCGGCAGGACCTCGGGGCTTTTTCCCGGTGACCGTTGAGCGAGGCAGACGTGACATTACTTATCTCTGTGTCCCGCTCTATTCTGAGGCATCACACGTACAAGCTTATTACTGTCCACCATCGTTGAGAAAGGAGGAAATCGAGGAATAAATATTTCCACGTCCGCTCGAGAATTCCAGGAGCACGAGAACATCGCTTCGTCATCGTCCCGGTGAGCTCCTCTCCCTTCTACGGTCTTTTGCTAATATTTTATTATTTTATTACTTAACTGGTGTATTTGAAATTTATCTGAGCCTGGTCACCCCTGCGATTCGAGTACACTGCGTGCAGAGTGTCAATTTGTATTGGGAATCGCGGCGTTTGATAAGAATAACCTCGCGATCGTGTAACGTATAGAAGCCGGGGAAAAGTCACTTTATTAATTGTTTTAGAGTTAAATCGTGCGCGCGTTAGGCCGTTATCCCGAAGTGTGTTGGTTTGTGTGGGATTGGAACGGGATAGACCGCGTCACAGATTTTAACGAAATATAGACTTTGGATTTATGTGAGATAATTCGAGTTCCCTTTCGTTTCGATTTGGAAGGCCGTGCGCGAATTTGTACGTCGTCCCGTGGTAGATAGGATGTAAAAGGGACTAGAACGTCATATAGCGCGTCGCGTATCCTTCCAATCAATCGGCGTTTCTCTGTTTTATTTATTTATTTATTATTCTGTCTATTATTTATTATTTTATTTATTATCTATTATCTTATTTATTATTTATTATTTATTATTTATTATTTATTGGTTATTTGTTATATTTTATTCAACCAACGAGGTATTGATCTAGATTATTATTCCCACTTTAATTATTTTGTTATTATTATTATTCTTGGTTATTATTGAGTTACCGACCATTATTTGGTCGTTATTTGACATCTTACGGACCGTAGAAAGTCTCGGTGGTTTGACTTTTACACGGCATACATTATTCGAAATTGTAGTAGTAGGCCGTGGGTCGCTTCGCGTACGTGACCTCTCGACGTCCCGTTGTTTTGGTTTCGGTTGTGTTTGGAAGTATGTGGGATTAGCTCGGGATAGGCCGTATCGCAGACTGGGAACAGGGACCACCGAGCATTAGAAATTTATCGAGGAATATTATAGGAAAATAGAAGCAAGCGAGATCGGCTATATGACATATACCGTGTATGGGAGTGAGTGAGAGCGCGGGATAACTGTTACCACCGAATTAACGATTAAAGTTAAGATATCTGACTAGCTTTAGAATATTGTTAAAAGAAAAACGGTTTATCTTACGGGACATTTTATTTAAGTTCAGTAGCGAGGTTTGCCGGAAACTCGCAATTGTTTGTTAAGAAATCAATAAATCGCCCGAGCGGCCTTTGTAAGTCCCGTACCTGCTATTGTTGTTTCAATTATTTACTGCAATTATTTTATTTGTTTATTTATTATTTATTTAGTAGCCTACCTTCCTGTTTCTCGTTTAGCGTATTTGTTGATCTTATTTTACCATTTGCCCGCGTTCCTTAATTTTAATGACTTATTTTAATTAATGGATTTTATTCGTAGCTTATTCTTGTTTTTATCATATTTGACTAAGAAGTAGCTTGACAGCCCGAACCACCCACTCTGCCTTGAACAGCTGTAGCTGGCCTGGGTCGAGACTGGTCATCCCACTCGGTATTTTTCCTTCCGGCGCGAAAGCGCCTGGCGCCCATCTCGAAAGAGGAAATAAAAAGGAAGGAAAAATAACTTGGACCAGTCATAGGTAACGTGGTGCGTTGAGGCACAAATTTACCGTTACAGTATATATTTGTTATAATCACCAGGTATTTTTTATGCAATCACTGTTATATAATTTGAATAAACATTGAATTTATTATTGTTCGTTACTGAGTGCATTTAATTATTTATACTTGTCACCAGGATCCTTAATCTTACTATTCGCATCTGTCACTCGGCATGCTACGTGTAAATGTATCGACTTGCTACCTGTCGACAGATAAAAAATAATTTCAAGTTCAAACTCTGTCTCACAATCAATATCATAACATTTTTTTGGTCCTTCGAGCCGGATATAATTTACTCACACTCATTATCATAACAATAACTTTAAATAAACAATAAAATAAAGTCAAGAACCGAACCATAATAACATGACATCAGGAGGTAAAATAAATAAATAACACCAACGACATAGCAGGTACGGGATTTACAAATGCCACTCGGCAGATCGTTTATTTAATTACCAGGACTACTAGTCCTCCAACAAAAATAATGACCAAGAAAAATATAAATAAAATATCCCGTAAAATTAACTCTTTAACAATTGATAAACTTAATTATTCTGGCAGTATATTTTATCCCGGCATTCGTCTCGACTCTCACTCTCTCTCTCCTACACGACCTATATTCAGCCGATTGCGGGAAACGACCAAAACACGGCCAGGCAAAGTAAACTTGACAGGTCGCCTAGCAATTCGGCTCGCGATTAGGCCTACACCGAACTAATCCCACATACATCCAACAATTATAGCTACGGGACGTCGGAAGGTCACGTACGCGAAGCCTTTAATGATTTGAATCTCCCAACTATCACATTGCAGGCAGCAAAATTGGGAAAGTATCGTGAACCAAAATAACGATAAATGAACCACGGTTATATCCAATAAAATAGGCAGACCTTCATTGAATAACCCACTTTAAAAAAGCCGTGATATCAATCCCTAAATGATTCCAGATAAAGGATCACAAAAGTCAAAGCGAGATACGTCTCGAGCCGTACCAATCCCTCGCGATCAAGTCCCAAATACGGGACGACGACCGAGCACGCACTGCATAAGCTCACAAAATAAAATAAAGTAATGTCCAACATAAGGAAAATAAATAAAGTAATCCAAGTCAATATAAAATCAATTGTCCAGTAAAATTCGCGACGCGGTCTATCCCGTTCAAATCCCTCACATATTCAAGCAAACACGGGATAACAGCCTAACGCACGCACGGCTTTACAGCACACGACTACAGAACAGTAACAACGAACACAACGAACGAACTATTTATCATAGCAAGATACGCTTCGAACCGTACTAATCCCTCGCGATCAAGTACAAACACGGGACGACGGCCGAGCGCGCACTGCATGCATTCGCAGAAATAAAATAATGTCCAATATAATAAGAGAGATAAATAAAATAAAATAAGACGAATACAATAATATAAATCTATAAGTGTTAATTATTCCTGACAATCCGCGACACGCCCTATGACATTCAAATCCCTCAGATACAATCCGACCACGGGATGATGTACCAACACGCGCGCGGCCTTACAGCAAAATGACTACAGAATAGTAACCAAAAAAAAGAACAACGAACGAGGTGACTTCTTCCCGGCTCTAACCGCCAAACGATCTCGATGTTACACTCTACTCGACGCAGTCTGTCCCGATACGAATAGTACTCTGTGCGTGGTCTATCAGAATCGCAGGTACGAACAGGCTCTAATTTATCATTTATATAGATCGGCAATAGAAATTACGAAAGACCGTAGAGAGTAAGAGAGCTCACCGGGGCGATGCTGCAGCGATGTTCCTTGTAGATCCGGGAAAACTCAAAGTAGGGCCGCAAGATTCTCTCCTCGATTTACTCCTCGTCGTTTCGGAGGATATACCCTGGTACCCACGATAGGTGGTGACCGATTTAGACGAAACCAACGGTAGAGTGGGACGATATAATATTCGCTACTATGTCCTGTTCGCTCGACGGTAACCGGGAAAAAGCCCTGAGGTCCGGCCGGCACGCGTGCCCATGAACTATGATCCCCTCTTAGCGAGCCGAACTCGGTCACTTGGGGGAATCGGTGTCGCTCGATAACCGCGACTAGCGCCTCAGCTGGACGACGCATAAATTAGCAATAGATAATACTGAGAGTAGCTCCGTTCGGCCGATGAACCCCATGAGACAGCTGGACTGCTGCAAGTAGATGATAGATAGCAGCGTATCGGTTGCCGATGAACGTCGAGCTGGACGGCGGTATCTCCCGGCAGCGAGAAATGGAAAATATCTGTATCCTTTCTCCTACGAAGGGGTGATTGGATCCCGAAGCCGTCAAGATGTGTGTGCAGTACTCTTTCTTTCTCTTTCTCTGCGTCCCTCGGTCGTACAATTTAAGAAATACAAAAAAACGAAAATAATTAAAGAGAGTACGGCGATCATTCCTTACAGTCCTGCGAGATCGTGTTGGCAGCCGTCGTGCGAGGAGGACGTAGCGCTTGAATATTTTGCCACATTACAGATGTTGTGTCGCGGAATATTCCTCTACACGTATTCTCAGGAATATTCCTTAGCGGACACAGCTAGAGATGGAATTCTGAAAGATAGCTGTCATACAAGACAGGATGCGAAGTAGACGCCGACGCAGCATGAGGCGACTCGCGAGGCGATCTACGATTGGCTAAAGCTAAAGCTGCCAATTAAGGGATTTTAGCAAACGCAGTTGCTAACTGCTTTACTAAAATCAGAATTAATTTAGACTCAACAGAGAACGGTTGGTTCCTCGTGAAATTCTCGAAACAACGCATTATTGTACTTTCTTACTTTGACTTTTAAATAGACAACGGAAAGTTACCGTTGCCTATAATAAATACTTCCTTTTACATAAATTCGTGTTTTCATGGATAACTCGAGATTCATCTCCTTATCGGCAAACGATCTCAAAAATAATAACTTTTTAATATTATACTGAATACCGAATAATCCAATCACGCGGTACTGGCATAACACAGATTAAAACCACATATGAAAAGATGCATGTATGTGGTATATCGTTTTGTATTACATGCAGGCAAACACGACCGACTACGCATGCTTGTTTTATAGCACCTCTGAAGAAACCAAAGGCGCCAAAAAAGAAGAAAAAGACAAACCCTCGACGAGATTTTTTTTTATGATTTTGAGACGCAGCAACACGAACAATTGCACAATGACAAATTGACACGATTTCACTAGCCGAATTTATGTGTTTGATAATGCGTATGTATGGCATATCTTGATATTACAGATATTGATACCGATTATGCTGACTGTGGTAAACACGAATTCGTGTTTATCGATAATGCTGTTTTAAACATTTTTTTTTAATTTCGCAAAAATTTAAAAAGACCATCTGTATTGCTCATAATGCAAGAGGTTTCGACGCCCAGTTTATTCTACGGTATCTTATCGAAGTGCAAAAAACACAGCTACCCTCTCTGATTATGAATAATACTGTGTAATCATTTTATTTTTTAATTAAAATAAATTTACTACTTAGATTTTTTCACATTTTGTTGTTGTTAATTGATTTTATATAAATATATGTACAATATGATATTGATATTGATATTGATATCTATTGATATACTGATATATGTTTATTGATATTGAGTATATAGATATAGAATATCACGTGGTTTCTTAAGGATTTTATGGTATAATAAAGAATATTACCATTGCTTAATAAGAAGAATTAACCTAGATCTGGGACTCAAGAGTAGGATATAAAAGCGAATATCTCGTAAATCTGAACTGGCAATCATACACATGTATTTTAAGAATTCCAATCACGAACACATTGACGTTTGTTATTACCGAATCCGCCATATTGGATCCGCCATTTTGAATGTTGTTTTTTTGACACCGGATTCGTATTCAGCGACCCCCAAAACCCCCGAGTAACAAGTTTCAAGCGAATCCAATCGATTTCGAAAATTGCGTCCGCCATATTGGATCCGCCATATCGAATTTAGTTTTTTTGACACCGGATTCGTATTCAGCGACCCTAAAAACCCCCGAGTAACAAGTTTCACAAAATTATATTCATTTGAAAAAAACGTGCAACAAGTGGTTAATGTGAATTTGTAATTTTTTATATTCAAATGTGCACTAAAAACAAAGTTGCAGCTAGCTGCAGCTGATTTTTACTAATTTTGTTACATAACAGTACAAATTTTAATTTAAAACTTGTTTCGTTGCGGAACACTGCGGAACTTTTAACTTTTTCCCTGTTTTTCTAAAATGATTGCACATAATTTTTCATTTTTTTCTACTTTAGACATTGTTTAGCTATTAATTTATACGTATCTGTTATAATTTTCGACGCATATGATAATAAACTACTTTCTTCAACCTGAAACCTCCATTTTGCAGAATTAAGAAACACCAATTTTATGATTTTTTACGAATTTTTTGATATGACGCTTGAATATGAGCTCGAACGATCGAGCTATTACTTGCGCGAAGGTTTCTTTTGTACTGGCTTATACTTGCCAGGTATACTTTACTAGCCCTTATAAAATGTTCCATTATATTCTTTAAACATTACTCTATCCACCTATGTACTCTAAATCCTATAAAATGAAACTTCATTTTTCGACTTTTGACCAGCTTTTCGGGAATCGGCCCCACTGTGCGTCGCAGGTCCATTGCGACAATACAGTTCAAGCGATGATACCGATAGCAATACAGACAACGAGGAAGAAGAAGAAGAAGAAGAAGAAGAAGAAGAAGAAGAAGAAGAAGAAGAAGAAGAAGAAGAAGAAGAACAAGAACAAGAAAAAGAACAAGAAAAAGAACAAGAAGAAGAACGGGAGGAGGACGATGACGACCACGAGGAGAAGGAGGAAGACCCGGTAGATTCAGGTAAGCTTTCAATAATACAATTACGCTGACAAAAATAAAAAATTACGGGGATAATAATAGTAAAAATGAAAAAAAAAACAGGTTACGAGTCGGACCCAAATGTATTTCGCTTTGCACGATTCACTGTGCCGAGACCGCCGGCAATCGAGTTGGTTTACGAAATGCGTCGGCGGTTCCCGGATGCAGTCGACGGATTCGAGGACTGGAAGCAAATATAAGTTCGTAATTCTTACGTTACACAATTTATATACATAGTATATAGCTAGCGACAATAAAAAAATTAAATTAAATTAAATAAAAATTCTAATAAATGGTTTAATTATGCTTGCAGGTGGACAGACTGGCGTTTGAAGGACTGCTATACGGGGAGGCGATATTTTCCCCCCTGGTGAACACTTCGGTATCGGCAATAAGCAGAGTCGATGTTCTCCATCCTTTATGCAGGTCGGCAGGGTCGGGAGACAGATTTTTATTTTCGTCAGCCACCGGACGGTATTGAGCATCTGACTTGGTTCGAGGGCGGTGTACGAGATCTTCTCACACGTCTCACAAAATCGTGCGAAGGACATGATTATGTGGGTATGACTCTAAACGTACCGTCTTTCGCGCAAGGACCTGTATGGTTATCATTTCGACCAGCTCGTGACATCGTTCCTGATTATATATGGCGACTAATTAATAGTGACGCTTAGAGCGCGCGCGAATTGGGAATAGACACTGGTACATGTAGAATGACGACATGTACAGTACGAGGCGTCAAAGGCGCCGGTGTGGGCACCAGGCTTACACACGAGTCTATAGCAAAAAAAGTCAATTTTACGCATAAGTAATAGCAATAATTTGTGTCTACAACGATCCCTTGTCACAGCCTAAGCGCATGACGAACGCGGTCAAATTTGTACGGGCGAGCTACACAGACGATGGTGTCAATTTCGGAACGGGCTTCGAGGAGCGCAATGTAAAGCAGCTATAGAGCTCACGTGTAATGCAGGGTAACGACATCGTCTAGAGGGTGCGGTGTGCGCGAGATTCAGCTCTTTCAGGAGTACTTGGTTCACGAGCTACACAGACGATGGTGTCAATTTCGGAACGGGCTTCGAGGAGCGCAATATAAAGCAGCGATAGAGCTCACGTGTAATGCAGGGTAAGGACATCGTCTAGAGGGTGCGGTGTGCGCGAGATTCAGCTCTTTCAGGAGTACTTGGTTCACGAGGGTTGTAACGTAAATTTGGACCTCAACGCACCACGTTACCTATATCTGGTCCGAGCTATTTTTCCTCCCTTTTATTTTACTCTTTCGAGCTGGGCGCCAGGCGCTTACTTGCCGGAAGGAAAAATACTAAGATGTTTGACCAGACTCAGCCCAGGCTAGCTACAGCATTTCGAGGCAGAATGGGTGGTTCGGACTGTCAAGGTGGTCATAACTCCATAAAATCCATAAATTAAATTAATCAATAAAATCCGTCAATAAAAATAAAATCAATAAAATAAAACAGAACAAACAAATAAGATCAATAGAATAAAATCAATAACAAATAAATAAATTCAAGTAATAAAACTAATAAATAATTCCGACAATAACGCAGTTACGGGATTCACAAATGCCACTCAGCAGATCGTTTATTTAATTAAAATAATTACTGATCTTCCAACAAAAAGAACGAAGGAAAATATAATTAAAATGTCCCGTAAAATTAACTCTGAGTTTTAACATTCCATAAACTTAATTATTTCGGGAAGTACAAATTATCCCGTGGATCACACTGTATCTCTCACATACTTATCCGTCCTCTACGCTCGATTCGCAATACAGTTTAACTCAGAGTTCAAATATTCACAGGAACCGATAAAATACTGTAACGTACTGTCTATCTAATAACGCGCGGTGCACACACCAAGTCACCGCAACCGCGCGTCACGCACACCGAGTAAGACCGGCCTATATCTGACAAACTCAAGACGCGCGGCACACACACACAAAGCGCCGCTACCGAGCGTCACCCACGCAAGGTAGGCCGGCTCGTCGAAGTCCCGTTACTCCTTCGAAAAGCACCGGTAGAAAATTAAAAACCAACGACCGATTTCAAAAAGTACCAAGGCTACCAGTGGGCTACAGGACCGCCACCAACTATAGTTATACCAAAAGCATGGGCCAGCTGGAGGGGAGACTGGTATAAAAATACCAGAATTTCGGCATTCGGGGAACAGTTTTGTTCGCAGGTCCCGCCAACGCAGAAGTCCAGCTACCAGGAAGGAAGAGCAAATGAGCCCTCGCTAGGTGCAGCCGCCCTAATATCGGAGAGCCCAGCTGTGGTACCTGACGTACATTTAAACAGGAAGCAGCTGAGTCGGTGCTGCGTTCGAGGCCAACGCACCGCAGACCCAAACATCAACAAAGCGGTCTATCTCTGTCTCTTTTTCTCACTCTGGTAGCCGAGGACACGGAGGTACGGGCTAGGCTCTTGAGAACGAAAACTAATAATCTCCACTCATTAAAATACTGCATATAAATATCATTATGTTAAAGACCCATGAATAATATTAGCGTAGGTAATTCAACAGGGATCGAAGTAGCTCAGGAAAAATATAAAAAAGGCAATAACTGAACAGGGTACGGCCCTGGTATGTCAAGTAGCTGCGCATGCACCCAGAGTGCATCCCACTGACGCCGGATCGCAGCGGTGGTCGGGTGGACGCGTAAGTTGGCCTTTAAAAAATACCAGCAGGGAACTCTACTCCCACCAACGGGCCTGTAGCGGGTATTGAACAACTCAGCGGTAAACTCGAGGCTAGTCAGGATATCGCAAGCAACGGCCGGCCAGTTACCGACGGTCCGCATGCTAAACCTCTTACTTAGGGAACGCGACGAATAGATAAAATTCATCAAGCGACGTTTACTTTTCTTTTATAAATTCAATATAAGTTAACGAATATTTTCAGATTAGGAATTATATTACTTATCAGCATCTCTTTTCACGTCATAGTGCATATTGTTAAATCGAATGTTATATCTCTATTCGCGTAAATTCTTTAAATTCACCCGCGTACACGATTATAAATGCACTCAATTGCCCGGGAGTAATTAATTGTAAGGCGCGTGGTAGCCATAATACCAAGAAAAGGGGTTAGATAATTAGATTTCATATTCATTTTTTTATGTATCACACAATTTCTACTTTGTTTCTCTGAATAAACCCTACTTTTACCTACTACAAAAGCCTAAAAGTACTTTCCTCGCTGCTCGAGTCCGAACAAACCCTTAAAGGGTAATGTTAACGTTTAATACCGTTACAATACACCCGACGTAGATTTAGAATATTCGCAAGAAACGGCCAAACGCCTGGACAGGATAAAACAATAGGTCGCCTTGAAATTCTGCTCGCGATATGATACTATAAAATCAAATAATGACAAAAGACCGGGGAAGGAAAGAGGGCTTACCAGGCCGATGTGGCAGCGATGGTATTCGTAATTCCTCGATAATCCCAAGATCGACTTCTCACGATTCTCTCCTGACTTAGTTTGTTTCCTCGGCTCGGTTCTCGATACGATTTTCCAAGAGAGGTCCTCCGGTACCCACGATGTTGCAATAGATTTAAACAAGACCAACAGTTGGGCGGGACAACCAAATTACGCTTAGCGCTACGTCCTGCTCGCTCAACGGTAACCGGGAAAAAGCCCTGAGGTCCTGCCGGCACGTGCCCGTGAACTATGATCCCCTCCTAATGAGCCGAACTCGGTTAATTGGGAGAATCGGTGTCGTTCGATGACCGAGTCTAGCGCCTCGGCTGGACGACGCAAACATTAATAGCAGATAATAAAGATGTGTAGTCCAGTCCGGCAGGTGAGCCCCGTGAGATAGACTGGTTAATGCTAGTAGATCAGATGACCGAGGATAGATAGTAGCATATTGGCCGCAGACGAACGTCGAGCAGGACAGCAGTAGATCCCGACTACGAGAAATGGAAAACTCTCTGAGTTGGGAAAGTGTTGGGAAAGTGTTGTGGATTCAGTCTGATCATTTTGTGTATCCTCAAGCTGACATTGCTATGCTCTGAAGCGTAGACTGCTTCATAGCCTGTCACACTAGTATTAGATACAGTGGCCAAATTTTCATGTGCTAGCATTCACTTGCTGTAAGTTCTAATTCACGGTCTCATTGAGTACTTGGTGACAGGCATGGAATTTGTCTACGCACTCATTTATCTCATTGCGTGGCATGCTCCGCAGCACTGGCTGCAGCACGCACACTGCTCTCAGCGAGCGCACCGCTCTCATCACATACAGCACAATTAATATAATTGTGGGCTGCAACATCTCAAAACCAAATTTCATTTCCAAAATTAAAGTCAGTTTTAAATTGTCAGATTTTTGGTGTATTTATTTATATTATTTATCTTGTCCAAATTAAACTTATTATTGTAGTTATTTTATATTCCTATATCTTCTAAATTCAACTAATTTTTGTAATTGACATGCGGAAGGTACAATAAACCGCTTTCTCAAAATACCATCTACAAGTCTGGTTTTATTTTCACCCTGTCGTGAGTGAAGACTCATATTTTTCCAATATATTCGCAGGTTCAAGATCTGTCAAGTTACACCGGATAGATTCTCAAACACCCTGTGAGATCGTGTTGGCATCGTGTGAGCCGTCGTGTGAGGAGGACGCAGCGTTTGGATATTCTGCCACGTTATAGGGTATAGCGATTGTTGTTTATGAATTTCTCACCTTCGGAAAAAGCGTTACGACTCTGTACGATGGGCGAAAATCTGTACTCTCTGCAATAGGTAAAATTAATCATACACTCTTTATTCTCTATTACGAACGCTCTCATCACTACCAGCCAATATTAAATCTCGCTGGTGCGCTAGGTAGTCGGGGGTTCTGCACACAGTGTAATTCCAAGTATAATGGAGTACACGAGCATCGCTGTAGCTATCAATGTGCTCGATATAAATCCACTTTTAGCAACGGCAATAGAGACTCTCAGCCTGAGTATTGCATAGACTGTAATCGTTCGTTCTTCGATGCTTTTTGCCTCGCTCATCATAAGGGTGAGGGCTCCGCGGGTATTACGTCTCGTAAATATAGACGGCACAGCGTCTGTAAAGCATTGAAAATCTGTAGAGGTTACTCGCGTATGATTAAGACCACAGATAAAAAGATGCATGTATGTGGTATATCGATTTGTATTACATGCAGGCAAACTCGACCGACTACGCATGCGTATTTTATAGCACCTCTTAAAAAACCAGAAGTGCCGAAGGAGAAGAAAAAAGACAAGCCCTCCACGAGATTTTTGTTTTATGATTTTGAGGAGCAACAACACGAACAATTGCAAGCACGATGATAAATCGACACGAATTCACGAGCCGAATTTATGTGTTATACAATGTGTATGTATGACATGTCTGGATATCACAGATATAGAGACCGATTGTGCTGACCGTGGTAAACGTGAATTCGTGTATCGATGATCCTGTTGGGGAGCTCACGAAATTGGCATTATCGCAAGAATTTAAAAAGACCATCTGTATTGCTCACAATGCAAAAGGTTTCGACGTGCAATTTATTCTACGGTATTTAATCGAAGTGCAAAAAATACAGTTGCCCTCTCTGATTATGAATGGTACGAAGATTGTCTCGATGAAGATTGGCGATGTCGTTTTTCTCGATAGTCTAAACTATTTACCCATGGCTCTTAGCGTTTTACTTAAGCCCTTCGGTTTCGCTGATAAGATATCAAAAGGTACATTTCCCCATTCATTCAACACACCGGAATATCGGAATTACACAGGTCCTCTGCCGGCTCTGCATTTTTACTCATCCGATATCATGTTCTCAGCGGATCGCGAGCGATATTTAAAATATTATGAGGAAGAATCGAGTTGCGTCGATTGTAAATTTCATTTTGCGACGCAATTTGTGCAATATTGTCGTACAGAATTTACGGTTTTAAGACGAGCATGTTTAGCTTTTCGAGAGTTACTTATACGTTGCGGAAGCGTGTGCCCCTTTACAAAAGTATTTGGAAAGAATTCGCTACAAAAAGATCGCATTGCGGTGTTACCACCAGCGGGGTACCGCTGGGGCGATAAACAGTCGCGGAAGGCCGTCGTAAGGCTCGTATCGCTCGAGCGTGAGCGCAACTGAGTTATCGCTCATGCTGGACGCACAAGAGTATCGCCCTCCGACCGGCCTACCGGCTGTCGACGGATACTACGTATATGCGGGGGTCCATCACGTTCTTCAACTTCACGGCTGCTTTTGGCATAGATGTCCGCGATGTTATCGCGTGAATAGAGATGTTCGAACTAAATTCGGTGATACAATGGATGAGCAATATGAGCGTACCGTCCTTATTTCCGGGCGAATCAGATCGAAAGGGTACACTTTAAGCGAAATATGGGAATGCGATTTTAACAGATTACTCGAGAATAACGAGGAAATGTCGTTATACTTGAGAACTCACGCCATGGTCAAGCAAGCGCCTCTCGAACCACGTGATGCATTCTTTGGCGGTCGAACGGAAAATTTTGTAAGCTTGTACGACGTCGCGAATGGAAAGCAGATACACTATGTGGATGTGTGCTAGCTGTATTCATGGATGTGTAAGAATGGAAAATATCCCGTTGGACATCCGAAATTATACGTAGGTGACGAGTGTCGAGAACTCGTAGGAATACGATCTAAGTGTCATCGAGGGTCTCGTGAAGTGTACCGTAGTAGCACCGCGCGATTTGTATATCCCCGTACTGCCTGTTCCCATGCATGGGAAACTACTGTTCCCCCTTTGTAGAACGTGCCGTACAGACATAGACACATCCGCGGGCTGCACACACGATGCCACGTCTGAGCGAGCGTTTGACGGCACATGGGTCATGGACGAGTTCAGAAAAGCTGTGTCGCTCGGATCTAAGGTGACGCGTATCGATGAAATTTGGCAATACGTTGTTACGCAGTATGACTCGACAACGCGACGAGGCGGTCATTTTGCCGAGTACATCGATACATTACTAAAAATAAAACAGGAGGCGAGTGGACCGCCAACAGAGTGTAACGATGACGACGAAGAAATAGCGCGTTTTATAGCGTTGTACAAGGAGTCTGAGGGTGTATGTCTCGAGCGACGTGCTTTGCAGTGAAATCCGAGGTTACGTTCGCTCGCAAAATTGACTCTTAATTTATTCTGGGGAAAGTTTGGTCGACGCGAGAATTTCACGTATTTTCCCTGTATTTAAAAATAATCTTTTTGTCTAATTTCGTGTATTGTATTTACTGTACCAGGTCTATAAATATGAAACCGGAATTTGCCCATAGATAGCCCTAGCTGTCAATGTAGTTACCGTCAAACCGCGTCATGGGCGCCATTTCCTTGTTGGCATCTCTGACAAAGATTTTCAACTCACAACAATACAAGTTTCATACAACAGCATAGTTCGTAATAGCGTTGAACATGTCGAATTTCGTGCCTGGAAATTAAGATTTGCGGACAGCATTGATTTTCTGTTACCAATTGAAAAAAACTGCTGCAGAATCGCATCGAATGCGTGTCGAAGCTTACGGTGAGCATGCTCTTGGTAAATCACAGTGCTTTGAGAGGTTTAAAAAATTCAAAAGTGGCGGTTTTGACGTGAGAAACGAAGAACATGGAAGACCACCGAAAAAGTTAAAAGACAGCGAATTGCAAGCATTGTTGGATAAGGATGACGCTCAAACGCAACAACAACTCGCGGATCATTTAAATGCGACACAAGAAGCAGTCTCCATACGTTTGAAAGCCATGGGAAAGATCCAGAAGATGGGAAAATGGGTTCCACTGTTACGTCAAAATCGCGGCCTATCTTACGAACCCACGAATTTAACATAGATGCACGTTTCGGTGTATATTTTTCGTGCTCTGGTCAAGGAGAATAAATCCTCCCTTTACCGCACCCGACGAGAAACCGAAGTTTTTGAGTCTAACCTCGCGGAAAATTACTCGGGATAGGGCTGGAGTGCGTTTTGTTCTTGGTTGGGGATAATCACTTCACGAATAATGGGGTGGGACTTGAATGACAATTTCACGCGGAGCAAGATTTCACTTTAATTGGTAAAAGAAAATTGTACTTACGGCTGTTTCTTGGTATGGTTCTTGCTGTTGAACGTTGGTTGGACGTAGACTAGTGTAGTCGGACAAACTCAAAATCGAACGTATGCGTTGGTGCGTATTAATAATTATTTATTGAAATAAAACTACATGAGTAGTCGAATGTTTAACGTTCAATATTCCCGATTTCGAACGCGTTAATAATTATAAGTACTCTACTCGTACTCTGTACTACTTGAAACCATACTTTGTGAAATTGAGCCGCGGTGAAAAACTATTGAAGTGTACTACTTGGTCCCCATGAAACTGTCTACTTGACTCCCCGTAAAAAAGTCTAACTCAATGCCGGCAACTGATTCACTGCCCGGCGAGTGATTAGTCCTTTACTCCTCGTGAAAATGTGTAACTCACTGCCGGCGACTGATTGACTGCCTGGCAAGTGATTAGTCCTTTACTCCCCGTGAAACTGTGTCTATGGCCGATTTTCGCGGCCTTTTATAGGGCTCCTGAGCGTCGAAAAATCTTGTCGTCAAGCGCGTAAAAAGAAAAGAAGGGATAAAACCCTATCCTGATTATAAGAATTTCCCCATGGTCTGTCTCAACCGTACACGTATTCATTCCCCCTACCCCGCAGAGTAGCTTCCCGACATGTAGAGCCATAGATCTATGCAAGTGCATCGGTATGGCGCGCTCTGATTAGTCCGCGCGACGTGATACACAGAGGACCACGCGATTAGGTGAGGGAACGCGCTCGGGACGCTTTTCCCCTAAAAATGAGGCGATTTTTACCACCCCGCTTCTTCGTCTACTCTCGATAGAGTTTCTTAGTCTAGGTAATATCCTTATGCTCGCTTCTATGTAGATGTGTCTATGGTAATGGCTCAGAATTTCAGCGTTTGTACGGAACTTAATTAAATTCTTCACATCAAACCACTAGTAATAATTTTGTTACAGATTCTGTAGTTAACTCGTCGTATGCAAGCTGATTGTTGCGCTAATCTCTTATTAGTATAAATATTTTTGTTGAATTATGGCTTATTCTAATCATTATTGGTTATTCGTTTAATTAGTAATTACTCTACTTATAGTTAATAAGTTTTCTTAAATAACTATAAGTAGAGAATTGTTAGTTAGACAATTATTCTCGTGTTATAGAAATGAGAGCGAGAGAGAGAGAGAAGGTATTTTACTTGAGAGCGACTCGCCAACCCGGTTACTCGTACATTTCGTTCGTACGCAAGTCGGCTAGATCGCCGTTCAGCCCTCGCGCCAAGGCGTTTATCGTTGCGCGGAGAGTCGGCCAGCCTCGCTTTCCTGCAGAGGAAGCTTTATTGAAACATGTTACAGTTTTCTCTTTTTCTCGTTTCGTCTTACTTTTGGTATTTAGCTGTAAAATAATCTTAACATTTCATTTTATCCTTTCTATATATGTGTAACACATATACATAACTTGCTGGTAAAACAAGTATTTTTATGCATGGAAATGAGAGAGAGCGAGAGTACTTTTTCTTGAGAGCGACTCGCCCGACTCGGTTACTTGTATCTTTCGACTGTACGCAAGTCAGCTAGATCGCTGTTCAGACCTCGCGCAAGGCGTTAATCGTTGCGTGGAGAGTCGGCCAGCCTCGCTTTCCTGCAGGAGAAGCTTCATTGCAACTCAATTTAGTCTCATCTCTTTCTCGTTTTGTCTATTCTTCGCTATTTTACCATAAATTAATCCTAATATTTCCTTTATCCTTTCTATATATGCATAACATATTCTATATACATATGATGGTATTTTTACTATAAATTCCAATATTTTACGAAAGACTTATTAATATAATCTCAAGAGGAAAAGGAAATTAATCCTGATATACTGATCTTTTTTCTATTACCCGATTACAACTGGTGAGCTCATTAATTCAATGTGAATTGTACTCGTTTTCGAGTGACAGCCCTGGGTAGATCCCATATGGAAGTATAATTGTTCTCTTTGCCGCTGATATTTTACCTCCAGTATTCGTGTGAACACTTTTATAGTCATAAATCTTTCGTTTAAATCAACAGTTCCTCCACTTTTGTTAATTGTTTCGCTCAGTCAATAATTGTTCGTGATTTCGTCATCTTTGTAAGAGAGAGAGAGAGAGAGAGAGAGAGAGAGAGAGAGAGAGAGAGAGAGAGAGAGAGAGAGAAGACTTCAGGCAAGAGCGAGAAGAACGAGTGTGGTCGCCTGGTCACGTGATAGCGTTCCCTCCAACCGCTCCCCTATGACCAACAACGCCTCGACGGCGACTAACCGAACCCCTGGTCTAGGATTGAGGGTAAGGCTGCGCTGAATCATCGATCCATAAATGGCAGTCAATAACGCGGTCTACGCAGTAGCTCCCATGTTTTGAAAGTTTACCTTTTGACCGGGAGCGCTGAAAAATTCTATCTTTACAAGATTAATTTTCCCGGGAGACGGTCGGTAGAGCCGCATCCTCACCCTGTTCCGATCTCCGTCGCTAAAATCGCTTTCCTCTCCTCTTAAGAGGTTCGAAAATAAAAGAAAAATGTGGAAAGTTACTTTTACTGTAGCGAAACTAAAACAGAAGAACCTTAACGTAATCGAAATTTAAAAAAGATAAATGCGACGTTACGTCAGGACGTAACACCACATGAACTGAATGAAAGACAGCGGGAAAACCGAAAAACCACTTACGAAATGCTGCTCGCCAGGTACAAAAGAAAGTCATGTCTCCATCGAATTTCGACTGGCGATGAAAAGTGGATATATTTTGAGAATCCTAAGCGTAAAAGATTATGGGTAATTCCAGGCGAACCATCGACATCGACTGCAAGGCCGAATCGCTATGGACGGAAGACAATGCTCTGTGTTTGGTGGGATCAGAAGGGTGTGATCTATTATGAGCTGCTAAAACCTGGCGAAACCGTTAATACTGAATGCTACCGACAACAAATGATCGATTTGGATCAAGCTTTGCGTGAAAAACGACCAGAATATCGAAAAAAAAGCAACACAGAGTGATTTTGCTTCACGATAATGCACCATCACACACAGCAAAACTGGTCAAGGAAACGATTGAGGCGTTTAGTTGGGAAATACTTTCACATGCGGCTTACTCACCAGACTTGGCTCCGTCCGATTACTATTTATTTGCATCGATGGGACACGCACTTGCTGAGCAACGCTTTACTTTTTACGAAAATGTACAAAATAGCTCAATGACTGGTTTGCCTCAAAAGAGCAACAGTTTTTTTGGTGTGGCATCCACAAATTTTCAGACAGGTGGGAAAAATGTATAGCTAGCGATGGGCAATACTTCGAATAAAATATTTTTTATCATTTTCATACAATAAACGTGTATTTTCTATACAAAAATTCCGGTTTCATATTTATAGACCTAGTGTACAATACGTTAAAAAAAAATTGATTTATTATGTATAAAGCCGTTGTCTGCTCGTTCTTTTTGTGCTGTTATTTGTAACAGTAGCTGCTATCTCTGTACCGTTCCCTTTGGTTCTGACTTTCTCATCGTTGATTCCTTTTGTCCCGTCTTTCTTATCGAGTGTTTCTTTTCGTTCTGACTTTCTCGTGCTACCTCCGTGGAAAAAAACTATCGTTATTTAATTTACATACGGTGTAAACATCAGCTTATACCGCGGGCCCGCGCCTCATCAGCTAGTACAGGCGCGCCGCGCCTTATCAGCTCGTCAAGGCTGCGAAAATAGCTGATGCCGCGGGGTCGCCGCCGTTTGATTTTGATAGACACTCATCGATCTGGATACACGTTGGAAACATCCATGGACAGCCGTGATAAGTGGTCCTACGGGCTGTGGTAAAACATATTTTGTCAAAAAATTCTTTAAATACATGCGCGAAATGACGAATGTCCCGTTCGAGCGTATACTTATTTATTACTGAGAGTGGCACTCCGGGTATTCAGAGTACGGTGATAAAATCGAATTTCGCGAGGGTTTACCGCAAGCAGCAGACTACTCGAATGATACGAGACCTAAACTTGTGGTCATTAACGATCTAATGCGCGAGGCATCTAACAATACCATGGTTGATTTTTTCACCAAAGGCAGCCATCATAAAAATCTTAGCGTCATCTTCATCACGCAAAATCTCTGTCATCAGGGTCACGGGCAGCGCGATATCTCCCTAAACGGTAATTATATCGCTATCTTTAAAAATCCGCGAGATCGCGCGCAAGTTCAACATCTAGCACGCCAGGTATGTACCGAGAATTCGCGATTTTTGCAGGAGGTATATTTCGATGCAACAGCTGCATCGCAAAGCTATCTATTATTTGACTTGAAACAATCGACGCCTGATAATCGTCGATTTCGCGCCTGTATATTTCCCGATGACCAATACCATTACGTTTACGTGCTGTAACGGTAATTTTTATCATTGACATTAAATTTATTTTCCCAGCGGAAATTCAAGCTCGATCACAGGTATAATTAATTGTAGCCTTCTAGGTAGGTGAGAATGGGGTTTATTTATGCAAACAATCTAAACCAGAATATCAACGTTCGGTTTCCTCGTACCGATAATCAGTACAATTCATTAAAATTTTGTATTTCCTACGATTATTTTTACAATTCTTTTCGACTATTTCGTTCGGATAGGCTCTCGGTGCACTCGACTCGATAGTCTGTTATTGTTTTGTGCGTCAGTATTGAGCTCGACACTCAACACGCACACACACACACAGTTAAACGCGTCGGACTCGCTCTTCGCACCGATATCTCTATTACGTCTCTAACTCTTTCTATCTCTGACTCAGTTCACTTCCTTACTATCTTCTTTCAACTCGCACGTTTATACACTTCTTGTTGATCCTACAGGTTTAAATGCCACGCGGCTTAATTGTATTCGCCTAAAACTACTCGCTTAATTCTATTTAATTCTCTATACACATTAATCCTATCCACTTAAGACCTATATATATGACTCTTGATTAATGTCAATTTCTACCCTATTCCACTAATTATTTTTCATATTATTGAAATACCTTGCCTGTCTTCTTCTTTCTGCAGTCTTCGTTTTCGAAGACTCAATCTTTCTTTACTCACAAAACCACGGATTTTAACGAAAATGTAATCGTAACTGATTCTCGTACATTAACTTGTAAGCAAAATAACTTCGTTTTTTAATCGCCTTAAGCTAAAAGACTTGTGCTAAGAGCGTGAGTGCGTAAGCCTAAGCGTGCATTTCCTTCCGCGCAGGCTCTTTTATAGCCTTCCCCATAATCTGGTCCTCTCTACGTCATTATCGGCTTCGATTTTTAAAATCTAACGCGATTTCTTAATTTCTCGATTATCCGTTGCCACGCCACCCATCTTCCCCTCGCCGCCAAGCGAGGCCAGCTGGTCGCTGACCTGCTGTTTAGGGCAGAGAGAGAATTCCGGAGGTGTGACGTAGCTCGTTTTTGTACTAGGTCCGGGTGCAATGGCCTAGTGCCCGCTGTAGTCGGTACTTCCGAACGTGATTTCGGCTCTCTATAATCATTCGACAGAATAGCGTATGCGGGAGCCTGTAACTATTTTACAGTGCCTCAAAAAGCAATCAAGGTTCGCGATGCGACGCGCGATGTACCAGTAATCGCTTGTAATGGCGTTGCGCGGACCTCTCGATAAAAAGCAAATAATGATATTGCAAGCGCTGTGTTATCTGAAGCAAGAGCAACGACGTGCAATTTTACGCAAAGCAGATGTACCGCTCGTACGGTGTATATGCGAGTGTGCTCTAAACGTTTTACAGGGAAACGTGAGTCTGAACAACGTGCAAAATAATCATCTTCTACGCGGACCAAACACCCCAAGCTTAAGTGTTAACTATCGTGCTGATCGCGGCGTGGCCTTACCCCCGCAAGCGGGGCTCTACGGGGGCGGACATTTGCCTTCCCTAGCTACTCGTGGGACCAAACATGAATGACTATTTTACAGAAACATAAAATGACAAAGACGACGAAGCAGGTACAAAGCGTACCGGAAGTCAGGATACCGAGACACTGGTCGCGGCACAGTCTAAGCGTACGGTGCTAACGCTCCTAGAGAGGAAGGTGAAAGTTCTCATGGAAGAGGAAGAGCGCCAAACCAAACTTCTGCAGGACTACATAGTAGCGGTGTACGACGTATGTAAAAACATCTCAACCACCCCGAAGAAAATCAAAGAAGGGGCGGCAGATGCCAAAACGGCATTAGCGGCCGCAACGAAAAACCGCGGCGAATGGAAGAAAGCGTACGCGGCCTTGCTGGTAGAGGCGAGAAAAGCCGTGAGACCCCAAACACGTGTCTCTGTGAGTACTAGAGCCACCGCCAATGAGGAGGATACCCTCACACCAGCGTCGCGGAGCAAGAGGAAGAGGCAGGGTACTCCGAGTCCGCAAGGAAGAACTACAACCAACACCGTCACAAAGAAACCTCGCGAGGATGAAGAAGGCTTCACGGAGGTAAGGCACAAGCAAAAGAAGGGGAATAATCAGGCGAAGTCGACCGAAAAGATGACGAACGAAGCGCCCGAGAATACGCGCAGCCCCCGGAAGAAAAGAAAGCCGAAACCACGACCAGAGGCTGTCGTGATCAAACCAGCTGAGGGCAAAAGATATGCCGATATCCTGAAGAATATACGCGCCGGCGTGGATCCCGGTAAAATAGGCGTACAGGTCAAGGGCATCAGGCGAAGACAGGCACGCGACCTGCTGGTGGAGCTTAGAGCCGCGGCCGAAGATAAGGAAAGGTTTGGCAAGGCCCTGTAAAAGGCCATTGGCTACAACGGGAGAGTAAAACAGCTCATCCCTCGATCTACGGTCGAAATTCTCGACATTGACGAGGTCACCGAAGAAGAGGAAGTTAGGCGTGCCATAAAAACCCTACTGCAAGAGGAGAACTGCGGGGAGGCCAGGATTTTTCTCACAAAAACAACCATACAGGGAAGCAGAATGGCTATTGTGGAGCTGAACTCACTCACGGCCACAAAGCTGGTAGATGCCAGGCACCTCAAAGTTGGTTGGGTTAACTGCCGCATTAGGGAGAAGGCGCAGGTCATAAAGTGCTTTCGATGGCATGGCTTTGGTCACCGTTCCACTGAATGTGAAGGCCAAGACTGGTGAAAGCTGTGCTAGAGATGCGGCGGTCCCGACCACAAGGCCTCAGCCTACGCCAAAAAACCACACAGCCTTCACTGTGCGGAAATTGGTGGCGAGACCAAAACGGACCACGTCCCAGAGACACATAGGTGCAGGGCCCTACAAAACTGGCCACAAAGCTCACAGCCAAGAAATTACCGTGTTCCTACAGGAAAATCTGCAGAATAGCCGGCTCGCGCAAAATATGGTACAACAGTGGGCATTCGAGGAAAAGGCGGACCTACTGTTCATCTCGGAACAGTACAACAACCCCCTCGACCCAAGGTGGTACTCTGACACGACAGGGACGGCAGCGATATGGCTAGTGAACAACACGAGACTTCCGGTGAAGAACTGCGGGAGAGGAAACGACTTCGTGTGGCTCGAATGCGGCGTAATCATCTTCGACAGCTGCTACCTCTCACCGAACGAGGGGATCGGGGTCTTCCGGCAGAAACTAGAAATACTGGAGGATACGATCCAGAACTTCAGTGGCGAGGTAGTGGTAGCCAGAGACTTCAATGTGAAATCCCAGGAATGGGGGATGACGTGGGCCGACACCAGAGGAAATGAGGTCGCTGAAATGGCTGCCAGGCTAGACTTGACGGTCCTGAACTGCGGGACCACGTCCACTTATAGGAGGCCAGGGTGCAGGGAAAGTATCATCGACCTAACCCTTGCCACGCCAAGGACAGCAGCGAGGATAATGAGATGGCGGGTGCTCGAGGGTTACACGGCTAGCGACCACCAGTTCATAGGGTTCCGAATGAGGGACGTGGAGGACTCAGCAAGCGACAAACAACGGGGACCGATCCGCTGGAACGTCACCAAACTGGACCAGAGGGCACTTCTGAGGGCGTTGGCCGGAGTTGATGTCCTTCTGGAAGAAGCCAGATGCACTGGCTACCGGGGAGACGACCAAACATCTGATCAAGAAAATGACGACACTCATTGTGAAAGGCTGCAAAGAATACATGCCCGTGAAGTCACGAAAGAGGCACAAAAAGCCCGCGTGGACTGGTGGACGCAGGAGATAACCTATCTCCGGAGAGACTGCCTCAGGTGGAGGCGCAGAGCGCAAAGAAAACACAGGAGGACCGGAGACAGTTAGTCCACCCTGGCCTACAAGACGGCGAAGAAGAGACTGGTCATTTCGATGAAGACCAGCAAGGCCCGACGCTGGAAGGAGCTATGCGAGGACGTCAACCAGGACACTTGGGGTCGGGGTTACCAAATCCTCACGCGAAAGCTAGGCAAAATGGCACCGGATGGAGCGAAGGAGCCGGAAACAATGGAACGCCTTGTGGACGCTCTCTTTCCACAACATAAACCAAGGGAGGAGAGGACGTTTCCGCAAGAAGAGGACGTACCTGCTTTCAGCGTGGCGGAGCTACGCGATTCCGCAACATCCATCGCGAATCGCAAAGCACCCGGCCCTGACGGAATCCCCGCGGAGGTCATAAAGATCATAGCGAAGGAGTATCCCTACCTCCTGCTGAACATGTATAACCTCAGTCTTCATGCCGGAGTGTTCAGCTGGAGGTGGAAAAGGCAGCGGTTGGTGTTACTCGACAAGGGGAAGTGTCCGCCAATAACTGCGTCGTCGTACCGGCCACTGTGTATGCTAGACACCGCGGAGAAGGTGTTCGAGAAAATGATCCACGTACGGCTTCGGGCCGCGGTCGAGACATCGAGGGGACTCGCCGAAAACCAACACGGTTTCCGCGAGAAGAGATCGACCATTGGTGCCATTCAGGAAGTGTTGAGGCCGACCGAGACAGCGTGGCAGGAAAACCACAAATCGCGTAGCGTCTGTGTACTTGTAACGCTGAACGTGCGGAATGCTTTAAACTCAGTCAGATAGACCGATATCCTCCGGGCGCTGAAAGAGCGATTCGAGATACCGCTGTACATCCTTAAGATAATCAGCGACTACCTCGACAACAGGAAACTCCCCTTCAGTACAACTGAGGGACAGCGAACCAGGAGGATTATTTCCGGGGTGGCCCCAATCACTGCCAAAGCCGAATCGCAGGCGAAAAGGAGGATCGAACACATGACTCATCTAGTCAGCGATTGGTTGGTGGAGCATGGCCTCGAGCTTGCCGCCAAGAAAACCGAGATGGTGGTACTGACCAGACAAAGGGAGTTTTCGGACCCCTTCACAGCCGAAGTCGATGGTGCTCGAATCAAAGCTGGAAAGGTGGTCCGATACCTGGGGCAATTACTGGATGCGAAACTCACTTTTCGGGCCCACATCCAGGCTGCCGCTGACAGGGCTACCACCATGGTTGGCATGCTCTCGAGGCTCATGCCCAACGTAGGCGGACCGAGAAGCAATAGGCGACGCGTCCTCATGAGTGTCGTCCACTCCGTGCTTCTCTACGGGACGGAGGTTTGGGCTGATGTCATTGACGTGGAGAAGTACAGGAAGGGGATGAGCTCAGTCCAAAGACGAGGGGCCCTTCGTATTGCAAGTGCCTACCGGACGGTGCCTGAGGCGGCAGTGTTGGTGGTGGCCGGTGTCGTCCCCATCGACCTGCTTGCCAAAGAACGAAAGCGCATATACGAATGGAAGGCCGAGGAAGCGACGGTCAATACACGGAGAGAGGAGCGACAGCGAACCCTCCTAGACTGGGAATGGAGATGGGCCGAAGCTACGACCGGCCGATGGACAGCGCGGATGATAGGAGCGGTGACCCCGTAGATCGACAGGAAGCATAGAGAGATAAACTTTTATCTCACCCAGCTCCTCACCGGCCATGGACATTTCAACTCCTATCTACACAGGATGGGGAAGAAGCGTAGTCCCTACTGCGACTACTGTCCGAATAGCGTTGACGACGCAGAACATACGTTCTTCGCATGTGATCGGTGGGTGGCTGAGAGAGACGTCCTAGAGACAACGCTTGGGCAAACGGGAAGCATCGATGCTGGAGTCCCAAAAGAACTGGAAAGCAGTAGGGACGTACGCGGAGACCGTACTGCGGAAGAATAAGAAGGAGGAGCAGCGAGATCAAGATCGTCAAAACCCCTAAGCCCGCTCGCGGAAACAGGTAAGTAGGGCGATCGAGAAGATCGCAATAGGAGGCTCGCCGAGGACAACGATGGAAGGCCGGAAAGCGGCAGAGATATCCCATGACTCTGAAGTAATGCGAAAGCGGCTCTGGGGTCATGGTGCTGGAGTCGGGTAGGTGGTTTTAGTGGGTAGGGCCAATTAATTAGAGGAGTCCCACACTATTGGGTATGTCACTATGGTGAAGTCAAACTTACCGGTGTGCGCAAATGCATTTCCGCCTAAGATAAAAAAAAACTACTACGAGTACTATTACTACAGACCCGTCGCCCTCCGTACAGACTACCGGTACGCCATTATCGCGCCTCGACTCAGAGCTGAGTGAAATTCTAAACTCTCACTCGTACAATAGCGAGAGAGAGAAATGGATAGCGTATCAGCAGGTTCTACAGCGTTATCGTCACTTGGTCGAGTACGATAATACAGTATCGAATATTTCGTGGAAACTGTAGCGTATCCTAGTAGGATTTTATATTTCGCGCCGCGCCTAATTTCAACGTGGAGAGTCGCCACCCATGCGGTAGAAATATTAAGTCGTTGGATGGGGGTTGTGCGCCTTGGTGGGTGAACCCCGAAAACGGAGCGGGAGTACTGTTGGTGTCGTCAAACCAAGCGGCGCGTCAGCCGCAATACCTAAGTTGTTCGAGTTTTATTATATCACCATCAATATTATCGAATTGATTATTCCATACCACGAAGAGCGATGGATGGGCTGCTCATTGTATCACGGAGCCACTCATTCTACAAGAGATCTACCCCGTGGCTGGTGAAGAAACATCCTGGAAGGACGTTGGGCCAGGAACTTCGGAGAATCACTATCCATGTCTCCTAACCCGGCAAGCACGGCGGTTATGAGGACCGTTGGAAGTGTGTGAAGAATGGTTTCCCATCATCAAAAGCTGGTATAAAATTCTGTTAGTTGTACCACCGAGGTGAGCGACATTTTATCATCTCCTAAAAAAGGAAATCCATGCCGAAATCCTATACATCGACGTCTGAGCTCTTATGTCCTTGAGGGGAAGGCAAAAACGCTCAAGACGATACTAAAAGCCGTAGAACCGAAGTGTAGTACTCGAACAACACTTTTTTTATAAACGCGTAGTAACGTCAATTTGTGACTCAACGCACCACGTTACCTATAGCTTGCCCAAGCTATTTTTCCTTCCTTTTTTATTTTCTGTTACGAGATGGGCGCCAGGCGCTTACGCGCCGGAAGGAAAAATAACGAGATGTTCGGCCAGACTCAACCCAGGCTAGCTGCAGCTGTTCAAGGCAGAGTGGGTGGTTCGGGCTGTCAAATCACAGACTAGACCAAGTAAAATACGAATAAAATCAATTAATTAAAATATGTCATCAATAATCCAGGAATAAAATCAGTCAATAAAATATCGTCAATAAATATACCAAACACAAACAATAAACAAGGTCCAAGTAATAAAATAATACCAATTAATCTCCAACAACAATAGCAGGTACAAGACTTACAAATGCCACTTGGGCAATTTATTTATTTCTTAACAAACAATTACGAATTTTCAATAAACCTTGATAATGAATTCAATCAAAATGTCCCGTAAAATTAATCGTTTTTCTTTTAACAATATTCTAAACCTAGTTCGATATCTCAGTCTTATCCTTTAATTCAGCGGTACTAGTTATCCCGTTCTCTCTCTCTCTCTCACGCTCATACCCTGCAGATATATAGATGTTATACAGCATATCACGCTCGTTGCGAATTTCGCACAATGCTCGCAGACAAAGTCAAATAACAGGTTGACTCCAAGCACAGTCCGCGATACGGCCTATCCCGTGCTAATCCCATGTACATTCAAAACTAATAACAACGGGACGTCGGGAGGTCACGTACGCGAAACGTTCAACCGCTCGATCGTTTCAATAAAAGCAGTAGTCTAACAAATATAATTTTTTTTTAAAACAGGGGAACTCTGTCTAATGATAAATCCCTAATCGGTCAATAACTCAATACACAATACCCATGACCCAACGAATGAAGTGAATCAAGAAAAGAAGAATATTAATACTAATTAATAAAATGAAATATGGCAAAATACACTGGCGCATTTAACGACGCAAGATACGCCTCGGACCGTTCAAATCCCTCGAATCCAAGCATCTAATACGAGACGACGGCCGATTGCGCTCTCCGCGCTGCTGAGATAAGATTAAGACCAACAATAATGAATAAATAAATAGATCACTTAGTTATCGAGAAACGCCAATTAATTTGGATAATACGCGACGCGGTCCATAACGTACTAATCCCTTTCACATCAAATTCACAACGGGACGACGTACTAACGCGCGCACGACCTTCTAAATCGAAACGAAAGAAAACTCAAACAAAATCCTGTAAATCTAAAACCCATAATTCGATAAAATCCGTGACGCGATCTATCCCGTTCAAATCCCACACAAACGATCACACTTCGGGATAACGGCCTAACTCGCGCACGGTAAACCGTTAAATTAATTCAATGACTTTTCCCCGGCTTCTACCAGTTAAACGATCTCGAGGTTACACGCTACTGACGTTGCAGTTCCCGATACGAATTCATACTCTGCACGAGGTGTACAAGAGTCGCAGGCATGACCAAGTTCGAATAAATTAATAGTCCATAAATTGAATGACAAAATAATAAAAGAATGGCGAAAGACCGTGGAAGAGAAGAGAGCTCACCGGGACGATGTTGCTGCGATGTTCCTTGAAATCCGGGAAACAAAACTCGAATATTCTCAAAGTCTCAGTTCTCCTGTCTAGATCGTATGACAGCAGGTATCGATATTATGCAGGCTGACTCCTTAACAGTTATCTCTGGTAGCGTTACTCTCCTTCGCCTCGACAATTTCCTTGAACAATAGCGACGGTACAGCGAGACAAAAGAACCACGCACGCTACGTCTTACTCGCTCGACAGCCACCGGGAAAGAGCCCTGAGGTCCTGCCTGCACGCGTGCTCGTGAACTATGATCCCCGCTTAACCCGTCAAACTCGGTTAATTGGGGGAAACTGCGTCACACGTTGACCGCGACTAGCGCCCCAGCTGGACGACGCATAAAATTAACAACCGATCCTCGGGACGTGTAGCTCTGTCCGGCCGGTGGACCCCAAACGACCGATGGATTGTCGCTATTACATTTCAGCCGACAATAGATAGCGGCGTATCGCTAATCTATTAACATCCAGCGGGACCCTAATATTTCCCCATAGATAAAGATGTAACCAGTCTGTCGATGCAAAAAGTCGATGCCAAATCCAAAGGCCAGCCATCGGCAAATGCGGTGCTCTTCTCCGTCCGGTCGTACAAGTTGTAATATATATATAAAAAAAAATAAAACAAAAAAATATATAAATCAATAATTAAATAGCGTATAAAAATGACCCCCTACAGTCCTGTGAGATCGTGCTGGTAGCCATCGAGCGAGGAGAACGCAGCCCGAATATTCTGCCACGTTAGAGCGTATACTGGGAACTTTGTTTTGGCCCGTCTCCTCGACAAGCTCTAGATAATGTAGACAGAGCTCTCAATCTGTCAGTACTCTGAATAATAGAGACCATGTATTTATTTTTCTTTTATCATATCGCGATGAAGAACAATTTTCACTAACCGGCCTGACCCATATTTTGGCCTTGGTCTACGACCTGCTTATAAAGGGTGTCCCAGCAAGAGCGCCGGATTTTAATTTGCCGCCATTTTGTTAATACGAGTTGTACGGTGATTTTTTTTTTACATTTGTCACGTACAGACCACGCGATTTAAGAATATGGAGAAGTATTCAAGCCAACAATGTTTCATAATTGTAAAAACACATTACAAAAATGGTGAAAGTTTTGCGAAAACAGTTCGCCAATTACGTCAAGTTTTTGGTCGCAATAATGCGCCAAATGAATCGACAGTGAGGCGTTTAATTACAAAATTTGAGACCAAATTTACGCTGATGGATCAGAAGATCATTGTTCGTCGTCGTCCTTGTCGGTCACTCGAAAATATAGCCACAGTAACGGAATCTATGGCCGAGAATCCAGGAACTTCCATCCGACATCGTGGTCAACAATTAAACATTTCCAGTAGCACTCTGCAACGAATTTTGGTAAAAGATCTGCATTTGCACGCGTACAAGGTTCAATTGGTGCAAGAAATCAAGCCAAGGGACCATGCGCAGCGCCATGAATTTGCTGATTGGGTGTTGGAACATCATCAAATTAATGCGGATTTTTCGAAGAAAATCATTTTTTCAGATGAGGTACATTTTCAACTCGACGGATACGTAAGTAAGCAAAACTGTCGGATTTGGGGTGCTGAAAATCCTCGTGTGATACTCAAACAACCAATGCATCCACCGCGAGTAACTGTTTGGTGTGCATTGGGCCGTATTTCTTTGAAAATGCGGCTGGAAATGCGCTAACTGTTAATGGAGTGCGGTATCGCGAAATGTTAACGGAGTTTTTGTGGCCCGAATTGGATGTAATTGATGTGGAGGACATGCTTTTCCAACAAGACGGTGCGACCTGCCACACAACACGTGAAACAATGGTGTTACTGCAGACTAAGTTTCCAGGCCGTGTCATTTCTCGATTTGGCGATCAACATTGGCCACCAAGATCGTGCGATCTAACACCGATAGACTTTTTTCTTTGGGGCTATGTGAAGGAAAAGGTGTATGCGAATAAGCCTGAAACAGTTGAACATCTTAAAGAGGAAATACGGCGCGTTATTGGTGAAATACAGCCACATTTATGCGAAAACGTTATTCAAAATTTCAACAAAAGAATAACCCTGTGCCAGAGGTTTCGTGGTGGCCATTTGCCTGATGTTGTATTTCACGGTTAATCGGAACTATTTTTCTCTATGTTGAAAGAAAAATGTTTGCTTAATTAAAAAATAAATGTGATTTTTCTTTAAAATTAAATCCGGCGCTCCTGTTGGGACACTCTTTAGTTGGTGAAGCGAATAGTATCATTTTAATAACAATATTTTATAATCAGAACCTAGACACTTTGTTTTGGTCCGTCACATCGACGAACTCTAGGCAATGTCTTCGAGCTATGAATTTGTCATTACATGGATTAATGGAATACCTGTATGTATTTATATTGTATACGATCGAGTCGCAGAATAAGTGTCTAGACCCATATTGAATATGTATGTATTTTTATGTGATAATATCGAATTGACGAATAAGTTTTCATAATAATCTGGACACTTCTTTTGGCCTTGGTCTATAACAAGGATTGTGTATGTAGCATGGGATATTAAAATCAGTCAATATTAGAAATAGTGTGGCTTAACGTATGCCGTATGAGTTCGAATATCCTTTGCGCAGTGTGGTTTTCTGGACCGGAATACAGTTATGAATTGGTCAATTGTATAGTATGTGTCATGTAAAACGTATACTTGTTAAATGGAAGTTCTCGCACGAGAGAAATCAACTAGTAACCAATTTATTCTCGTGAAACCCCAAATGAATGAATCTAATTTCAGAACTAATCATCTAGAGTTTTATTTCTCTTCAAACTAAAAGTACGTTTTGGTTTCTTTCTCCAGTATTTTAAAATAGCAATCGGCGGGAGAAATTCATTCGTTACAAAACAAAAAATAGCAATACTCGATAGCCACGAGAATAAAATCGACGACGTTTTAATGAACAAAGTTAAATATCGACTCAATGACACACTTATTATCGATAGCATACCAAAAAAATTTTAATCTCAAGCAATATCGTTGCTTCGCAATTTGCATCGCAGCACCGTAGGTAAAAAAATGGCATGGGATCGTAACGGTATTGTTTCCATAGACGGCAGAAGAATTTCAAATTCCAATATCGTCGATCTTGTTAACGATGCTATGCGAGCTAGACAACGCGAGAAACCCATCGTTCGATCTTACTTTGCCAAACTCCTGCGAACGATACAGATGCCACGTGAATTTATCAGCAATCCCGAGTTACTACACGAGCCTACACCAACATCATCCTCGACACCGCAGCGGCGTCTCATTTTACCAAGCGATAGTGATAGTAGCAGCAGCAGCAACAGTAGCAACAACGAGGCCGAGACCGCACACTTAAACAGAGATTTAATGCTCATAGCGGACAACGACATCATCGAGGGGTAGGAGGTGGAGGAAGAAGAGGACGAACGATTGCAAAACATCGCACAAGTAGAGAGCCAACGACCCCGCAGTGAATATCGATCCCCCTTACGGTTAGAAAAAAAAAATAATCCATTTCACTGGTCATCGTTAAGATTATGAAAATTCTTCAAAAAATCTATTATGACACCGCTCATTCTGCCTTCTATTCTCGAGCAAAAAATTTGGCCCAGGTAGATCGAGAAGTAGCGTGAAAAAATGTTTTACCATGGCTCGAGACACATGTTGTGCCGCGAATTAATTCACTGTACATTATTGCGCCCTTATTCCTTCTTCGCGTGAGGCCACTCACCGAAGTAGAAAAAATGTGCAAACGTAACCAACGAGCTGCGAGCAATGACTACTACGAGCTCGAGCTACGACTTGCTGGAATTTGCAAGCGATGATTATTGTGAAATTCATTGCGACATTCAATTTCGGTCAAAGGAGTAAATAACTGCTTTGCCAAAATCAGTCTAAAGTTTAACATCAACCTGAACGGTTGATCGCGGGTCGGACTCGCATGAAATAGAAAATTCTATTAGTAGATTCAAACGCGAGAGGTTGGTTCTTCGTACGGGCTCAAAACCACGATTTATTGTATTATACGTTTATTGACTTTTAAATAGACAACGGAACGTTACCTTTGCTTATAATAAACACTTCTATTTTTACATAAATTCACGTTTACACGAATGACTCGAGTTCCATCTCCTAATCGGCAAACTATCCCAAAATAATAACTTTTTAATATTATACCGATTACCGAGTTAGTCAATTACGCGGTACCGACATAACATTTGGTGGCAGCGGTGGGATCTGCTGAGAGGATAAGTGCTACGTAATTTATTTGGACAAAAAATGTTTTGGACAAAGTAATAAGAGTGACTTTGAAGTGACGACTACGACTCGTGCAAAGGACGCCAGTGTAGTTCGTGAAAACCCGACTAATCTAACACGAAGACGCGAAGTGAACGTCGGTGCGGTCTGACATCAGTCAACCGTTTAAAGTCCCGATTGACGGTGTCACGTCAAGTCGCGGAAAACCGCACAAAGTGTGCAACTCAGTACCCGAAGCGGTAACTTGTGACGAAGCCGTCGCGCAGTCATTGCTGACGCACAGAAGACAAGCCCAAGAGCCATCAAGAGACGGGTCAACGGTGCCAGGGAGGACAACTGGGCCAACCTTCGAGGGGAGCTACGAGACAACAGGTTTGCAGCACCGAAAGGAGAGCACCCAAGGAACATCGCCATGGATAGGACCATCAGCCAGATCATCTTTCTGTAAGTGGCGGTTACGTTATATATATACATTTAGCCTTAAATTCAAAGTCAGTCGATTAAAAGCCATAAATTGGGAAAATATTCCAACGGATATATATATATCTCGTAAGATTATTTTTTTTTTGGAAATATTAAAGTAAAGCCCATCGCGAAATAAACATGTCGGAATTTAGAGGAGTCCGATCAAGACGTAGGGGCAACTCATTAGACACGACGTTGTCTGGCGCAGGGGTAGAGTCCACAGCCGGATTAGCTGCGGCTGTAGGGCACATCGTTTCCGAAGCGCGCAGGGCGCTATCAGAGCTCTCGCCGTCGGGACAAATCCCCGCGGCCAGACAGGAGGCCCTCGCAGGCCGTCTGACAGCCCAGTTTGGCGTGAACCCACTCAGAGGTGCGTCGTTCGGGGATCACGACAGCGACGAAAGCGACGACGTTTTCAATATGGCCACTGGTGGCAGAATTCCCGAGCGCATCACCGCGGAAATGGTTGAGCGGGAAATTGAAAACATGCAAACAATAGATCGCGTAGGTTTCCCTGCAGCCACCGGTACGGGAGCCCAGTGGGAACCTTCAAGAGTACGAGATCGGTTAGAGGCGGTCGACCGGAGCCATCGAGATATGGAAAGAGCTTGACGCCAGTACGAAAGGCTACCAACGCAAACTCGATCGTGAACTCCGAGCGGCTGAAACACCGTCGGCAAGAGGAAACCTCGCGGACACGCTCAACGAGGTAGGTGCGGAAGAGTTCGAACTCATCCGGTCCCTACGGGAGCAAAATGCCGAATTACTGCGGAGGCTGGAAGGAACTGGGTTGGAAGAACGCCCGATACCACGTCCGCGGTCGAGGCAAACACGATTCGAGGAGCCGGAGTGCCCTGCCGCGGATCCCGTGTTCCAAAGGGAGCAACCGCGGGTACCGGAAAAACGGGGTCGGACGCTCGACCTGGAGCTGGCCTTGAAAAATATAAAGCATTTCGACGGCAGCAACGCTGACGAGCTGGACCCTTTCATACGGTCCTGTGAGACCGTTTTCAAGCGAGCTGCGTCCGGTGACCACGACATCCTGTTGGAGTTGGTACTGAGCAGCAAGCTCGAGGGTAAGGCGGCCCGAGAGATGAAGCATAAAATCATCTTCTCGGTAGCGCAAGTTAAGACCGAGCTGAAGGCCCTGTACGGGAAACGAAGTCGCTGCCCGCGTTACAGGTAAAATTCAACTCCCTCCGGCAGGGCCAGAGCGAGGATATCGCGGTATACGCCGCCAGGACAGGGCGTATCACCGTCGATATTATAGAAAAGCTTTGCGAGGAAGCCGCTACGATGTCGGAAAAGCGTATCATCGAGAAGATAATACGGAAGAGCGCCCAGGCCAACTTCGAGAATGGACTGCATGGGCAGGTCCAAATTCTGGTTAGATCCCGTAACTACACCACTCTCCACGAGTCAGTAGCGGGAGCGATCAAAATAACCAATATGGTACAGCCAAAGGGAGGGGTGGGTGGAGCATTAAGTCACCCCAGAAGGTCCCTAGGCGCACCATCCCGGCAGGGCGAGAATTGTTTCACCTGCGGAAAAGCTGGACACATGACTCGAGACTGCACCCGGGATACGGGACGAGTAAGCCTACCAGTACCCAGTGAAAAGAAGTCAATCCACAACGTGGAAATAACCTGCAATCACTGCCAGAAGAAAGGCCACATGTGGAAGGACTGCCAGAAGAGACTGTCGCAGAATAAAAGCGAGCCGACACAGCCGCCCCGACAGCCAAGAAATGCAGGCTACAAAGATGCAAGAAATACCGTAACCACGGGGCCAGATCCAGCCACTGCAGGCGTTAACACGCCAGGCGCACTGAGGCTGAATACGCTAACTGTCCAGCAGAGACCTGCGTGCAAGCAGAAGAAAACAGCGCTGCAGCTCCTAGAAGTAACACTGCCGGCGTCGAGTGCCACAGCCAGCGACTTCGATATCGATGCACCGTTGGCCACGACCGGGGTACTCACCCTCAAGGCAGACACCAGAGCGCAGTGCAGCATAATCAAGGAAGGCTGTCTCAAACCGAAGACCATGGTGAACGACTGCACCGTAGAGCTGCAGGGGGTTGTGGGCGAAAAATTCACCCCCCTCGGTATAGCTAAAATCGTGCTGGAGACACCGAAATTGTGCTTCAAAAGTAGAGCATTGGTTCTACATAGTTCCGAACAATGTGCCATTGAAGGTCAACGGACTGCTGACTTTATCAAGCAGCATAAAGTGGACATCCTGCATGGCGAGATGCTTAAGTTGAATGGGCACTGCATGCAGTTACGGGGCGGCGCACAGTAGACGCAGAGCCCGAAATCGTGGCAGAAAAGTCAGAAAAAAATTTTTACAATCGGGATATTTGAGCAGGCAGTCAGGTAGAGGACTAATGGCTGCGTTAAATTGTAAAAGGGGAACCTTTTTCACCGTATACCTTCGTCGCTGCGTCAGTTGGAAGTTAGCCTTCGAGACGAGTGTTCGCATCGCGCGCTGAACGAGCGAAAACTACCGTGACTTATAAAATCGATAACTTTAAAGTGAAGTGTTTTAAATCAATCCGGAGACATGGATACGACTTCTGGAGGTATGTAGAAGATATTTTTACATTGGTTGAGTTTAAAATAAATATGTAAATTATTGAAGTGTAGTATAAACTACTGCATAAATAAAGTGAAAGAATTTTGTAAACTTATATTTTCAACTATCCGAAAAGTTATACTTTCTGCCATATTCTGCGACAGCCAATGTCTAGGCCTTTAGTTTATTATATAAGCTTGCGAAATTAACAGGAATTAGCTGCCTAGAGCTGCCTAACTTTGTCTGTTATGGTTTTTGGCAACGTAAAACAGGCGGTTGCCGACCGTGCACGCGCGCGCGGCGCCATACGCCATGCCATGGGGCCATTGAACAGCTGCTACTTGAGCAATAGGACTATATCCATACATATACCATATATAATATATATATATATACATATATATATACAAAATACAAATTCAAGTAAATCATTTATATATCTATTTTTGTAGACATACAACAATACATATATCAGGGGTACAAATTGAAAATGCGGGTTTGATAACAGATGGCGTTACTAACGCTATACGCATCAGGCAGTACTGTGACTATGTTCATGTCAAAGCTACGTCTTATAGCTTTAATTTTCAGTATGTGTCAATTTGTCGCAGTGTCAAATTCATAGTTTTTTTGAGCTCTCAATATGTCGAGTTTCGTGCCAACAAAACAGCATTTGCGGGAAGTTTTAATTTACTTCTTTAATTTGAAGAAAAGTGCTGCTGAAGCACATCGATTGGTCTCCGAGGCTTATCCGAGTCATGTTCCATCGGTTTCAACGTGCGAGAGATGGTTTGTGCGGTTTAGAAGTGGTGATTTTGACGTTGAGGACAAAGAGCGGCCGGGCCAAGTGAAAAAGTTTGAGAATGCTGAATTGGAGGCAATACTCAATGAAGACTCGTGTCAAACTCAACAAGAGCTCGCAGATTCATTGGGAGTGACACAACAAGCCATTTCCCATCGTATAAAAGCCCTCGGAATGATCCAAAAGCAAGGACATTGGGTGCCGTATGAGCTGAAGCCGAGAGACGTCGAGCGCCGTTTTTTTGCATGCGAACTGCTGCTCGAACGGCAAAAACGGAAGGGTTTTTTGCATCGCATTGTCACTGGTGATGAAAAGTGGATCCATTACGATAACCCGAAGCGCAAAAAATCATATGGTTACCCCGGTCATGCATCATCATCGACGGCCAAACCAAATATTCACGGCGCCAAGCTCATGCTCTGTATTTGGTGGGACCAGCTGGGTGTGGTGTATTATGAGCTATTGAAATCGAACGAAACCATCACAGGAGCACTATACCGAACTCAATTGATGCGTTTGAGCCGCGCACTCAAAGAAAAACGGCCACAATACGAGCAAAGACACGACAAAGTAATTTTGCAACATGACAACGCTCGGCCACATGTTGCAGCGCCGGTCAAAACATACCTACAAACGCTGAAATGGGAAGTCTTACCCCACCCGCCGTATAGCCCAGATATTGCTCCTTCCGATTACCACCTTTTCCGATCGATGACACATGGCCTAGCTGACCAGCGCTTCCATTCTTACGAAGAAGCCCAAAAATGGGTCGATGACTGGATAGCAGCCAAGCCGGCCGAATTTTTTCGCGACGGTATCCGTAAATTGCCAGAAAGATGGGAAAAAGTTGTGGCTAGCGATGGACAATACTTTGAATAATTCATTTGTTACCATTTTTTCAGAATAAACGTTCAAAAATAGAAAAAAATCCCGCATTTTCAATTTGTACTCCTGATATATGTAAGTATATACTAAAGTAATTAATTTGAATCGTCACATTTTATTTATATTTGATACATTTTTATTATATATATAGGTATATATGGGGCATTCCACGCCAAATCGGACAGTTCAATTTTTTTTCCCTTGATTTTGTCATACTTTCATGTACTCATCAAAAATCGGCTTCTGGTACATTTTGAGATGTTTTTGGTCACCCGTTCAAAAAATACTTGTTTATGTTTTTTTGCTCATAACTTCTTTCATAATAGTCTAAATTCAATTTTTTTTTCATAACTGTTGTTTTTTATGTACTTTTCAAAAAAAAATACGAATAATTATTGCGGCTACTTATTTGTTACAATAATTAAAATTCATTAAAATTTTGATCTGATCCTTCAACACAAATTCTATACAATTTTATGTCTTTATTACAGGGTCCCATTACGAAGGAGTACATTTGACGAGGAAAGAATTATATCTTATTATAAAGGATAATTTGAACGATAATTTCGCTACGTTATTGAATTTCGTGGAAACTAAAATTTCCGAAAAAAGTGGACGTAAAGTTGTGGTGCCTGAGGACTCGAGAACCGCCTTTTCAATGCTGTTTAATAAAATAAGAACCAGGTGGCAAGAAGCTAATAGAACATCGGACATTTTCTTCAAGAAAAACAGTAAATGGCTTAGCGGGCAGGTATATTTTGCCGTACTTACAGACACTGTTGAGAAAGACCCAGGTAGTAAAAGAGGCCGCCCGTCCCTTGAGTTTACATCGGCAAGTGAAAGGTCAAAACGAAAGAAGACCGAAGATATTCGTAAATCCTCAACCCCGGAAGAATTAGCATACGCTACTCAAATGAGCCTTCGCGCTTCGGGACAATTAGACGCTTCGAAAGTTGTTAAGGACGTAACAATGACGAGTCCTTTAAGAGCTTCTAAGTATCGAAAAGCTTATGCAGTAACGGGTGAAACCTCTTTATCGGAAGAGGCTGCACTTTCCGCTTTGATCGAATGTAAATTGTCAAAGGGAGCTTACCTAACGATGAGAAAAATATCGTTGGCACATAACTGTCGTCTATATCCGTCTTACGAAAAAGTGGTGGAAGCAAAAAAGCGTTGTTATCCTCGGTCTGACGCAATTACCATTACAGAGACGAGTGCAGAAGTCGAATTGCAGGCATTATTAGATCATACAGTTAAACGTATTTTACTCGTCCAAACAGAAGTCGTTGAAACCTTGACTAACGGTAATGCTCGTAATATGGATTTAATTTGCAAATGGGGTTGCGATGGAAGCTCTGGGCAAAGTGAATATAAGCAGACTTTTACTGATGATAGCAAATCAGATGCGCATGTGTTTTTTACTTCGGTTGTGCCATTACAACTCATCTGCATTGATCAACAAACAAAAGCAGAAATTATGGTTTGGAAGAACCCTAGGCCCTCGTCTCCACGATTTTGTAGGCCGCTTAGACTACAGTTTCTGCACGAAGATACAGAGTCCACACTAAATGAAGTTGGAATTGTCGAAGCACAAATAAAGTCGCTTAGTCCACTCCAAACTGTAGTAAGTGGAAAAGATATCTCCATAACGTACAAGTTGGCGTTCACCATGATAGATGGTAAAGTTTGCAATGCTGTGTCATCGACGAAATCTGCTCAACGGTGCTATTTGTGTGGAGCAACCAGCAAAGATTTTAATGCCATCGACGTTATGTTGCAAAAGGAGGTCGTTGAAACGAATTTGAAGTTCGGGTTGTCGACACTGCATGTGTGGATACGGTGCTTCGAGTATTGCATACATTTGTCGTACAAACTCGGCATTAAAAAATGGCAAGCACGAAGTTCCGAAGAAAAAAAAATTACCGAAGAAACCAAGAAGAGGATTCAACGCGAATTCAAGAGCGAATTGGGTCTAAGCATTGATCGTCCGAAGCCTGGATACGGCAGCAGCAATGATGGCAACACAGCTCGGCGATTTTTTGAGAATTGGAAGGTTTCTGCTTTGATAACCGGGGTCAACGAAAAAGTAATTAACCGTTTCTACGTTATCCTACAAGTTATCTCGTGTGGCCACAAGATAAATTGTGAACTATTTGAGCAGTATACTATTGAAACGGCAAGAACTATCGTTGCATTATACCCTTGGTACCACATGCCTACTTCGGTACACAAGCTATCAATTCACGGTTCACTGATAATAGCTCATGCGCTTTTACCAATCGGCGAATTATCCGAAGACGCTCAGGAAGCTCGAAATAAAGATATTAAACGATACCGAGAAAACTTCTCGCGAAAAACTTCCAGGATAAAAACAATGCAAGATGTTTTCCACCGGCTGCTAATTTTCTCAGACCCGTACATATCTAGCATCCGGCAACTACCGAAGAAACCACTAAAAAGTTTGTCGCCGGAAGCTGTCGCGATGCTGCTCGCTCCAACTATCAATGCTGCAGCACATCAAGGTTTCGTCACAAATAACATCGAATCGGGTCTTGTGGACGATACAAGCTCGGTAGATGGTTCCGACATCGACGACGGCGACGGCGACTCCGAATCCGATGTTCCATTCGACTAAAAATTAAATTCGATTACACGATTTCGAGAATAATGTATTTTGAAAATAAAAATATTAATTCCGTAGAAGGCACGGCTCACGTTTATTTTATTATGATTATTATATTTTATATTATATCTCATCCATTTAACAGGATACGTTTTGTGTACCATAATTTGTCTGTCAGATTCGTGATCAGTGACCCTAAAAACCCACGTATACCAATTTTTGTCAAGATCTGACACCTTTTTCCATCTATGTCCGCCATATTGGATCGGCCATTTTGTTCAAAATTGTTTGGCTTTCTGATTCGTAATCAGTCACTTTCACAACCCGCGTATATCAATTTTCTTCAAGATCTGACACCTTTTTACCATTTATGTCCGCCATATTGGATCGGCCATTTTGTTCGAAATTGTTTGGCTTTCTGATTCGCAATCAGTCACTTTCACAACCCGCGTATATCAATTTTGTTCAATTCAATTATAATAATTAAAATTCAAATAACTAATGCAAGTTATATATCATTGTATACGAAAACGTCATACTAAATAAGTAAATTATTTCATCCTTTTTTGAGTGGTACGGCAGGAGGGAGTTTTTTTGAAAATTTTTAATTTTTTTTAACATACTTGTCCGCCATATTGGATCAGCCATTTTGTTTACAATAATTTGGCTTTCGGATTCGTAATGAGCGACCCTCAAAACCCACATATAGCAGTTTTTGTCAAGATCGGACACCTTTTTAACATTCATGTCCGCCATATTGGATCGGCCATTTTGTTTACAATAATTTGGCTTTCGGATTCGTAATAAGCGACCCTAAAAACCCGCATATACCAATTTTTGTCAAGATCAGACACCTTTTTAACATCCATGTCCGCCATATTGGATCGGCCATTTTGTTTACAATAATTTAGCTTTCAGCTTCGTAATCAGCGACCTTAAAAACCCCTGCATACCAATTTTCATTCCGATCGGAGGTTATTTGTATTTACTGCCACGATTTCGGGCTCTGCGTCTACTGTGCGGCGCGACGAGGATATATTCGTCACCACCTGCTTCCAAAGATAAAGCTTCCTTCCGGAAATGGGTCGAACATAAATGCCGCCAAAGGAAATAAATTTGTCGAACTACCTATAAGGAGCGGAATCAGCCGAGGCAAACTAGCGAGATTCCGTGCCACACCGTCAAAATCCAATAGAGTGAGTTTAGATGTTTATTAACACGACAGGGAAGTGGAACAGCCGACGGCGACACTCGAGCCGTCGGAGATAGCGAAGGCCGTACGTAGCCGACAGGTCAAGACACTACGCGTAACCTCAGAGAGCATAGGGAAGAAGGCCAAACGCTTCGCCCGACAACAACGGAAGCCCGACTTGGTGCCCCCCAGCAGTGAAAAGCAAGCAGCTCACGCAGGCATAATGTGCGAATAAAAGGGTGTATTCCATCTACGAGGGAACAAGCGACAGCCGACGCACGAGGTGCAGCTTCGCGCACCCTTCAAGGTCGGATCAAAGGACCTAGGATCGCAACCCTTGCCTGGGAGGAACGTAAAATTGGGGCATGGGTCCGGTAAAATTCATAAAGCTGGAAAAAGAAATACTGATGCAGATGCTCTGAGTCGCATATACGCGACCACACGAGCCCAAGTGGGACAAGAAAGAAAGTCCCACAAGAAAGAGAAAGATAGCGCAATCGAGTATACGAATAGCCGCGCGAAGCGGAGAGTCGAAGATACCCAAGGCAACCACGATAACTCGTCGAAGCGAGATGCTAAACTCGACCACGAGAAAGAGTAGTGAGGAGGTCGACGAACAAAATGCTAGCGGAAGGAATAGTCCAGCCCAGCAAGAGTCAATGGAAAGCGCCGCTGATGGTCGTGGCTAAGAAACCCGATGCTGCCGGAGTGAGAAAAATGCGCGGAGTGGTGCACTTTCGGAAGTTGAACGAAGCTACCATCAGAGACTCGTGCCCACTTCCCAATATAACCGAAATATTGGACCTGTTGGGACGAGCCCGATATTACATGACGTTGGACCTCGCCTCTGGATTTCACCAAATCCCGATGGCGCAGGAAGACAGAAAAACGGCATTTTCCACTCCGGGGGTCAATTTGAGTATAACCGCATGCCATTCGGATTGAAGAACGCGACTGACTTTCCAGCGGCTAATGAACCCCGCGTCATCAGGACTACAGGGCGTCAAATGCTGTGTGTACCTCGACGACATAGTAACACACGGAGTAAGAGCTACTCGCGATAATTTGGGCTCTTGCTCAATTCCGGCCATATATTTACGGTACTCGCTTCACGGTCGTGACAGACCACCAACCGCTCACCTGGCTATTTGGAGTAAAAGACCCAGGTTCGAAACTAACGCATTGGAAAATCAAATTGGCGGAACATGAGTTTAATGTCGCATATAAGGCAGGAAAGCGTCATATATATGCAGATGCGCTAAGCCGTATATTCTTTACTACGAGGGCCCAAATGAGAGCAGAGAACATAGTCTTTGAGTCGGAAAAGGACAGCAGTACGGGTCAAGTAGGCACAGCGAATGACTGCACAAAGAGGAGGGCCGAAGATACCCCATATAGCCGTGGCAGCTCGCTGGAGCGAGAGGTCGAGCTCGCCCACGAAATAGAAAAGGACAGCAACCGCCCGGGTACGGACAGCCGCACAAAGCGGAGAGCCAAGAATACCACGGGCCAGCCCAGCAACGAGGCAGAGCGAGAAGCAACGCCTGCCAATGAAACAGAAAAGAATAGCGAGAGCCGCAGCGTGCAAGCAGGTCGCTCGATTGATCCCCACAGCCAGGCCGCGAAGCCGTGCGGTCGGGGAAGGGGCACTGGTAAGACTGCAAGCATCGCTGACAGAGACAGAGCGAGCCCAGCACAGCATGGCGGACCCGCGAGGAGCAGAAGAAGGAAGCGAGGCACGGCGGAACCCGTAGCCCGTAAACTTCTAGCAGCGCGAACGAATACAGCGCTACAAAAAAGTATAGCGACTGCCGCAGGGGCGTAGCCATTCCCTCTAACGATAACCGCCTAAAAATAATAAGAGAATATCGCGACACCCCCATAGGAGGGCATCAGGGTTTCAGGCGTACGTTACATCGGATCTGGACCAAGTACGATTGGCCCTATCTAAGAAGGGACTTGGAAGAGTACATATCGTCCTGCGAATCCTGTCAAAAGAACAAAATCAGGAAAAGGGAACGAGTGCCGATGGTAGTAACAGACACCCCATCAAGGTCATTTGAGAAAGTAGCGGTCGATATCGTAGGACCGCTACTTCAAAGCGCATCTGGGAAAAAATATATACTTACTATCCAAGACGCACTATCAAGAAGAACAGTGCGGCGATACCACTGCCAAATCAGGAGGCATCGACGGTCGCAAGAGCACTAGTTGAAGAATTAATTTGCCGGCACGGAACGCCAAAAATAATATTGTCAGATCAGGGTACGAACTTCTTCAGCTCGACCTTCAAGGAGATGTGTCGATTGTTGGGAATTAAGAAGATACAAACAACGGCCTACCATCCAGAATCGAACGGCGCTTTAGAAAAGTTGCATCGCACCCGCGCTGAGTACCTGAAAAATTTCATAGACAAGGATCAAGGAAATGTGGACGAGTGGCTGCCGTATGCGATGTTCACGTACAACACCACTCCACATACGGGGACTGGACTGTCTCCCCATGTATTGGTGTACGGACGTGAGGCCGAATTGCCGACCGCCGTGAAACAAGAACCACGCAGCACTTATGCCTACAATGACTACGTCCACGAGTTACGCGAGCGATTACGCGCCGCATGGACTGTAGCACGAGATAACCTGGAAGGCGCGAAAAGATGATCGAAGACTACGTACGACCATGGCGCGCAGGTGCAGGATTACCACGTCGGCAAACGCATACACCTCCGCGACGAGACGGGGCGCAGGGAGCGGTCAGCCAAGCTGACTCCGAAGTGGACGGGACCTCACGAAATAGTAGAGAAGAGGCCCCCCGTCAGTAGTCCGGAAGGGACGTAAAACCCAGGCGGTGCATGCAAACCGCCTGAAGCTCTTTATCGAGCACTAATAGGTCCGAAATATATAAGAATTACCTATAGCTAATTAACAGATTAATTATTGAAAATAAGTAGGGAGCTCCACAAAACGCAAGGTAAGGAACTCCAATAAGAGAAACAAGGTAAAATGAGAACTTGTTTAATTAAAAAATGACGAAGGAAAACAAGTCATACATGGTTCAAAAAGAAAAAAAAATGGTAATTCAAAAAACCCGTCAGCAGAATGGGCAGGGATGACGACTATCAAGCGCATCCTGTCGGAAGAGGCGTCCTATCCCGAGCATATCCTTAGGAACAAACTCGCCTGCGTAGTGGACGTCGCCCCATAAGGAGTCCACCTGTTGGCGGCTGGATTCCCGACAGCGACGGACCTCTAGAGCCTGGGCAATGAAGCTACTCTCCCAATCCGGGCGACGCTGAGCAGAAACGATGGGGAAATACGCCTCCTGGAACCAAAATAGTACCCGCTATCAAAAAGAGGGAAAAAAGGTGGGAACAACACTTTTTCCGGCCAACGTAATATTCTTACCGCACTTCTCAGCAGCTCAAGCGTAAGGTCGCCCTCACGGCAGAGTAACACCCCATTAATTCCGTCTTGCATAAAACGAGCCATCGTGAAATAGACGAAATAGTCGAGCAGAAGGTTAGAATAAGAATGCCCACCGACACACCGTACAATTTCGGTTACAAACAACGCACCCTGCGAAGTCCCAAAATACGCGAAAATGGACACAAATAACCGGAATACTGGCTTTGATAGGCGTATGTATTGTAAGCGCCCCAGATTTCAGCGTAAAAAACAACGGGGCGTACATTCCAAGTCATCCAAAAAAATTACCTTTCCCCGTACGATCCGAAACTGAAGGAAATAGAGGCTCAGACGCCTTCTACTCACAAGGAAGGATAGTTTGGTGTCCCCCTCCGATTTTTATGAAACTTACGTATGTTGTGGAGCATCGAAAACTAAAAAACACGTTTTTTTTTATCGGCGGAAAAACGTTTCTAAGGGGTGAAATCGCCCTTCAAAGTTAGGCTTGTCGAGGGGTGATTACGCAGTTTCACCCAGAAGGCGTCAACCGATTTTAATGAAACCAAAACCAAAATACTCCTCATTGAAGACAATATAAATTCCACGTTAAGTTGGCGAAAAAAATTCATTTGCAGGGGTGAAACTGCATAATCACCCTTAACTTTGAAGGGCGATTTCACCCCTCAGAAATGTTTTTCCGCCAATAAAAAAAAATACGTGTCTTTTAGTTTTCGATACTCTACAACATACGTGAGTTTCATCAAAATCGGAGAGGGACACCAAACTATGCTTCCTTGTCAGACCACAGAGGAAATTACGCTAGCAAGCGTACTGAAAAATCCGAAGGAGCTACAAAAGCTCGAAGATCAAGCAGAAAAAATGTTAGAAACCCTCGACATCACCGGAAGCGGGACGCCGCATCCCCACATCATAAGCTTCTACTCGCTGAGTGCAATAGCACCAATAGCCTTGGTCGGCTTACTTCTGTTTAAATGTTACAGGTACACACGGAACCGGACACCGACAAGGACAACTGAGGCAACGACCCCGGCAGCAGCCGAGGTGAATATTATACTCGAGCCACTCGGACGACAACTGCGACCCGAGCGGGCCAGGCCATGGGAAACTCGCCCCCTCAATCGAGTGCGATTGCCAGATCGACAATGATAAAAAAATAGCAAAAAAATTGTCAAAACCATGATAGATTGTATTGTCTGATATATTGTCCGATATATAATATATAAAATTCTAAGAGGAAATACGGGAAACCAATCGAAGAAAAAATTTTTAGAGAAAACATTTTTTTTTAAAGGGGGAGGGATGTTGTCCCGCGAATTAATTCATTGTACATTATTTCGCTATTGTTCCTTCTTCACATTAGGCCACTCACCGAAGTAGAAAAAATGTGCAAACGTAAGCAACGAGCTGCGAGCAATGACTGCTACGAGCTCGAGCTACAACTTGCTGGAATTTTCAAGCGATGATTATTGTGAAATTCATTGCGACATTCGATTTCGGTCAAAGGAGTGAATAACTGCTTTGCCAAAATCAGTCTAAAGTCTAACATCAACCTGAACGGTTGATCGCGGGTCGGACTCGCCCGAAATAGAAAATTCTATTGGGTTGTTCGGAAAATAATTTCGTTTTTTTTTATAAAAATGAAACATGATTTTCTTATAGTGAATTAATATTTTATTCAATCCAATATTGTCCATTCTGATCCAATACCTTTTGCCATCTTTCTGGCAGTAGCATGATTCCACGCTCATAAAATGTTTGTTCTTTGCTGGCAAAAAACTGATCCAAGTGACTTTTGACCTCCTCATTTGAATTAAACGTTTTACCGTTTAAAAATTTTATAGAGACCGGAACAGATGATAATCTGAAGGTGCCAGGTCTGGAGAGTATGGTGGGTGTGGCAGTATATCCGATCCAAGCTCTAAAAATTTTTTCTGAGTGGTCAAACTTGTATGTGGTCTCGCATTATCTTGTTGGAACACTATACTTTTCCTATTGACCACTTCTGGCCTTTTTTCTTTAAGTGAATCATTCAATTTATCCAACTGATGACAATACACTTCAGAATTGATCGTTCTTTTGTTCGGTAGAAGCTCAAAATAAACGATTCCATTGAAATCCCACCAAACAGATAGCATAACCTTTTTTTTTTATGAATATTGGCTTTCGAAGTGCTTTGAGCCGGTTCATCTTTTCTACTTCAGGATCTTTTGCGCTTAACATTGTTATAGACAATCCATTTCTCGTCCCCAGTGATGATACGCTTTAAAGATGGATCATTTTTTTAGCGTTTGAGAAGCAAATCACAAACGTCAATGCGACGGCACAAAATTTTTTCCGTAAGAAGATGAGGAAACCTAGCCGTTTCAAATGATCATGAACGGTCGAATTCGATAAATTTAAGCTTTCAGCGATCTCACGAGTTGTTGTTCGCCGGTTTGCATCAATTAATGCCTTTATTGTGTCTTCATCAGCTTCAACTGGCCTTCCAGAACGTAGTGCATCTTCGAGATCAAAATTGCCAGATCGAAATTTTGCAAACCAGTTTTGGCACTGGCGCTCACTTAACACATCTTTCCCATACACATCGGATAATTTTTTTCTTGCTTGAACAGAATTTTTACCTTTTCTATAGTAAAAAAGTAAAATATGCCGAAAATGCTGTTTTTTACTTTCCATATTTAAAAGGGTATCAACCAAAAACAACTGTGCAGAATCAATTGAATTTTTTCACAAGCAAGCCTTGCTATATCAGCTGTCAAAATACATATGATTATGCGGCTTAAGTGTAAAGTTGGTTGTGAAAAAATACAATTAAGTCCTCTGTTGGGAAAAAACGAAATTACTTTGCGAACGACCCAATATACCGTGTGACTTGTTTCTCGAGGGTCCACCCTGTTGGGTGTTTCCGCGGTGAGTTTCGGGTCTCGGCCTAGCATAGAGTCGCGAGTATTGTTACGTTGGTTCTCTAGCTATAGCTTACTGTTTGCACAAGACACGGTACTGTCTTGTCTGTACTCCTGATACTGAGGCGTTTAGTCGCGTTGCATTAAGGTGCCTTGTCGTGCCTTTTAACGGGCTTGCGACTTGGTCTTTTAATTAACGTGATCTGCCGAGGTATCAGTGCGTGACAGGGGGTAGTTAGCTGCTAGCCCTGGCGTGGTCCCACCCACGCAGGTACACCCTCCGTAACGAGCGCGCGTAGTGCAGCTAGTCGGGATGCCACTCCCTTGACCTGGTGACACACGTGCTTTTTCACTTTCCAAGAGACGAGTAGCCACTGCGCTGTGCGTGGGGACTCGTTAGTGGAGAGTGCCCTGTCGCTGTGAGTAGGGGCGGCCAAGCGCTGTGCAGGGGAGCCTTACTCCTCACAGGGTATCTCTATTAGTTCGTTTGGTCAACTGACGACCAAGTGCAATGCCGGGGAATAAGTTGATCGAAAGACCACTAGTTTCTGCCATGATTTTTCCAAAACTGTTAGTCTTACAATTAAATAAAAATCTAGGTGTGCTGTCGAGCAACACTTCGCCTTGCAGAAGGTAATTTCAACAAGAGCCTTGAGGCTTGTCTTGCCACGGTTTATGTAGTTTAGTTGACGAGCCCCGAGGGGGTGTTTTGGGGTATATACTACGTGATGTTTGTCACTCTTTATTCACTGGGCGAGAGTGGTGCGAGGTGGTGTGTAGGCGTCCCGTTATGTCTTCGAATTTATATATTTGGTCGGTTTTTGCTTTCTCGGGGTTTGAACCGGGGTTCTAGCGAGGTTGAGTTCCGAGATGCAATGCTCATTCTCTACTTGCTGGAGGTTCAAACTTTCTTCTAAGGTTTTTTGTTGTTGTTGTTTTATTGTTTTTTATATTTTCTTTAATGTTGGTCTTTGCCTATTTCGTGATAGTTTGGTTTTTCTTGATTCTTCACTAAATTTCTTTCAAATTTGCGTTTTTTTTTAGTTTTTATGTGTTCCTCGCTTGTTTTTATGATACTCTAGTTTTTTGTTAGGTTCTAGGTGTAGGTGATGTTTCGAGGATTATTTATTCATTCGGTTTGTGAGGAAATTGTCTTTGTTTAAGCGTTTTTCCTGATGTTAATGTTTTTTTGTGAGTGGGGGTAGTTGGTGGAGATACATGCGACGGTACCCTGTTATCTCTTGTCTCTTTTGCTTTCACAGTTTGCTTTCGTCTTTTTCCCGTTGTGTGGCGGTCTTGGCGCCTTGGGCTGTTCGCGTCGTGTGACCTACTTGGAAGGTAGGGCCTACTGCGCTAGTCTTTGCATGGTGAGGTGTGTGGTCTCTCGGGCAGTTCCGCCTGGTCTTTGCGTAGGGGCGAGGGCTACTGCGCTCGGGTCCGCTTAGCGCGGCGTGTGGTCTTAGCGCGAAGGTGGGGCCTACTGTTCTATCCCATCCTTTTTAGGTGGGTACTCACGGTTGCTTGCGTGTACTTACTTATTCTTCCTGGTGTCTTGGTCCGGTGGGTGCCTATTCGCCACTTGTTTGTTCGTTTTGTCAATAGTTAATCACTTCAGTGACCTTTTATTGATGTTTCTTTTCCTTTAGTCTGCTTTTGGTGTGTTTTCTCTGTTTGGTCGTGTGAAATAGATATGTTGGGTTAATTGGTGTTTTAATTCTTGGTCTTGAGGCTAGTCCCCTTTCAATTCGTAGCGGATCGCTCTAGTTGCATTCCGTTACAATATACTACTTCTACTCAAATAATTTTACATATTTTTATTCAATTTTTGAAAAATCCATACTAAGCAAATTTGAATAAAAATTTCCAAAGAATTTCTCATCACATCTCTAACAAAATATATGGTGGGAGCATATTATCTCAAGTAAACTAATTTTGTTTCACATTTGGTAAGTGTTACCTAGGCGATGTCTAATACATGACTATTGTCAATTCATTCCTTATTAGTTTTGTAATTAATATTACAGTTGTTGTATTAAAATTCCTAAAGAGGGCTCTGATCAGAGTCCAAACGTAATGGAATTTCTTCGACTTTTCTCTCACCCATCATCAATATCGAACATAATTGATGTAATTGATAAACATGTATGCCATTGAAACGTATTTTTACTTGCCATCATTATCAACAATAACTAGTTACAAAGATTCGAAAAAATCTAATTAAATTGATAGTAGAAATGTCGGAAAGTAGAAAAAAGTAAATATAAAGGGCATAATTTGTTCATTGATTGTTTATCGACGGTAAGATATGATTTTCTTTATTGACGGTAGGATGCAATCTGTCTATCGAGCGCGGAGGCACAATCTACCTTATCGACATCAGGGCCAAATTAACTTATCGCATACGTTATCCGTTCTACTGTTCGTTCGAATTGTGCATATCACGTTCACTTAGGCAAATCCTACCGATGCCACAAAATATGTTATGCCGGTAAACGCGTACTATGGTCGATGGTATAATATTTGAAAGTTCTTATTGAGTTCGTTTGGTGATAAGCAGTTGGAACTTGCGTGAATGAACAAAACGCGAGAATTTATGAAAACTGAATGTTTGAAATTTATTAAAATGAACGGATAATCTTCTGTTCGAATATTAAAACCCCAAACAAAATATAATAAGTGTTTTATATGATAACTTAGGATTCTCGAGTCCGTAGACTAGGAACCAACTGTTCAATTTCAAATTTACCTTAAGACTGATTTTCACAAACGCAGTTGGTAACTGCGTTTGCCAAAAATCATTCGTTTGCATTAGTCTATCGTCGTTCGCCAGGCGATTCCCCTCATGCTATGTCAGCATTCTTTGATAAGCGGGGTGGCGATCGGATGTCAGAGCATTGGACTTCGTTTCCTGTCTTAAACCTACAACTCTGAACACTGGATACAAAAGTAAAAGAGAAGGAAAATACAAAAGGGTAGGCCTGCAAAGAGGGAAGAAAATTACGGAAAACAGAGGAGCGGAAAGAAAGAAAGCGACACGAAAGAAGCACGAGGACGGCGAGTAACGATCGAAGCGTGTAACGAGTTGTCGAGAGTGAGTACCTGTTAAATAAATAATACTTTTTGTGAGCCGAGTATCGTTCGTGAGGCGGCCATTACGCACGAGGCATAGGCCGCGTGCGAAACAGTATATCAAAACTTTATCCGATATTGAATTTGTAAAAGAACATAATTGTATTATAATTCGCATGTTCTGGCTGTGGCAGCTTATTATAAGACAATTTGCAAACGATGAATAGAGTAAAAACCGCTAGCTATTGTAGGTAATAACTAAGAGCTTGAGGTCTTTACGAATGTCGGTCCTATGAGTCTCTCTGCATCCCCGTATCCTCTCGCGTTGATCGATTGTGAGCTAGGCGGGCGTGTGTTGAAATATCGAGCTCGAAAGAACCACAGTGTCGTTACTGAACAGGAACTGGCGCCCACACGATGCAGTATCGTACCAAAGAACGTTAATTGATCGCGGATTCCGCGTATGATAGACAATTGAAATGGTAATAGGTAAACGTTAGCCCCCCCCCCCTTTATTTCCCATTCACTCAACCGAGACACAAAATTACGAGATAGTAAGTGAGCAATAATCGGTACTTCACACCGGATTAATTATTATTAAAGTTATTTTTTTGCTGGCTTTGTTTATTATTATTGTTTTTTTTGCTGACTTGATTGTTATTATTATTATTATTATTATTGTTGCAACTGATTGCTATTATTTATTACTGGATTGCTGATAATTATATTTTATAACATAATTTTTTGTTTATAGTAGCACATCAAAATGATTACGGCTGGATTGGTGGTTTCAGCTAGTGATAACCATCACTATTATTGGTGCTGGTCTATGTATTATTTCTTGTTGCGGGTGACGCAATATTGTTTTGCTGGCGGAATTAATGTACATTCGTGCGAATTACGGATCCGTATTCCCGGTGGACTAGATTCGTTATACCTCGGGTCCCCCCCCCCCCGGGATTCTCCGATTACAACCACCATCCCGTACCTGTCTTTTAACCTCCGGTTACTGTCGAGTATCAAGCGTGGTCTGCAGCGTACCGGCGTACTAGCAGTTCGCAGCTGGAAACGGTGTGTACTGACCTGCATTATCTAGGGACCTTGTTGCCAATAACCGCACACCGTTCTAGTCGGTCACGTTTGGACTAAAAATTTGGGTTTCCTGTTCCGAAGGGTTCTGAGTCAATTCTGATCTGTGTGAAATAGCCGGCTAAATTTGGCTGGCCAAACTTTTTCTGTTTCCAATCGTTTTATAGTCGGTTATCTAAATCATTGAAAAAAATGGATGTGAAGCTGGACGATTTTATCATTTTGGTCCTAATTTGATTCCCTCGGAGCTCAATCGATGCAGAATCGTTTTATAGTTAAGAATTGACATATAAAAAGTTCAATAGCTAACCGTTTGGCAGAACATTTTTTTAAACAGTTCGTCGATAGTGGTTAGCTGTTAAAAAAAAACAACAGGTTTCTATTTCTCGTTGATTGCAAAGCAATGAAAATTCCCTATTAAATTGCACCTATGAAGTGAGCTGTAAAAAAATTCTAAGTATGAGAAAGATACATTTAGCTTCCTCATAGAAAAGCTGTTTTCATGAAAAAATTGTTTTGTGGATTTTCATGTCTTTATTCTCAGAATGACATAAACCGTTGAGAAAGTAGGTTAGAAAAAAAGTTCAGACGTTCATGTGTGTGGTTGTGTGTGTATGTATATTGATGTATGTTAGTTAATAGTTTTTGTAGCACATGCTCTTTAAATCATGCCGCCTTGTTTATCGATCGTAGGATAAGTTCGTTTTTGGGAATGAAAAACTTGAGATCAATCATTTATTCGTTCTTGGAAATATTATATAATATTTACATGTAAGAGCAACGTTAACTTTCGAGCCGCTATCTTTTTGCAGAGCGTTCTTTAAGTGGTAGTGATGAGTTTTTATGAGTCTTTGAGAAATTACTTCAGATTTTTGTGACGGAAATTCGTTACAACTCCTGTACATATCGTGATGATAACGCTGATTTTTCATCAGACTCACTTCGCTTTTTTGATGCGCTTACACCAATCTTTTGCAAGTATTGGAACTGTGAGGTCAACGAATTAAAAATTTCAATTGTTGTCTATATTGCGTACTGCTGACCTGCCGATGCAGCTGTTTGTAAAAGCTTATTCAGAAGTTTAATATTTTAAATTCCGTGTCTAGTCCACCGCTCAATTTTAGAGGGCGATGTTTTCTGCTTCATAATTATGAAATCTACTCGCATAATAACGATTACCTTTCGGCACTTTTTGGAGTCTATGCCGTTAATTGGGCAATTTTTTCAGCTGATGAATGTCCTTTAATACTAGTTCGGTTTTAATTTTTAAATCACAAATTCTTCGATCTATTGAAAACATTCATAACATTTATTTTATAGAATTCATACACTAAAGTACTCAAAATTCTAATAAAAATTAGTTTTGTAACACGCGCATGAAAAGCCGTGCTTTCTATGACAGTTTTGCGGGACGAAAGTAACCAAGTTCATGGTAGTATTGAAAATATAGATTCACGCATGCGCAGTTCACAGTTGCTTCACTTTCATTCCTTGGGGGATATTCTGTTCACTTTTGTCCTTGCTCTGCGGGACGAAACAGATAACAGCGCCGATCTGTCGAACTATATCGCGGCAAGCAGCTATGTTCTGCGCAGTTGAAGCAAGTCATTTGTATTTACACCGAATACGGTAGAAAGTAACGAGGAATGAGGTACGCCGCTTGAAATACCAGAAATCGCTGCGAATGTGATTCAAAAGTTGCAACTGCAAATATCGTTTATGTTCATATGCTATGTTTTCTTATTCAATAAAAAATGACTATTTTATTCAATAGAGGGGACCCCCCCTCCCCACTAGATTATCATGTTGCGATAACGAGCACCATTAACTGTTTTGCCTGATCAGCCACATTTTCGAAGAAAAATGGTCCGATGATGCCTCCGGCCCAATATCCGCACCAAACAGTGACACGTAGTGGATGCATTTGTTTCTCAACAGTCACTCGTAAATTGTTTAAACCCCAAATGCGACAATTTTGACGATTAGCGAAGCCATCAAAATGAAAATGAGCCTCATCGTTGAAAATTATTTTGTTCGAAAAATCTGCATCCACTTGTTGTTCCATAATTCATTCAACGAATTCTCCTCGCTGGGCGTGGTAGTAGGCTTCAGTTCTTAAGTCAATTGAACTTTGTAAGCATGAAGATGCAAATCTTTTGTGAGAATACGCTGTTGAGAGCTTCCCGAAATGTCAAATTCATGACCACGGTGCCGAAAGTCTGTTCCTGGACTCTCAGCAACACTCTCACGAACTGCTTCGATGCTTTGTGTTGAACGACCAGTTGAAGGACGGCTAGAGTGGCTAAGATCATTAGTTGATCTAGTCTCCCTGAACTTTTAAATTAATGTCTTCACAATTGATGAAGTTAAATCACTATTCCGACCATATTTTGTACGAAAATTGCGAACTGTAGCGGTCAAATCTTCATTATTTTCTAAGTGAAACTTCTTTAGCACCGGTGTGATTTGAAACTCGATGAATCGAAAGAGCGACACTAAAAAGAGACAAACATATTCGTCCATAGGATTTAGCATGCGAGAGAATGAGATAGAATACAGAAATACAGCGTTTCTTGTTTTCTTCGTCTCCTCTTTGCGCGGTGCTTCGTAGCGTAAAGGCACTCCTGCCTTTCGTGCATGGGCCTCTGTGCGTACGGGCTACTCTCTATACTATAGGTATAGAGCATAGGCATCGAGTACACCACGCAAGCAGAGGGAAAGAGAGAGAGAGAGAGAGAGAGACAAAATACATTAAGAGGTATGGACACGTTGTTCTGTCCTTTATACGCGCCCTATTCTCTGCGCATATACAGGGTGGCCGATTTATCTGAAGACATTGAAATATTTCGAAAACTATGCATCGGATCAAAAAAAGTTCTCAATAAAATTTGTTCGCCTGGAAAGGGGTCGTCCAATGATACCAAAGTCGACCCCTCACCCCTACACCCTGGGGTGGGCGTGGGGGCAACTTTGAAATCGTAAATGGGAACCCCTATTTTTTTATTGCAGATTCGGATTCCGCATAAAAAAATAAGTAACTTTTATCTGAAACATTTTTTTTCGATTCGTGATAGATGGCGCTGTAATTGCAGGAAACCTGATTTTGGCAAATATCGCGAGAAATTACACATCGGATCGAAAAAAGAAAAAAGACATGTTTCATTTTTCAAAAAGCTATTCAGCAATACGAAACTCGATCCACCCCCCCCCCCCCATCCCTACCCCCTGGGGTGGGAATGGGGGCAACTTTGAAATCGCAAATGGGAACCTCTATTTTTTATTGCAGATTCGGATTCCCCATAAAAAAATAAGTAACTTTTATCTGGAACATTTTTTTTCGATTCGTGATAGATGGCGCTATAATCGCAAGGAACCTGATTTTTGCGAATATCTCGAGAAATTACACATCGGATCGAAAAAAGAAAAGACACTTATTTAATTTTTCAAAAAGCTATTCAGCGATACGAAACTCGATCCACCCTCCTCCTCCATCCCTACCCCCTAGGGTGGGGGTGGGAATTTCTCGAGATATACTTTTTTAAAGTTACTTTTTTTATGGGGAATCCGAATCTGCAATAAAAAATAGGGGTTCCCATTTACGATTTCAAAGTTACCCCCATCCCCACCCCAGGGGGTAGGGATGGAGGGGAGGGTGGATCGAGTTTCGTATCGCTGAATAGCTTTTTGAAAAATTAAACATGTCTTTTTTCTTTTTTCGATCCGATGTGTAATTTCTCGAGATATTCGCAAAAATCAGGTTTCTTGCAATTACAGCGCCATCTATCACGAATCGAAAAAAAATGTTTCAAATAAAAGTTACTAATTTTTTTATGGGGAATCCGAATCTGCAATAAAAAATAGGAGTTCCCATTTACGATTTCAATGTTGCCCCCACGCCCACCCCAGGGTGTAGGGGTGCGGGGTCGAATTTGGTATCATTGGATGACCCCCTTCCAGGCGAACAAATTTTATTCAGAACTTTTTTTGATCCGATGCATAGTTTTTGAAATATTTCAATGTCTTCAGATAAATCGGCCACCCTGTATATTAGAGTGAGGGGCAGAGAGAGTGTGACAGAGAGTGACATCGAGAACAGTATAGCGTCGCATCATTGTGTCCAGTGCGTTCTTTTAAAAATTATTATTTCTTTGGTGAACATATATTTTTTTATCGTTCTTCAATTTTTATAATTTTACATATGCCGAAAAATAATGCCGAAAAGTGTCGCGAATATCGGGAGAAAAAAAAAACGCTTTTTGCAACGCTTATATCACTTGCGCTTCAACTGGTAAAGCGGCTGTGGCTATTGATGGGACAACGATACACACTGCACTAAAAATAAGTCTTCCAAACTTGCTTTCTTTGTCAATTGAAGTGGCACAGCAATATAGATCACTGTTTAAAGACGTTCGCGTTTTGATTATCGATGAAATCAGTATGATTGCAGCCGAGTTCTTGTCTCAAATAGATTCGAGATTAAAGCAAATCACCGGTAACTTTCAAGACAATTTTGGAGCATTATATTCAATTTTGATTGGCGATCTACGTCAACTACCGCCGGTTCGCGCTACTCCGATTTACAAGCAAATCAAGCGACAAATAGCAGGTCCAACACTATGGCGAGGATTGAAATTCTTTGCACTCAGCGAAGTGATGCGACAAGCCAATCGAATTTTTTCAACAATATTAACAAAAATTGGTGATGGACAGCTGTTGCATGAGAACGAGTTTGAATTAATTGAATCACGATTCTACTCCGAAGAAGAGGCTGATAGAATTTGTCCACACGGTATACGATTGTTCTTCGATAACCATTCAGTTACTGAATACAATGATAAAGTTTTAAATTCTGCAGTCGAAAAAGTCATTTCACAAGCAACGGATGTGTATATTGGTTGTCAGAGTGTTGAAAAGCACACTTCCATGCGTCAAAAATTACACAAAATGTCAACAATTGATACAGGAGGTTTGTCATATGTAATTACATTGGTAATAAATAAACCATACTTCATAACAACTAATATCGACGTATCAGATGGATTGGCGAATGGTGCGACAGGAAAATTGATTTATATCGAACATAACGACAAAGGAGAGATAGGTCGTTTATGGCTCGAATTTCCTGGCTCTCCCAAAACTGGTAAACAAATCCGAAGTAAGGCAGCGGCATCAATACAAAGGCACAATCTTAGTGGACAGGCAGTACCAATAGATCGGAGGACATCCTCTATACCAGTGGTCGGCAAACTTATTAGCCAAAGAGCCAAATATGAACATTACAACAATTTAAAAAAAAATTGGGAGCCAAATCTGCTTGTTTAGTAAACTTTTATTACACTAAATAAAACTAAATTTCATACTTAATAAATATTTATTAATGCGAACAATGTGCTTGCATCTCCTTGGAAAGTTTGAGTAAGTCAGGTTTGTATGTTGTTGTTTTTAATTTTAGGCATGATTCCAAGTTCTCATCAATAAGACGACTTCTCAGTTTACTCTTGATAATGTTCATGCTTGAAAAAGATTGTTCGCAGATATATGTAGAACTGAAAAGGGAAAGAACAGCAAACGCGAGCTTTTTCAGCTGATCGTAAGAGTCAGGAATGCTATTCCAAGCGTTGAAAATGATCATGTCTTCCTTCTCCAGGTCATTCAAAGCAGACCACTTGTGTTGTGAACTAAGATCACATTTTTTCTTCTCCAATATTTCCAATTCAACACAAAGACGTTCGAATTTAGAGCGCCATATCTCCTTGTTTTTTAAATGCAACACTTGTATTTTAAAGCTACCAATGTCAATTTCAAAAGGAGAAAATTTCAACTCGGTTATCGTAGCATTAAGAGGATTTTTGACAAATACTCAAGTTGCTCTGCTGTTTTTAAATTCCTGAAACCTGCTGAGAAATGCTTCCCTCATATTTAAAATTATTGTTTTAAAATGGTGTTTATCAATAGAGGAATTATTTTCTTGGCGATGCTTCAGCAGGCTCGAAAGTGAAACAATGTTTCCCTTTCAAATCCTGAGCAAAAATGGATAATTTGTTTTCGAATGTTATTACTTCTTCTAACATCGAAAAAATTAAGTTTCCTTTCCCTTGTAGTTTACGATTAAGCTGATTTAGATGAGACGTAACGTCTACCATGAAATAAAAGTTTTGGATCCACTGATCGTCTGTTAGTTCTGGATAGTGAACGCCCTTCTCAAGGAGAAATACTTTAATTTCCGGAAAAAGGGACGCGAAACGTCTTAAAACGTTCCCTCTTGATAACCAACGTACCTTGTTATGAAGCAGAAGATCAGCGTACTCACTCTCCATTTCAAATAAAAATTCTTTGAATTGGCGATGATTAAGAGCTCTAGCTAAAATGGAGTTGATAATGGTAATCACTAATTCCATAACTTTACAAATTTCATCCGGAAATGTTTGCGCACAAAGCGCTTCTTGGTGAATGATACAATGGTAAACAAGTATCTCGTGATTAATTTTTTCTTTCAAAATAGCAACAAACTCTTTTCTTACGCCGGTCATACTTTTGGCCCCATCTGTTGAAATCGACACAATTTTATCGAGGGGAATATGATGTTTATCCATACACTCAATTACAGCATTTGCGATATCTTCTCCACGCGTCTGACCGTAGCCATGTTAATTGGGGTGCCTATAAAAATATTCCAAATATATTTTTTTCTAAAGCCACCAGTAGAAAATTATTATCATTATTAAATTGATGAAAATAAAAAGTAAAAAAAATCTCTTTAAAAAATACAATTTTATTAATATATGTAACTGCACTAAAAAGAAAAAAATAATTTTTTCCATCATCAGAATAACAAAACTTTTAATATGACCAAAAATGGAAGAAAACTTCCAACATTTGGACAAATAGAAGTTATCGAAAAATCGATTACAAATTTTGTACCGGAACCACAAACATACATAGCAGGTGTAATAAAATCGTATAAAAATACCTGTAAGATGTGCAGCTAGATTGAAAAATACAACAACTTTTGAATAAGACAGGACAACGGCAGACACGGTAGATAAGACAAAACTGTTCACACTGCAACTGCTGGTCTGTGATGCCAATTTGTACCCCCACTACTTTAGAAAAAGTATGCGCGCGCATGCTTGTGGTTCCTTTGTATCACACCAGAGTTCGCCGAAAACATACGAACAATTTCAGCCGGTAGCTTGTACATGGTTTGTGTTTACATTTACGAAAACTAATAAAATTAAACTCGATGTTCATTACGTATTTTTACAACAATATAAAATTTTAATTACCTATCTATCTTTTAACTTAAACAAAATATTATATTAGTACATGTTCTCGATTTATAGAAAAATTTTAATTTATCAAAATAAGATGTAATTTTTTTCTTACCAAGTTTTTTTTAACTGAAAATATTATTGCACCTTCCGTGGATATTTGTGTCAGAGCCGCACTTAAGGAGCCAAAGAGCCACATGCGGCTCTGGAGCCGCACTTTGCCAACCACTGCTCTATACCATTAGTGCCTAATAAAACAGTGATCGTAAAACGTAATTATTTTCCACTAGTCTCTGCGTATGCAATAACAATTCATAAGTCCCAGGGAGGTACATTTGATGAAATTGTATACGAATATGATAAAACACATGCTCAGCAGCTCCTGTACGTCGCACTATCACGAGTAACATTGATTCAAGGGTTACATATTGTTTCGAAAAAAAATGATGAGAAATGTTATCATGGTCGAAGAGCAACAGTATCCACACTGGAATTGCAAGCTGAATTTCAAAGGCTGAACCTGAATCGACTTGAGACTATTGAGAAATTATTATTTGATTTCATAAATACGAGGAAAGGATTGTCACTATTCACCTTCAACTGCCAAAGTTTACGTGCTCATTTACAAGATGTTCAATTAGACAGAATATCATCATCGTCGAATTTTCTGATTCTTTAAGAGACGTGGGTGGATAATGACAACATTGTAGAGATTCCAAATTTCGATATTGTTGTTTAATATAAAAGACCAAATATAAAGGCAAGTGGCATTGCAATCTACCACAATGTAAATGATGGAGCCCGTGTTGTCACCCCACAAATTGACGTCAATGCACTTCAACTAGACTCTTTGTCGGTTCAGGTTTCTAAAGTGGGAGAAATATGTGCTTGCGAAAGCAGATTAGACCATGGCACATTTGTAATTATTGTGGCGATTTACATTTCTCCCAACCAATCGATAAAAAATATAATTAATTTTATTCAAGAGAATTTGATAAAGTATACGCCAGAAGTATCGCGGATTCTCAAAAAAAAGTTATGATAAAATTCCAATGATTTTGAGTGGGGATTTCAATGTGAATTTTGCATTAGATACGGCGCTCCCTTTGATTCAATTCCTCAATACAGAATTAAATTAAAAAATGTGCAGCAGTCGTACTGAATCGACAACGCGATCAAAAACTGTTATCGACGCTGTCTTTCAACGATATGTTGATAGAATTCAAACTAGAGTATTCGTGTCCTATTTTAGTTACCATAAGCCACTCGTATGATTCGTCGAAATAGAAAACATGGAGTCGGAATAATAAAATGTTAAAACCTTCGAAATTTTATACCAGTATTATGGTGAATAAACCCTCTAACTATCCCACTCCTGATAGTGCATTCGTCTCATTCTCTCGCTGCTTAGATTCCGGAAAGTTTCACTTCTACTGCGTGTGAACTGCACACGTTGCTTTTTTTAAAAATATTGCTCAACAATGAAAATGCGTTTTTCTTTAGTGTAGCGTTCTATTTTTCATAATCCTGAACTGTCAGTTGTCATGCTGTCTCATTTTTCGTTGGCAACACTTTACCGCACAAATGGCGCAAAATTCAAATCTTGCATGAAGTTTGGGACACCCTCTACATATGTAATATTCGGAATGACACAGGTATCATTAATGAGTAAACAGTTTTAGTATTATTGTATATTTAATAAGCCGATCGTTTCACGTTACCTCTCAGAAACACCCATGAAAAGTGTAAGCAAAAAAATAATATGTAACTCAAACAGCGATTTGACGAAAACAATAGCGAAAGATTGATTTACTTTTCGTATTCTACGACACACCGAGAACGACCCAATTCGCGCACTTACATGATACACAAAGAGAGTGATATTTAGGATATAATATCTTTTTACAAAGTTACAGTTTATCGAATCATAGGTTGGTCGAGTGTAATCTCTGCTCACTCACTGCTTCTGGCATTTGTCGATTGACGCCTTTACTCTGACCAGGCTGGCGCCTGAGAAGCAATCCAACTATGAACAGAAATAATATTTATTGTGAGCATTTTGAGGGTCTAAGTGCATTTGAAAAGAAATCGGAGGTGAAACGTTGAGACGAAGTTTATTCAACTACTTATCGTCTCAATAAAAGATATTTAGCTACCAGCATGCTTGCCTACCATTGTTACGATTATTCAGTATTCTTAGCTAAAGTTCTCAGCGTCGTATTCTTATTCGCTGATAGTTCCTCTTCATTTGCCTTTTAGCTTTAAAATATCTCTACGATTCAGTAACCCCTTCACAAGCGGGTGATTATTTACTTGCGAATGACTGTTGCTTATTTGTAAATAAAGCTTTCATATTGAAAACTTCTTTTTCTAGATACATAAGCGAAAGCTGCAGTCTGCGATTCCACTTTGATATTTTAACTTAAAAAAGCACAGTTGCAAAGCTCATTCTAGAAAGCACAATTGTCTTCAAGTAAATTTCCCGATCGTCGAATAGAAAACAAGAGATTAGCATCTGAAGTTACTTTGAAATATATATCTACTTATGCCATAATTAATTTATTATTAATTATTTCATTATTTATGTTAATTGCTTAAGTATTAGGTGCGCAACTACCAGGTGTATGCATAAGTTTTTTCCGGTTTAACTAAGAGATGGCGCCAGCGAAAAGTACGCAGCGTATTAATTTGACACAAACGTCATTTTGTTCGTCTGACATTAACCTACAAACACACACAAATTGAGTCCGCCAAAAACTAGCGTCTTTGTTTTATCGTTCATTTTATTTAATCAAAAGAAAAAGGCTGCTGAAAGTCAACGTTTGCTGGTAGAAACATATGGTGAACACGCTCCATCGATTAGAACATGTGAGACATGGTTTCGACAATTTAAAAGTGGTGATTTCAATGTGAAAGACAGTGAGCGCTCTGGTAGACCACAAAAATGCGAAGACGAGCAATTGCAGGAGTTATTGGATGATGACCCAACTCAAACTCAACGGCAATTAGCAGAAGCATTACATGTGTCACAAGAAACAATCAGCAGACGTTTACGAGTAATGGGGAAGATCAATAAACTCGGTAAATGGGTCCCACACGATTTGAATGAACGTCAAATAGAAAATCGCAAAGTCACTTGTGAAGTGCTGCTTCAACGCCACGAAAGGAAATCATTTTTGCATCGAATTGTGATGGGTGACGAAAAATGGATTTATTTTGAAAACCCGAAGCGGAAAAAATCGTGGCTTTCACTTGGCGAAGCCGGTCCTTCAACACCAAGGCCAAATCGCTTCGGCAAGAAGACCATGCTCTGTGTCTGGTGGGACCAGAGCGGTATTGTGTATTATGAACTCTTGAAGCCCGGCGAAACCGTTAATACACAACGCTATTGCCAACAAATTATTAATTTAAACCACGCATTAATCGAAAGACGACCGGAATGGGCCAGAAGACATGGCAAAGTGATTTTGTTACACGACAATGCGCCGTCTCACACAGCAAAAGCAGTGAAAGACACCTTGAAATCGCTTGGATGGGACATCCTTCCGCACCCGCCGTATTCGCCAGACCTGGCGCCATCTGACTATCACCTCTTCGCATCAATGGGGCACGCGCTCCCAGAGCAGCACTTCAGCAAATTCGAGGAAGTTGGAAAATGGCTCGACGAATGGTTTGCCGCAAAAGACAAGCAGTTTTTCTGGCATGGTATTCATAAGTTACCTGAAAGATGGGCGAAATGTGTAGAAGCCGATGGCCAATATTTTGAATAAAACAAAAATTAATTTTCCTTGAAAATTACGTGTTTTTTTTACCAAAAAACCAGAAAAAACTTATGCATACACCTGGTAAGTTCCCGCTGTTTTTTTTCTATGCAAATGCAACTTTATTGTGAAAAAATGTTTACAAATGAATCATTCAAAATATTGCCCATCGCTAGCGACAACTTTTTCCCATCTTTCTGGCAGAGCTCGAATACCGTCACGGTAGAAGTGTTCGTCTTTTGAGGCTATCCACGAATCAAGCCATTTTGAGATGTCTTCATATGAGCTGAACTGCTGATTAGCCAGACCATGTGCCATCGAACGGAACAAGTAATAATCGGACGGCGCAATATCTGGGGAATATGGCGGGTGGCGTAGGACTTGCCATTTGAGCGTTTCTAAGTAGGTTGTAACGGATTTGGCAATGTGAGGCCGAGCATTGTCATGCTGTAGAATCACTTTTTCGTGCCTCTGCTCGTATTGTGGCCGATTTGCGCGCAGTGCTCGGTTCAAGCGCATCAATTGAGTTCGATACTGTTCCCCAGTGATGGTTTCGTTCGGTTTCAACAGCTCATAATAAATAACACCGCCCTGGTCCCGCCAAATACACAGCAAAATCTTTGCAGCGTGAATATTCGGCCGAACCGACGACGTAGAAGCATGACCGGGCAGTCCCCATGATTTTGTTCTCTTTGGGTTGCTGTGATGAATCCATTTTTTATCACCCGTAACGATGTGATGAAGGAAACCCTTCTTTTTTTGCCGCTGGAGCAGTTGTTCAGACGAAAAAATGACGCTCAACGTCTCTTGGCTTCAATTCATAAGGAACCCAAGTACCTTGTTTTTGAATCATTCCCAACGCATGCAATCGCTTGGAAATGGCTTGGCGGGTAACTCCTAATGCTGAAGCAAGCTCTTTTTGCGTTTGGCACGGATCCTCATCGAGCAATGCCTCCAATTCAGCGTCTTCGAAGGTTTTTGACCTTCCTTCACGCAAACGGTCGTCAACATCAAAATCACCGTCTTTAAAGCGACGGAACCAATCACGGCATGTTGTTTCACTTAGTGCAGCATCTCCGTAAACTTTTTGGAGTTCTCGATGCGCTTCAGCCGCCGTTTTCTTCGAATGAAAGAAGAAAAGCAACACTTCCCGCAAATGACGATTATTTGGCACAAAATCAGACATTTTCACACAACCAAAAGTATATGACGCAAAAACAAAATCACTAATGTGTCAAAGCGGTTTGTTTACCATATGTCTAAGCTTGATTCATGACGTTTTGGTTATGTCCCAATCGACCAGCACTTACTACTGGAGCCATCTCTTGAAAAACAGCGGGAACTTAGTTACGCACCTGATATTAGGGAAGCAACCAGATTCGACGATTTTTTAATTCTTAAGAAATCATTAAAAAAGTTCGCTACAGCCCGGGATCGAACCGGGAACCCCAAAATTCTAGCCTGGTACATTATCAATTATGATACCGCAAGTGGAATGGTGAAATGATCACGAGACCCGGGAAGCATGGCCTTCTCCCACCCTTACTGACACGTGATGGGTCCCCCACACCGTAACCTCTCATACCTCACCGTGCACCTAATTAGTCCCTCAACCTCCGAACCCTGAATCTGTCTGACCTACTACCGCCTCATTCCCACCATACCCCTTATCTGATTGGTCACCCCACTCTAAGTTACCTGATTAAGGTGCCACCTAGGTGACACGTGCGCCGTCTGTTGGCTACTGGACCGTATTTTGATGCCGATGCACCTTCTATTGTAAATTTTCCACCTGCCGTGTCGCAGATAGTCAGTAAAACATATCAGCAATAAATCGCTGTTTGCTATGTTTATACCGAATACCGATAAAGTAGATTTGGTCCTTACCACTGATAAGATAGATTAAGCCCTTACCGTCGATAAAGCGAATTGGATGTTACCTTTAAGATCATAGATTGGCGGACCCTGCTATCGATAAAGAATATTGTAGCCTGTCGTCGATAAACAATAAATTTGTCCTACTGCCGATAAGTAGATTTGAGTCTTGCAGTCGAAAATCATACTCGTATCTTATCATTGACAAACAGATTTGGGCCCTACACATCTGTTTTAATTTTTACTATGTGACATTAAAATTAAAAAAAGATCTTTCGAATTTTTTTCAAAGTAGCAGTTGATAATAATGGTAAGTAAAATATACTGGTAATTATTTGAAGCTCAGTAATGACGGTTTTGTTTATTCGAAGATTGTCAATCGTGTAAGAAAAAATTGTACACCATATCTTCTTTTCTCGGCAACTGTTGATTTACTCGCACACCCTGTACGTTCCTGTGACCTGGTGTTGGACCGTTAAAATGTGCTCCCTAACCTGGTCTGTTTTGATTTAAATAGCACGGCAGGTACGAAAAGATTTTGTGGTAATTCTTGAGATGCTCAGGTAGTTTGTCCCACAGAATAAACATTTTTTCTGCTCAATGTTTCAACAGCAAGGGTTTCTGAATTTACTCGAACTCCTGTTTGGTGTGTAACGAGAATTTTCGTTTTTATCTCCTTCAATGTTCCAACAATGTTATCTCCTTCAAAATGGTTGCCATTATATATTATACACTTATGACAGCGCTTTTTCCATTCCCCGAAACACTTCTGGAACTCGTTTTTTGAGATAGTTTTTAGCTCTCTCAGCGATGCGTTTTTACCAGGTGTACAAGTGTCAAATGCGGATTTCAGACAACAGATGGCGCACGAATGCAGTTTGTGCTGTAGAGATTTGACACTGCGCCATTTTTTTGTGTCATCATCAAGTATCAGACGTGCATGAATGATAAATTGGAAAAGTGTGTGCATAGTGTTGTGTTCAATATGTCGAAGTTTATACCGAACAAAGAGCATTCGCGGACACCATTAAATTTTGTTTTAGTTAAAAGAAAGCTGCTGCTGAATCATACCGATTACTTCGAGAAGCTTATGGTGAATATGCTCCATCGCGAGATACGTGTGGACAATCGTTTCGGCGTTTCAAAAGTGGTGACTTCGATGTTGCACACAAGGAACGTGGAAAGCCGCTAAAAAAATACGAAGATGTAGAATTGCAAGCATTGTTAGACAAAGAGGATTCGCAAACACAAAAATAACTCGCCGAAGAATTGGACGTTAGTCAACAAGCTGTTTCCAATCGGCTACGAGAGATGGGAAAGATTCAGAAGACCGGTAGATGGGTACCAAATGAGTCGAACGAGAGGCAAATGGACAAGCGCAAAAACACATAGGACATTTTGCTCACTCGGTACGAAAGGAAGTCGTTTTTGCATCGTAAAGTTACAGGAAATGAAAAGTTATTTTTCGGATTTATTTTGAGAATCCTAAGCGCAAAAAATTATGGGTAGGCCCAGGCGCACCATCCACATCGACAGCAAGACCGAATCGCTTTGGCAGAAAGACGATGCTCTGTTTGGTGGGACCAGAGGGGCGTGGTCTATTATGAGCTGTTGAAACCTGGGGAAACGGTTAATGTTAAACGTTACCAACAACAATTGACCGATTTGAACCGTTCGCTGTTTGAAAAAAGGTCAGAATACCGAAAGAGGCAACACAAAATCATTTTTCTTCATGACAATGCTCCATCACATACGGCAAAACCGGTTCGCGACACATTAGAAGCACTCAGCTGGGAAGTTTTACCCCATGTGGCTTACTCACCAGACTTGGTTCCTTCCGATTACCATTTGTTTGCATCGATGGGTCACGCACTTGCTGAGCAGCGCTTTGGTTCGTACGAAGATGTGAAAAAATGGCTCCATGAATGGTTCGCAGCAAAAGGGGAAGATTTTTACTAGCGTGGTATTCACAAATTGCCCGAAAGATGTGAAAAATGTATAGCAAGCGATGGAGCATACTTCGAATAAAGCGCTTTTTATCATTCTTCCAAATTTAACATGTTTTTTTTAGAAAAAAAATCCGCATTTTATACTTGTACACCTGGTAGTCTCATCGATGTTTGCAAAACGACGGCCTTTTAAGTTTCTCGTTATTTTTCGGAACAAGAAAGTCGCACGGAGCCATGTCTGACGAATAGGGAGGCTGGGGCATCATTACAGTATTGTTTTTGGCCAAAAATCACAAATGAGCAATGAAATGTGAGCATGTGCATTATCGTAGTGCAAAAGCCATGGATTGTTTTTCCACAAATCCGGGCGTTTTTTTGGATTGCTTCACGCAAAGGGCGTTGAACTTGTAACTAGTACTCCTTATTGACCTTTGATCTTGTGGCAAGAACTCATGGTGCACTATGCCGTTAAAATCGAAGAACACAGTGAACATAACCTTCACATTCGACCGCACTTGTCGAGCTTTTTTCGGTCTTGGCGATCCGGAATGCCTCCACTGGGACGATTAAGCCTTAGTTTAGACGTCATATCCGCAAACCCATATTTCGTCACCTGTTATGACACGCGTCAGTAGTTCTGCATCGTTGTTGACTTTATTTAGCGACTTCTGAACAACTTCCATTTAACGCTGTTTTTGTTCGAAATTCAACAATTTAGAAAAAAATTTTGCTGCCACAAAATCTCCGAAAAAATGTTATAATATGAGTCAATTGATATGCCAACATCAGCTCCTTCTCTGATTGTGATTCGGCGATCATTCATAATCATTTCTTTTACTTTTTCTACGTTTTCATCGGTTCCTAATGTGCTGGAGCCCCCAGGGCGCTCGTCATTTTCAACGTCTTCACGGCCTTCTTGAAAACGCTTATACCACTCATAAGCCCTTGTTTTACTCATAACAGACTTACCAAAAGCAATATTTAACATTTCTAAAACCTTGCTGCACTTTATTCCATTCTTATAGCAAAATTGAATACAAATTCTCTGTTCCATTTTTTAAATCGCTGATCCCACCAAAATATGTGACTTTTTTGACAGCTGACAATAGACTTAATATCCAATATGGCTAACACAGTACAGCAACTTTTCACAGGGGTTTACCAACACAACAACGAAAAAATCGCGCGAATCGAATTACTATAACACGTGAAATTACAAAATCTCCGTAATTTTTTTAATACACCTCGTAAATGCGCTATCTAGGCAATACTTGTGCCATTTATCGGACGCCAGACGGTACTTTGATGCCGTTGCGATGTCTGTTGTAATATGTTCACCGCCGATATGCTGTCTACATTCCGTAGAACAGATCAAAATACTATCGTTGATAAGTTAGATTGTACTCCTGCAGTCGATAATATAGCTATTTCTCACTGTCGATAAAAGAGATTCTAATTTGTTGTCAGTGAAACAGGTTTAGGTTCCGCACTTGCTAATTAAACTGGTTTCCTATCGTCGATGAAAAGCTTATACCCTTCATATACAAATATTTTACTTTTCGACTTTTCTACTGTAAATTAAATTAGATTTTTCGAATTTTTACACCTGTTTCAGCACGAATCTGATGTGATCAGAAGGGTAGCAAAGAAAATAATGAAGAAAATAACGAATGTTTTTAAAAATTCGAAAGATCGATTTGAAATTTTAATGTCAAATAGTAAAAAATAAGAACTCAGATGTGTAGTGCGCAAATTTGTTTGTCAATGAGAGGATACGTGTATGATTATTAATTGCAATATTCAAATCTATTTATCGGCAGTAGGACACAATACTTTTTACCGACGACAGACGATAATCTTCTTTGTCGACAGCACGGCCCATCAATCTGTGATATTGAATGTAAGCTCCAAATTGCTTTATCGACGGTGAGGGTCAAGCGAACGGGTACACCGCATGGCGTCCTTTTATTCGAACAGTCACGTTTCACAATTACACACACACAAGTAATATTCAATAGTTTTTGTTAATAATCACGCGTTGTCGACGAGCAGCACGCAGATGCTGGGGAAATGGTATGATTTTCCAACACTTTAAAGCTGATCGATATCAGTGTAACAAAGGTAGTAGATAGTAGGCACGTTGCAGTCTAGGAAATCGCGAGACAATGGCGAATACGCCCCCCCGGGCGAGCCGATAGGACGAAGACTCACAAGAGAGGGGGCAGCACCCTGTAAGGCCGTTGAGCAGGAACAAAAATGAATTAGGCCGGTCAACCACGAGATGTCGTAAGGCGCGACCGACAAGACGGAAGACCTTGCTGACGGAAGGTCAATGAGTGTGAGAAGCGAGCTGGTCCGGTTGACTAACAGTTGATCTGGTTGGAGTGCGATGGGCAATAACACGAAATAGGAGATTGTTCGATCGAGCGTCGAGCTGGCCATTTTGATGGTGACCACCCGAGTAAGCTTATCTTTGCCTGGATATAAAGCTGTCACGAAGGCGAGGGGCCACTTAGTAGGCAGTAGCCACTCGTTGCTGAGCAGGACAATGGAGCCGAGCTTGATCTGTGACGGGTGATGCCACCTCGAGTGGACTGGAGACGCTGAAGATGACTCGTAGACCACCGGTTCGAGAGGCCCTGAACCTTCTGGTGAATGAGCCACGAACGAGAAAGACGAGAGATGAACAAATGTTCTAGTGACGGCTCAGGAATGGCCGTGGGTGTCCGACAAGGAAGTGTCCTAAAGTGAGTACCGAGAGGACGTACCGAGTGAGGTGAAACTTCACTGATTTCACCGCCGCTTCCCATTTTCCACCAAAGTGACGAGAAGAATTTCTACAGAGTCCGCGACGGGCGACGAAGCAACGTTACGCCGCGAGGAAGCCGTCTCCAGTGTAATCTGAGACGACCTCAAGGTGGACCGCGGACGTCGCCATATATACGAAGAGAGCCATCCCTTGAATGATTTGTGCCTGCGACCATTCCACGAGCAGAGTGACACTGGGCCGGCGTAGTCGACTCCAGTGTTGAGGGTAGTCGCTCGTGTCTAGCGGGTGCTAGACGGGCAAGACGGAGCTTCTGAACCCTCACCCTGAATGATCACCATGTGCTAAGGTCATCCTGTTAGGCCGGTAGGTGGTTGCAGGAACACTCAGGTGAGTTGGACTGAGTGTGTGATTGGGTACCCGCCGCATATAGCCGAGGCTCTCATAGTCGTCGAGCAATTCGCAGTAAAGCAGTCGGAGGCGAGTGTCTCTGTCGAGCCGAGGTACCATCCGACGCTGGCAAGCGAGGGCAGTTTGGTGCGAGTCGCAGAGAGATGAACCCGGAACCGACCAAGGTAGTCGGACAATATATCGGCCCGAGCGGTCGTATGATAGAGTCTCGAGGAAGGGCTGCTCACACTCGAGCTCCTGTGGTGTCAACTCCGAGTCGGTGCGCTCGGGGACCTCTTCCTGGATCCAGAACGTCGTGGGCGGATCATTGAGTTGGTCGTTGGACAACGTGACATGAAGAGAGGATGCGTGAAGGTTCTGGTCCGCTCCTATTGATCCGTACAGGGACCAGCCGAGGTGCGTGCGCTATGCTACAGGTGAGTCGTGACGCCCCTTGATCACTTCAGGGTGGACGAGTCGGCCGCGTCAGCGCCGACGATGAGGTCAACGGGAGCCGGAACGCGAAATGCCGGGTCCGCGAGTTAGTCAAGGGACTAACCCTTGAGGTGAGCCCAGTCGAGATTTTTAGCTGAAAAAGACGAAAGAGAAGTTATGAGATGGTCAAGTAAGTGAACTCATAATTCGAATGTGTAACCTGAATAACATGACTTGAGCATGAACCGGACAACACAAGTCGTGGTTACAGACGATGAATCTCCTCCTCTTGAGATGCAGTTTGCAAACAAGCTGTGCAGAGACAAACGAGAGCTCCGAACCCAGATCTATGAGGCGTCGGATCTGGTGGGCAGGACCATAGTCGTTGATGAGAAGGGCAATGCATGTTGCGAGCAGGACTCCCGGGCGAGAATAGCGAGCGGAGCATTCCTGAACCGTTGGCAGAGACTCGTCGCTTGATGGTGTAGCGGACGTCGATGGTTCGGAGAGTGCTGGGCTCTCGGTTCAGAGAGGAGTCGACTTTGCCGACTCGGGACTCGGTGACGGCGTGCGAGTTGGCTGCAGGGTAGTGCTGGGCATCTCATAGAGAAGCTTACCCAGGTGCAACAGGGTGCGGTGTCGCTGCTGACATGTCTGGCAGGTGCGCGTCGTCTGGCACACTCGTATGCTGTGCTTGTCCAGGCACAAATATAGGTGGTCCACCACGGACTTACGTATTCCGGGAGAAAGGCGTTTGAACGATGGGCAGTTGGCGATGTAGTGCTCTCCTTCACAGAGGAAGCACCGATACCAATTGGCAGCAGGCCACAGCTGGTCCTAGTGGACTGTATTGGAGCTGGTCGAGGAGCAAAGGCAGCATAGACCTTTGCCGCTGGTAGAGTCCAAGTAGTAGTAGAGTTTCCAGACTTTCCATCGCGCGAGCGCGCCCCTTAAGAAAGTCTATGAGCTTCGTCAGAGTCAGGTACTCGGTGGACGTTCCAATTTTGTTCTCCCACGCCTCCCTGAGCTTCGAACTGAGTCGACGGACCAGAGTTACAGACTATGCAAAAATTGTCCTACAACTGATATTGGGCGGACTAAAACGTACCTAAAGACACACATTTAAGAGCATAGTAATAGTGTTAATTACCTGTATCAAGGTCGCACCGTTGAGGTCAGTCATATTAATGCAACTAAACATGCTTTTGATTTTGATAATTCTAGGATATTATTATAGTTTTTGAATCTTTCTCAAACAATCGTCTTCTGATAGAATGATTTAGTTAATAATAGTTAAGTATTATTTTTAATTCCATGTAATAAATCGGGAAATAACGTTTGATAAGTGATTACTCGTTTATATTGATACATTGATACTTGTTTTGTTATTTGAAATGGAATTGACAATAATTGACTTTGGCAATAATTTAACAAAATTTTAGCAAAGTTTTAAATGCAATAGAATTTGAAATCTTGTTCATAAAATATTACTAAGATCATGTACGGTTGAGATACACTGCGATATGTTGATTGACTAATCATCACTGTTACACATTTGCTACGGATTACTAACTGTTATACCTCGTAACCTGCTTCTCCAGTTGATTCCGTTCGCGAAATATGAACAAAATTGTCAAATTCTTTCTGACATAAAAACTTATTGGTACCTATACTTAGTGTGTTTTCATGCACAATACTCTACTTAATACGACCTGTACAGAAAACACAAGATTAATATTCCCATACATAACCTAACTTTTACAGATCTCACACAGCATTAAAAATCTTAAGTTGTCAACCGGAGAACCTTCTTATGGGAATGTTACAATCTTACACAAATAGCTTTATAATTTTTTTTTGAAACACATACCACACAAATCGGGACCAACAAATTCTAAAAGGATTTCTCATCATATCTCTGATAAAAGATATGATTAAAGCTTACTATCTAAATTCATATGATTTTGTTTCACATTTGGTGAGTGTTATCTCTGCGATGTCAAATATATGGTTATTGTAAATTCATATATTATTATTAATGTCAACAATATTACAGTGATTGCATTAAAACTTTCGAAGAGGTCTCTGATCAGAGTCGAAACGTAATGGAATTTCTTTGAATTTTCTCCTGACCGTCACCAACGCCACAAAATATTCATCTAATTAATAAACATGTATGCCTTCTAAGTGTCTTTCTACTCACAATCATTATTCAGAATAATTGGTTGTAAAGATTCTAGAATTCTAATTAAATTTATAGTAGAAACGTGAAAAGTAAAAAATTTGGATCTGCAGGGCTTAATCTGTTTAAGGACTATATGATACCAGTTTGATGCGATAAAACCCAAATCTGTTTTACCGACGACAGACTAGAATCTTCTTATCGATGGCAGGACCCAATCTGTGTTATCAGGTGTACGGGCCCAATCTGATTTATGAACGATAGGTTATTGAACTATTTTCTGACTGTCAATAGCATATTGACGGTAAGATGATTACAATAGACAGCGCATCGACAGAGTACGGTCCAGCGTTGACAGATAGCGCACGTATTGCCTAGACAACGCATATACGTAATATATCTACGGATTCTAATACGCATAGAAACATAAATCACATATAGATGGGACAATCTGTTTATAAGAAAAGGTTAGTTGACAAGAAAACGTTGCGGTGAAATCATCTTTTGCTCTCTTTCTAACCATAATGGATACTATTGACGGTATACCCGTAGTCGGCGCTCCAAGGACCCCTGAGAACTCACCAAACAGGAACTCGAGTACATCCCGAAGGCCTTGCTGTTAAAACATTGAGGAGCAAAAAGGTATATTCTATGGGAGAAACTACCTGAGCATCTTAAGAATGGCCACGAGGTCTTTTCGTGCCTACCGTGCTATTTACATCACAACAGACCAAGTTCGAGAACACATGTTGACGGTCTCGATCCAGCTCACAGGAACTGCACAGGGTGTCTCAGTAAACTAACAGTCGCCGAGAGTGCGAAGAAATTGCGTATAATTTTTTCTTATACAATGAACAGTCTTTAAATAACCTTAGCAGCCTTTATCAGTTTTAAATAATTGACAGTGTTTTTTGCTTACCTTTATTACCAATAATTACTTCGAAATTATTCGAAAGATCTATTTTATCAGGGGTACAAATTGAAAATGCGGGTTTGATAACAGATGGCGTTACTAACGCTATACGCATCAGGCAGTACTGTGACTATGTTCATGTCAAAGCTACGTCTTATAGCTTTAATTTTCAGTATTTGTCAATTTGTCGCAGTGTCAAATTCATAGTTTTTTTGAGCTCTCAATATGTCGAGTTTCGTGCCAACAAAACAGCATTTGCGGGAAGTTTTAATTTACTTCTTTAATTTGAAGAAAAGTGCTGCTGAAGCACATCGATTGGTCTCCGAGGCTTATCCGAGTCATGTTCCATCGGTTTCAACGTGCGAGAGATGGTTTGTGCGGTTTAGAAGTGGTGATTTTGACGTTGAGGACAAAGAGCGGCCGGGCCAAGTGAAAAAGTTTGAGAATGCTGAATTGGAGGCAATACTCAATGAAGACTCGTGTCAAACTCAACAAGAGCTCGCAGATTCATTGGGAGTGACACAACAAGCCATTTCCCATCGTATAAAAGCCCTCGGAATGATCCAAAAGCAAGGACATTGGGTGCCGTATGAGCTGAAGCCGAGAGACGTCGAGCGCCGTTTTTTTGCATGCGAACTGCTGCTCGAACGGCAAAAACGGAAGGGTTTTTTGCATCGCATTGTCACTGGTGATGAAAAGTGGATCCATTACGATAACCCGAAGCGCAAAAAATCATATGGTTACCCCGGCCATGCATCATCATTGACGGCCAAACCAAATATTCACGGCGCCAAGCTCATGCTCTGTATTTGGTGGGACCAGCTGGGTGTGGTGTATTATGAGCTATTGAAATCGAACGAAACCATCACAGGAGTACTATACCGAACTCAATTGATGCGTTTGAGCCGCGCACTCAAAGAAAAACGGCCACAATACGAGCAAAGACACGACAAAGTAATTTTGCAACATGACAACGCTCGGCCACATGTTGCAGCGCCGGTCAAAACATACCTACAAACGCTGAAATGGGAAGTCTTACCCCACCCGCCGTATAGCCCAGATATTGCTCCTTCCGATTACCACCTTTTCCGATCGATGACACATGGCCTAGCTGACCAGCGCTTCCATTCTTACGAAGAAGCCCAAAAATGGGTCGATGACTGGATAGCAGCCAAGCCGGCCGAATTTTTTCGCGACGGTATCCGTAAATTGCCAGAAAGATGGGAAAAAGTTGTGGCTAGCGATGGACAATACTTTGAATAATTCATTTGTTACCATTTTTTCAGAATAAACGTTCAAAAATAGAAAAAAATCCCGCATTTTCAATTTGTACTCCTGATAAATTGGTGTCAAATTGTAAAAACTCACATGTGTAGGACACAAATCAGTTTTACCGACGACATGCTACAATATTTTTTATTAATGGCAGGGCCCAATCTACTTTATCGGCAATAGGGATCCAATCTATTGTGTCGGTAGTCGGTCCAAATCTACACTACCAACCATTGATTGCCGGTCTGTTTACTGACTGACGATAGTTTGCAATGGATGGCGCATCGGCAAAATATGGTTCAGCGTCCGACAGATGGCGCATGTATCGCCTAGGTGTTGCGTAAGTAAGGTAGCATAGGATGAGGGGTTAAAAAGGTAGAGAGACCAACAAGATGAGGGCGAAGGGTTATGAGGTGGTGGCCAATCAGATGTGAGGAGGGGCGGTTGAGGGATCAATCAGATGGGGGTAGTGGGTGGGGGCCAATTACGAGCGGAGGAGGGGAAGCCACGTTCCCCGAGTCTCGCGTTCTTGGTACCATTATACTACCGTGGCTCTGGCGACATTAATTCATAATTTCTGTATTAATGGCATTTCAATTAACCGTATTTGTTTGTTATGCTGCGGTCGTATATGTTAACAATATTTTGTTTATACTTTGTCATCGCGATCAATTTCATTAGATGATATTTTTGGCTAGTCCCAACCCGGGTCTGCGTCAAGTGCTGATATTCAAAAATGACCTTGGCACTATATTTGTAGAAAAAAAAAAATCAGTAATAGACGAAAGTCAGCATTGGTACTTTCACCGTTACTTGTGATCCTTCTTGCTTTTTTTCGGTTTTTCTCATTAAACTTACATTAGTACTAACATAATTTGACCCTTAGATACGGCTGACGTGCTGACCACGTCATACATATTCTGTCGAATCTCTTGACGTACTGATGAAAATTAATTACCACAAAGTTAGAACATATAGTTATTCAACACATAAGTTATTTTCATAAGACAATTTATATTTAATAAATCGTGGATTAAGAGAGAAAAAAGTGTGTTTTTCGTAATAACTCAAGATGCCCATGTCTTGTAAAAGCCTTGTTGACAATGATGTTCCGAGGACAAAAAGAAATCAGCTACTTGAGAATACTGGGAATTTTACCATGCAAAGAAAATATTGTAGGTGAAATCTTTTTTGAAAAAACATAAAACGTCTATACAAATTGGCGAATCATCTACTGGTTCACTTTCTTCAGTTGAAAAAAAAGTTTTTTAATTGGCTAAGACACAATTGATAATTTTTTTCGACTCCACTCACCACTGCTCCGTTCTTGATAAATACGAAGGTAGGCATACTGGCGATCTCATACTTCGCCGCAAGGTCTTCGTTATCGTCAACGTCGACTTTGAGAAAAACGATGTCAGTCTTTTCCTGTATAAATCGAGAAAAAAATGGTTTAATACACGGAATCACGAAACTTTTAGACACAAATGTAGTGTGTACTTTATTCGGAACTACAATTTTATGATTTCGCTGTCTTTGATACACTCTCGATATGCTTCAAAATAAATCAAGTAATAGAAAAATGGTGAGAGGGTCAATCAATAAATAGTCGGCCTTGCGCCATCTGTTGGTCGAGGAAAGAAATCAATAGCGACATTTAGTAGTGCCATCCTTCACATGACTGTTGTCAAAGTTTCAGCTCGCTGCGATGTTTAGTTTGCGTTTGACAGCCATCGAAAGACAAACAACTTTTGTGTTTTTACAAAAATGGAAAAAATTGAGTATCGTGCAGTGATTCGATTTTTGTTTTTGAAAAAGAAAATGAACAAGGAAATCAAAGCGGAGCTAGACGAAGTTTATATGGACCTTGCATCTTCGTTATCAACCATTAAATATTGGACAGCTGAATTTAAACGCGGTCGTAGGAGCATTGTCGACGATGAACGTCCAGCTCGTCCAAATGAGGTCGTCATACCAGAAACAATTGAAAAAGTCCACGATATGGTATTAAATGATCGCAGACTAAAAGTGTGTGAGATTGCTAAGGCCACAGGCATATCATATGGCTCAGTGATTTCAATCCTGAGTGATCAGTTGGGTATGAAAAAGTTATCCGCAAGATGGGTGCCGCGTTCGCTCACTGTCGACCATAAAAGAGAACGTGTAGCTGATTCAAAGGCGTGTTTGGCGATCTATAAGCGTGATTCTGTTGAGTTTTTGCGTCGTTACGTAACCGTGGACGAAACATGGATCCATCACTCTACACCAGAGACAAAGGAACAATCGAAACAATGGACTTCACCGACCGAACGTACTCCGAAGAAGGCGAAGACGGTGCCATCAGCCGATAAGGTCATGGCCACAGTTTTTTGGGATGCACGCGGCATAATCTACATCGATTACCTTCCGCCGAAAAAAACGATTAATGGCGAATACTATGCAGCCGTACTGACGCGATTCAACGATGAATTGAAGAAAAAACGTCCACATTTGGCGAGGAAAAAAGTGCTCTTCTATCAAGACAATGCACGCATTCACACGTGCCCAGTTGCCATGGCCAAAATTCATGAATTTAAATACGAATTGCTTTCGCATCCACCGTATTCTCCAGATTTGGCCCCCTCCGACTACTTTCTGTTTCCAAACCTGCAAAAATGGCTTGGCGGAAAGAGATTTGATTCCAGAGATGACCTCATCGCCGAACAGAAACCTATTCTGAGGACCTTCCGAAATCGTATTATTCGGAGGGCATCAAAAAATTGGAAAATCGTTGGAATAAGTGTATCGAGCTAAAAGGAGATTATGTTGAGAAATAAAAAGATTTTTGTCCAAAAAAACGCGATTTTCTTTACCAAGCCGACTGTTTATTGATCGACCCTCATGTTTGAAAAAAAAATGCTTCCCCCGAAGCTGTTCGACATCATGGCCTACAGATTTGAGCAATTTCTCACCAAATCGGCCAAGAATTGATCTCATATATTGTAAGTCGAATGAAACTCGTATTACGTGAAATACATGCGAAAAGAAGAGCCACGTTGTTACGTCCGGGGAAATTTCAGGTTTAGTAAAATTTCTAACTTTTGTCGTATTACTTGAAGAAACATTTGCTAGAGACAGCTATTAATATTACAGACACTAATACTAGACCCCGGTAGTGCTTATCGCTACTGGGTCTGTACCGTTTGTTCACGTCAGCAGTTTCACGCTGACCGGCGGGAAGCTGGTCGTTTTGCAGACACGCAGCACCCCGCTTATCACTTGCTATTTCTGCAGGTATTAATACGCTGCCTCTAGCACAACTTTTTCTCATTGTTTGCGGCAATTTATATCCGGGGGACGACCATGAACTACCGACCCTCATAAAAGCACTGTTAAAAGTTCTATCCTGAAGGTCGCATTAGGCTACTGGCTCTCGTAATTAATTACACTGTTTAGAGTGGTCAACCTCGAAATTCATAACTTTCGTACATAATGATTGCAAACAATTTCGGACTGCTATTGTAGCCCCAACTTTTCTACTGATTGAATTCAAGGTCCAACATCAAACAGTTTGTGAGTAAAATGCAACGAATTCTTGACGTTCTTCAACACAAAATTCACACTATTGCTAAATCTGTGTACCAACCGTGTGTGAGCACCGACGGACTACTCACGTTTAATGTATGGGATGGTCAAAAGTGAATACAGACATTTGAATACAATCTCTACCATTTTTTTACTTTTTTCATTGTGCAATCAATATTCTCACCGTCTATTTATTGCTCCGCCTCATTTCAAAATATAAATTTGTTATTATTTTAACGTACTCGTATGAATGTAAAAATTGTAATTCTACCATCAGCAGGCATTTTTTCAAAACCTGAGCTACGCTGTACGCTCTAAAATGGAACAAATATAATATATTTTTCGTTGCGTCCCTTTTTCACGTGAACAAATAAAAACCCAGAACGTTAACACGTAATATTTCATTCGTCAAAAAAACTTTTTTTACGGAATTTATTGTAAATTCAATTTTAAGAATAAGAGCGAACATTAAGTAGACTTAAAACACTTATATTTCAGGTTCTGTTTGACGTACAGAGATGAACCAAGGCGAAAAAATGGCAAATTCCTATTGTTATAAACACCTGATGAATTAAATAATGTTTTTCACCAAAATCACCCTTCATTCATTTTTTTTTATTCTACCAAATTGTATATTCAATTCTGTAATGTATACGATTTTTTTCAGCATTGAGATTTAATGAACTTAATTTTTTTCAATTTATAACGTCCTATGCCGGCGCCGCGTGTACGAACAGTGGGCTCAATTCAGTTGCTTTACACATCGAGCGCTACGGAATCTTTTATATTTTTTTAGGGAAGAAAGCATAGAATTTTTAAATGAATGAAATAGTTGCTATTTTTTTATAAACGTATGTATTTAAACAAAAGATACGATGTGCAATAATGTTTCATTCAATTTCACTAATAACAGGATGCTTGCTTAAAAGTGAAAACTCGCGGAATTTAATTTGTTCTTTATCGATCGGTATAAAGAAGCGGGCATTCTGTTAATGTAATTAAATGAGATGCTATCGTACCTCGTAACTTTTGCTTAAATAAAAATTACATTTATAAAACTCAGGAACTGTTTTATTAACTTTCAAATCATATACAACCTTCCCTAATAAACTAAAAAAGATTTCGAAGTGTTCGATGCTCAATGTGACTCAATTAGGCCCACAATCTAGATAAAAAATAGAGTGCGAATCCGGCCGAATTGATGTGGAACCGCTCATATAAATTTCTAATATATTCGAATGTTATGGAAAGCGTTGAGTGGCACTTACCCATAAATACCACATCAATACCACACAAACTGAAACCGCCACAAAGGCAAATCGACTGCAAGCCTAGGTAATAATTGAAGGCTTATTAAAGACTAATCTAATGATCTATTCCTGAATTAAATGGTCTTTTTTGAAAACTCTGTGGCGCTGCCAGCTTGATATAAAGATGGTACTGATACAATATCATATAGCCCCTACCACTATTAGAATTGAAAAATGGTCAACACTAAACTCTCAGGCTCATCTAAGACTCTCGTATAAAACTATCATAGAATTATCAAAATCGATAAAAATTGTCCCGAATTATTAGAATTGTTCTAAATGCAATAAGTATCTATGGTATTTCTCAGCTTTCAAATAAGCTAAAGACGCCTAAACACTGAAATGTTCTTATTTCTTTAGTACATGAAGTCTGCGGATTCGTCACTACTATGAGTGCCGATGTGTAACCCTAGTGACAAACCCCTCGACAGTGCATTATGATAATCAAAGTAAGACAGGACCTACGTAAGCCACTGCAAAAGTACCCTTTGCAGTTGCAGGGCGGTTGAACTGACTCTACACAAGAACGTTGATTATTTAATTTAAGATAATTTAAGATTTTATGGTACGGGGCTGCAACCGTAAATTCGCTCTTGACGGAAGCTCAGAACCCTTAATTCAGCAAGAATTTTTAGCTCCGCCACGAGCGAACTTGAAACTACACACATGTACCTAAAAACTACTTCCTGCTTTCACGAACCTAAGATATTCAGCAGCAACTTGAACCAGACATACAACAGGTGTTAAAATTCATGTTGAATTGAAGGTTCCAAGCTCCCACCAAAAGCGACTTCATTAGTGGTATGTTCTATAGCATGTTGTGATGGTGCCCATTTTTTATCAAGCTAGCAGTGCCACAGTGTTTAAAAGAAGCATTAAATTCGGGAATAAGTATCGATCTCTCTACTGCAACAGTAACACTGATTACAATGCCACGTAGAAAGATGCATGTGTCGTATATTTGGCATAAATCGAATTAAATATATTCTAAGCAACTGAATCATAATAAGATACCAATGCTTTTCATAAGACTCGAGTTTCATAAAATTATAAGTCAAACTAGAAGCGTAATGGATTCATTTACAATCTGTGGTCACTTGGGATCATATTAACTGCATTGATTTCTATGTTAAAAATGGGTTCAAATTGACTACACAGGGTGAAGGGCACATCTTTTTGTTGAATAACCGGTTGCAAACTCTAACGGAAATTTCATAGTTATTTTTGTTTTTCTCGGCGAAGCGAAAGCAAACATCGGATTTTGTCTTGCATATGTATTGAGAAAAATGTTGAAGTCACAGTCACATTGCTCTAGGTATGATCACAGACGTTAAGAGATAATTTCGAATCGCATATTTCTTATATCAAGTAACGTATGTTACTTTGGAAGGATAAGGTCTCTCAAACTTCTTAATATAAATTTTCAAAATTAGTAAATTAATAAAATTCTAGTCCCAAATTCTTTGATTTTAAAAGGTGTTTTTGACGTATTAATGATGCATCAAACAAACCTTGGAAAGCTCCTCCAACTGAGGGGCAATCATTTTGCATGGCCCACACCATGTGGCGTAGAAATCCACGACTACCAGCTTGTCGCCAGCTTCAGCCAGCCTAGTCTCCATATCCTCCTGAAAATCAGCATAGCCGTGATATGAATATTATAGGTGCAATTAACAGTTGGATAGAGAGACCTTGAGATGGAAAAGTATACAAGGTGCGACAAATAGAATAAATAAAGTGGAACAGTAGATTTAAGATTTAGTCTAAAATTGAATCGATTTTGGAAATAAAGAAAAGTAAGTTATTGGAGTGAGATCCTGGGTTTTCCACTCGACTATTTGTCATTTAGTTCAGTCTATTTATAATGTTATTACGGCTGAACGCGTGAACTTATATTGTTTCGTTTTGCAAGCTTCTGCTTTAATACTTAACTTAAAGATATATATATGAGCAATTCTACGGCAAATTAACTGAGAATTCACTTCGTTATTTATTTTTTCAAACAGATGAAACTTTTTTACTTTGTTTGACCAAAGTGTATACATTTTTTGGAACATAGAGTATTCCATTTCATCCAGCAACGAGCACTCGTCCGAAGTAAAAAGTGAATATCTCCGGTTCTATTAGTTGTAGAAAGATGAATCAGAGCGCGTTTTGAAACCAAAAGAATAAGATTCTGTAAACTATCGCTCAGATAGTTATGTACTTCCAAATTTTTATTGTTATAAACACTTAAAAAGTATATTTATTCCAATTTCGGCATCTATTTTTTTCTATTCGATTCTTCATTCAATTCGAAAACGTATAATATTTTTCCGAGATGGACATTTAATGGACTCGATTTTTTTTTCAATTTATAAAGTCGTTTGCGAGCATCACTCAAGCTCTCGATAGGCCACATTGAGTCGCTTTATGCACGTACTACTTCACAATATGTTCCGAGTTTTAGGGAGGAATGCCTAGGATTTTTAATAAATATAAGAATTTTCGATTTTTATAAATGTTATTTGTATAATATTTAAACAAAAAATATAATGTACAATAACAAAGTACAAACTCTCGCATTCCAATTTGTTTTTTATTGATCGCTGTGAAACAGTGACATTTTTGTGTGCTATTAATGGTTTCAGCCAGCACGAAACGCGGTTCTAATCGATTTTTGTGATAGCTGTACTAATTTATATGTATATACGTAAATACATGTTACTCTCGGGATGTTAATCTTTGCCCAATTAAATAAACCTTCTGGATTGCTTATACTTCGATCAGATCGCTGCAGACTGGCTCTCATTACTAATATTTTTATTGTTCTTCCAATCACACGGTCCCTTTCCATGATTGATCGTAAAAGAATGTTCTTTCTCCCATTGCTTCGTATTGACTGTAGCCCACCCACAAATTTTTCTTTACAGGTAATGGTTATCTCAATTCTAGCTTCCTCATCGAGGGAGGGGCATTAAAATTTTGATAAAAATTGAAAATTTAATATAACTACACATTTGATAAAGTTTGAACTCCTCGATCGATTCATACCAAATTCAAGACCCCATATCCTTGTCCCCTAGCCAATCTGTATGCCAAGTTTCGGTTTGATAGATACAAACTTACGAAACATAAAACAAAAATAGATTTATTTTCCGAAAAATAACAAAATTCATCATTAAATAACATCTGAATACCTAGATCGATTCTTGCTAAATTCAATACCGGATAACCGTGTTCCCTAGCTTATTCTTGTAGTTTTTGCTCGATAGCTCAAAATTTACGAAAGTTCGAGATCACACGTAATTTTAGAAAAATTCAAACAACCATAAGATGAGACATCCGTGAGCAATTTAGGCGAAAATTGCAGCAAACCGACAGGGGTTGCGACCCGATTCGTGTGCAAAGTTTCAGAAAGATTAACCCGTTCTCGAGATATAGTCATTCTTGCATCCTGACGTAACTTCGCTCCAATGTTTTTTTTTCTTTTCTCCCTTTAAGGTGGGAAGGGGGGGATTGTTTTTTTCCTGACACAACTTATACCAAATATTGTCACAAAATTTGAAGTCATTAGGAGCAAAACTTTTCGAGTTATAGACAACTGAGTCTTCCGGCGCTCGGTCTCCCTTGACCGTCATAAGTCTCCCGTAACCCTCGGCGTGGCAACTGGTTTATAGCAGCTGCTCTTTTCTGTTTCTCTCTTTCTAATTTCTATAGGCATGAATATACTCCTTTGTTGTTCTATTTTGAAAAATATACCTGATATGACCTGAAGGGTCTTTGTGAAGACTAAACTGAGTTAGTTTGGCATCGTTCGTCTTATTTATTTTATTTTATTATTTATAAAATGGGTAAAATTGCAAGAGATGACCAAAAGAAAGGTATTCGGAGTGATAGACCAAAAAAAAGAAAACAGCATTTTAATCCTAAGCAATCCGAAAGTGTAGAAAAGTCTTTCTACAAAAAAACTGAAAATTGATGACGAAATCAATGTACCAGAGAGTGCTGTTCAATATAAAATAATAGACTTCATGTTAGTGTTTACTGCGATTTATAATTTGGTGACGTGATCTAAAATTATTGATAATAAGATTTGTAATGGCAAAGTGAATTTTAGTACATGCCGAAAACAAGAACTTAGTTTTAAAATTGAAGTGAACTGTGAAAAGTGTGATCCAACGTACATTGACTCAGGCAAGAAAATAGGACAATCGTATGAAATAAATGGACGATTTATTTTTGTAATGCGTTTATTAGGCTTAGATCTCGAAGGGAATATGGCTGTGTTGCTATTTTCAAATAGCTTAGATGTGAAGCCTGGCCAAATAGCCCATGAGTGTACACGGAGGGAAGACAAGAACCACATATCGAAAGCAAATCGCAAAACCCAGGCTGCTACTGAAGGATGCTTTGAATAATGCAACAGCTGCAGGCGAGTTGCTTTATGGAGCTGGAATCGACGATTCTATGTAAGTTTAAAAAAAAATGTTTTTCTCTATTTTATTCATGTATCAAACTTTAATCGCGTTTATCTCAAAACTTTTTTTTTAAGTCGGTAGTCAAAATTTCTCGAAAACCTTTGGACCGATTTCGCCTAAACTTTGCACACTTCTATTACATACTAAATACTCGGTTCTGAACGAAGGATTTTTTTTTTCAATTACAACTCATTTTTTAATTGAAAAAAAGAGCAATTTTTGGCAAAAATCAGAGTTTTTTGATTGCACCTTTACTAAAAATTCAAAAATTAATATTTTGTTAATTCCTTCATTCAAATCCAAGATAAACTTATGTACTAAAGAAATCTTCTTGGTTTTTTAATTTCAGATGAAGCAATCATGAGTTATCCTGACTACCGCATGGAAACTTTTTTTTGAGGTGACTCGGTTCTCACCACTACCACTGGCTTATTTTTCAATATTTTTTAATGAAAATTTAGCAGAATATTCTTAGAATGATGCTTAATAATGTAACAAATTTAAAAAATATTAATAAATTAGGTTCTCTGAAAAAAAAATCACAAAAATATGCTTTTTTTGTATCTCAGACCCTTTTCCCCCCTTAAAAAAAAGTCATAAACAGCCCTGCTCATGTACTTGCCAGAGATTATGGAGTTATATTGATAATGGGAAGGGTGATACCCACAGTCACACTGAGACAGACCAGTAGGTACATATAATACATACTAAGAGGATATGGCCAGGCTCGCAGCTGTACTGATTAATGAAAAGACAAGGAGTCTGCAGAGTAATACCCCCACTTTAATGGTCACACAATGGAGAGTCTGGATCCCACGCAGAAAGCTTCCTCTACGCCAATCTCCAAACGATAGTTTTCGGAAGTATTATGCAAAACCGCCTAGAGTCTGTCATATATGAATCGAAGATCCAGCAATTACTATCGACCCGAAATCATAGGGCACAGCAGGTTATCGTTAACGTTTAGGGTCATCGAAGTCTTTAACTGTAATAAATAGAATTTAATTAATTATCGACCAATCTGCGGCTGACTATTCGAGTCTCACTCTCCTTTCCCGGCGCTGTCTCTGTCATGAAAGTAAGCCTATTATCAATCGAACGAGGAATACGTAATAACAAATGTTGAAGTAAACATAAAATTAATATTCATTATAACAAAAAGACATCATGTTAACTATATTAGTGAAAGATTGGAATTTGTTCTTGACTTCAGAATACTAAAGGCCAATAGGGTAAGAAAGCAATTCTCTGTTGTCTCTGGATATATTTAAAACTACTGAAATATAATTTTAGCAGGGATTGGGATTATTAAACTAATTAAATATTTAGGGCGCCGGAAAAAAATAGAATAATTAATAATTTAAAGCAATAGAACATCAAGTGGAACGTTAATACAAATTTGAACAAAAATACTATACGGAAGATCCACAGTTAAAAATAAGACTGATTAATACGACACGCATTTTGTTGGGGAATCAGCTGACGCACGGCGATCGATAATCGCCGGGCATCGACCTGTTGTTACTAGGTGTTGTGCTGCTCTCGGCTGTCGCGCAAGCAGCCGAGGCAGCGCTTCATAGGCATGCTACCCAAGCGAGAGACCACGATCTCTCGCTTGACTTCAGCGTCTCAGAACGACGCTTTCATACAGCTCAGCAATGTTGAAAATAATGACACTCTCGTGAAAACCGCATAGAAAGCAACTACCTCTGCTCTCACCTCGGACATTTTCACGGCTTTTTTTCGGATCTACTCAATCAAGAAGTACTAAACAGGACTCAAAAGACTCGGTAAGCGTGCACCTTCATAATCTAACTAAATTCAATGTTGGTGAGGTGAGGAAATCTCAATTTGTGCATCCTCAAAAGTCTTACCTCGTGCCGTGCTGTGCAGCACGGGCTGCACCACATTTCACCTCATATATTTCGGCACACAATTAATACAATTGTATGTGCAACGCATCAAATTCAGTCTCAATTTATTCGTGTAATTTATATATATATATTTTTTTTGTAGTAAAGCGAGTTGAGCTAGAATAAAATACTACTTTCCACAAAAGATTGTGCAGTTAGAGACGCATACTGAGTCGTTTACCACAAGAATAATAATTTAGACATCAACTTAATGTATAATAATTTAATATATAAATAATTTAAGCATAAATTTAAGATATATACAAATCTAGAGAGGAAAGAATTATTTTAAAACATCATGGAAATATTAATAATTATTGAACTAGAAGTTAACGAATAATCGGGCCGGTTACATTATTTAACCCTTTGAATGCGCTGCAATAAGAATTCAATAGTTAAGGATATAAGTGAAAATGTTATTTGATGAGTTTGGCAAAAACTTGAGCCATTATTCAATATGTCATTTCAAAATTTAGGATAAGCCTAAATATTATCGAGGAAACGCATTCTGTATTAGTCATTAAAGAGACGACAAGAAACCACTCAGGTCTCCAGCACAGCGCGACCCAAATCACATGCAGAGTCGCTTTCCTCCTCTCTGCCAATTGTGGTGGGCGCCACCTAACGAATAATGGATAGTCCCTCGAAATAATGTAGTCAGAAATACATATCAAATACATAGTAAAAACTTGGTACACCGATGTCGAACGATTATCTCCAACAGATTTAGGGAAAATTATCGAGCGGTACAGATTTCGTCAGGTGTCTTTGAATATTAATGATTTAACTTGAAGTAAATTCTAAGTACAGATTTAGGCTAGAATAACAATACGCAACCAAAACACGCACACGAACACGCACGCACGCACGCACGCACGCACGCACGCACGCACGCACACACACGCACACACACACACACACACACACACACACACACACACACACACACACACACACACACACACACTTTCGAAACTACTTTTCTGTTGATTTCACACCGTTTTGTGTATACTGACATGAAAAACGCAACAACAAAAAATGAATGAAAACACAGGTTTCTCTATGAAGAAGCAAAATGGTGATGGCATGAAAAAATATAAGGACGCAGAGTAGAACCTTGCATGATGCTTTCTCATTATTTCCTATCTTTCACAAAGCTGGGCTATGAGAAAGTAGGAGGCGCAGTTAACACACAAATTTGCATTATAGTTTTTTTTACCGACCGAGGGGTATGTCACCACCTATGTCTCGACAAATTCTATAAAATTGTTACGTACGGACCCAGTATGGTATTTTTTGTGCATTAAATTGTTAAAAATTAATTATAACATTTTCGCTTCGACCGCGCATACGTTCTTGTGCGACTCAGTAGTGTTTATCACTGCTGGGTCTGTACCTTTTGCTTAGGTCAGCAGTCCCATGATGACCAGCGGGGCGCAGAATATCTCGAGATGCGCTGCGCCCCACACTCACTCGCTACCTTTCCACGATATTCTTGCGCTATGCATTGAACATTGGTTTTCTCATTATTTAATTAGTTTATCTCCGGGGGTCGACTCTCGTAACAGCAATATTAGCAGTTCTATTCTGTATGGTCGACCGTTCACAATTGTGTTCTCGCATTCATGGTTTATTTGTAACTGAGTTAAATTAACGACGCAGTGTATTCAGACATTTAAATAGTCCTCTCTAACTTGTAACGGTGTTATAACTTATTGTCGTTACGTTTATAAGTGGACAAATCAAAGTGAATTACTTATTAATCCAATAACCAAACGAACTCCAATCCCCGAGCGACGCATTTTGATTTAAATGGAGAAATTAATCATACATAATGAGATTGAGTAAGCGGCCGTTGACAAGTACAGTGAAGCGAAGTTTTGGCTACAAATTGGCCATCTCCATGATGTTAAGGAGTGATGGGAAAATTAAATATTCATAATTAATCATAATTTATTAAAAATACTTACTGAAACATTCTCAAATTTTATTCTTTTGAACATAGAAAGATTCTGCTTAATTTCGTAACAACGCTGTTACGTTAATATTTGAAAAATGCTAAATGTGATAACATTAGGACGCGTGCATTAATTTTCATGAAATTCTATTCCAGTAGTCTTTTCTGTCTCTTAAATATGTGTAAAAACCTTCTACCAGATAGCTCACATTTTTGTGGCCTTTATTGTAATTATTAGTAAAATTTAAAATAATAAAAATTTCGGCAAATTGGCTCTTGTGCATAAATTTTGTTCAAACTCAATTCTAGTATTCCTTTGACTGTATTAAGCATTCGTACAAACTTTCAGCTTGAACAGTCAACATTTGATACAATTACAAATCTTATAAAAATTTTACATAAAATTGAAAATCTGACAAAGAATTAAAACATTTCGATAGATTTTCGCCAAATTCAATACCGATCATCTGCCCATATTGGTCTATCTGTGAACTAGTTAGCTCAATAGTCTAAAAATTGTAAGCGCTAGCATGCGAACACATAGTTTTAAGCAAATTTAAAACCGCGAAAAATCTCAGCGACTGCACATATTTCACTGAAAATTAGAGCGAACAATGAGGATTGACCTCTTACTACGAATGATAAATTTCAAATTAACAGCGCAAGGTGTTTTCGAGGTATAGAGGTTTACATTTTTCCTGTCCGACACGCACACATGCACACACGCAATCAACACGCACACACACACGCGTGTTTTTTTCGAAACATGATTTCTGGATGTTCTGGACAGTGACATAACATGAAGATATTGAAAAAAATAATTCGACCAAAAAAAAGCTTTTTCTATGAATAAGCAAACCAACAAAAGCGAATTCAATGATAATAGGTACCGGAGGTCTTCAAGGTCGCCTTTCCATCAGTCGTAATTCCTCTATTCTCGTGTCAGTCTGCCAAACTATGCAAAAATCAATCGCGCGACTGTCACACAGATACAAACTATGGTCATTCGTACTTTATCAATCGGCATGATTTGCCAGGTATCCCAACAGAATAATGTCGCAAATGAGAAATTCTGAATGTAATGAAAAAAAGATCTCTGCAAGAAACTACTAAATGTTTAGCGACATACTAATGAGCACTTAAAATGAAGTCGCTGTAGTAATGAAAAAACGAATTTTTTTTCTTTTAATTGAACAATTGATTCTTAATTTATGACGATTTGTTCATAACAGCTTGTTGATTATGAAAGATAATTAATGACTCCTTGGTAAACATATGGTCTAATTATATAAGATTATATAGGAGCCCAAACCAATGAGACGAAATTCTCGTCCAACCTGTGTGTGTATCTTTCTGTCATAAAAATGTCTCGCTACCGCCGCGTCAGAGAATCAAGACCCAATTTTCCCCGAAGTCACGAGTCAGCAGGTCTGGAAGGGGCCTGACAGGGGGGGGGGGGGTGACACCGGGGACGAAGCTTTTTTGGTATATTTATAAAAATACGCTGGTCGAGAACTTTATCCCATTCGTTTGAGCTCCTACGAGATGTGTTAAAAAAATAACGGCAATTTTCATTTACATATTGGACACTTATACCAGCGCTTTTTCCAATCCCCGAAACACTTATGGAACTTGATGCGTTTTTAATCTCATCTATGCTTGCAAAACGACGGTCCGTTAAGGTTCTCTTTATTTTTGGGAACAGGAGAAAGTCACACGGAGCCATGTCTGGCGAATATGGAGGCTGGGGCATCATTACAGAGTTGTTTTTGGCCAAAAAATTACAAACAAGCAGTGAAGTGTAAACAGGTGCATTATCGTGATGCAAAAGCCATGAATTGTTTCGCCACAAATCCGAGGGTTTGTTTCGGATTGCTTTAAGCCAACGGCGTTGAACTTGTAAGTTGTACTCCTTATTGACCGTTTGATCTTGTGAACTCCAAGAACGCCTCCAATGGGACGATTGAGCCTTAGTTTCGACGTCATATCCGTAAGCCTATATTTTATCACCTGTTACGACACGTTTCAGTAGTTCTATATCGTAGTTGACTGCATTTAGCGACTCCTGAGCAACTTCCATTCGCCGCTGTTTTTGTTCGAAACTGAATAATTTCGGTCCACCAAATTTAGATGAACCCCAAGGATGCTCGTAAAACTGCGTTCGCGACGACGTTCGGTCACTATCAGTTCTCTCGAATGCCCTTCGCGAATATGCTAATACGCTCCAGGAACACGAACTTAAATTTCTAAAATTGGCAGACTGCGTACAGCGAACTTAAAACTCCAGTCAGATAAGTGTGAATTTCTCAGGAAAGAAGTGGGGTATTTAGGCCATATTATTAATGAGTGTGGTATCAGACCGGATCCGAAGAAGTTGAAATCGATCAGACACTATCCTAGGCCGAATAACCCTATCAAAATTAAACAATTCCTCGGGCTGGTTGGCTACTACCGCCGATTCGTTGAAAATGTCTCGGGTATTGCAAAGCCTCTCACACTACTTTTAAAAAAGGGTGTCGCGTTTTTATGGACTGAAAGTCAGGAGCAAACGTTCAACAAACCCCGCAAAATTCTATGGATAGCGCCGGTGCCCCTGCACCCAGATTTTACAAAACCCTTTATAATTACGACAGATGCTTCGGCTCACGCTATTGGGGGAGTAATCAGCCAAAGCGAGATCGGCAAGGACCCCCGAGTTGCTTATACGTTACGAAAATTGACACACGCAGAGCTCAACTATTCGGTTATTGAAAAGGAATGTCTTGCGATAATTTACTCGGTCGACTGTTTTAGACCATACGTTTACGGTAGGGAATTCGTTTTAATTACCGACCATAAACCTTTAGTTTGGTTGGATTCGGTAACAGATCGGTCAAATCGTTTGGTTGACTGGCGTTTCGAGCCTCGAAATTACAGTTATAAAATCCTCTACAAAACAGGTTCGGCGAATACTAACGCTGTCGCCCTTTCGCGTGAACCTATGGTACCGACGAAAGCGGTTTTCCTAGTTAGGCCTATCAGATTAAGAGAGGACGATAGACCAGGCGGCGACACGTATATATTCACCCGTTCCAAAACAGCTAAGAAAAAGCAGGAAGATGCCGCGGACTGTTCGATCACCGGACCTTCGTTAGATTTAACTCACAAAAAGGCAAACACCGCTGCAGATACTCTTGTTCCAGGGGACACAAGTTCGTTAAATAGCTTTTTCTCGTCCTCCGCAGGCCCATCAGACTATGTCAAAGATCTAACTACCAATGATGACACAATTGTTGAGATGATCTCCGAATCGACCGACGCATCCACGTACGAGGATGATGGTCCCGTCGCTGAGGAAAATCCTCCCGATTTTGTGATTATTAAAACTCGCGATAATCTTAGTATACGGACTGATGACTTAGTATGTATAACAACAATAAATCAACTTATCGATGTTGGCGCGAAAAATTTATCAGCTACGGGCAACCTCCCGGAGAATAATAATCTCAATTTAGCTTGAGTAGGCATAACCCGTTTAAAATCCAAGGTGTACGTTGCTCTCCCGGTAAAAAACGACCTCTGGGCAAATGTTCATATAGATGACCTCACAGAAACAAAACAATCTTTGAGTGATCTGCTGATGGAATTAAGAATAAATTCACTCACAAGGAAGGATAGTTTGGTGTCCCCCTCCCATCGAAAACTAAAAGACACGTATTTTTTTTTATCGGCGGAAAAATATTTCTAAGGGGTGAAGTCGCCCTTCAAAGTTAGGCCTGTCGAGGGGTGATTATGCAATTTCACTCAGAAGGCGTCAACCGATTTTAATGAAACAAAAACCAAAATACTCCTCATACGTTTAACAATATGTACAAATTTGATTCGCGTACCACCCGACGAGGAAAGGCGAGACATCATTCAAGAATACATGTTCCTTGATCGGAGATCACAGGGGGATCAACAAATAATACTGGCGGATCCGCGAGAACTTATTCTGTATGGATATGAAGGTCCACATACAGGAATTCATCCACGGTTGCCAGGGATGTCAGTTGAAAAAATTGGTTAGAGTCAAAACAATACAGCCGACGGTGTTAACTGACACGTCTGGTAACACCTTCAATAAGGTATCCATTGATATCATGTGGCCCCTACCGGCAACGGAAGCAGACCACGCCAGTATTCTCACCATTCAGGATTTTTCAACGAAGCATAAGGTTGCGATTGCTAAAAATCTTATATTTCGCTTCGGGACACCCAAACGGTTCGATAAAACGTTCAGACCATGTACTTTCCGAGTACCTAAAACAATTTGTCAACCGATGCACTGTTTGGGGAGAATTATTGGAAATGGCAATGTTTTGCTACAACACTAGTCGTCACGAAGGTACGGGCTTCATACCACACGAGCTGATTTTTGGAAGGCTAGCTAGACAACCATCGAATCACGATAGAATAGAGGAAAACCAGGATCCAACTAACGTGAACTACCTCCGCGATCTCAAAAGGGCTAAGGAGCGGCCAAAGATGATTACGATCAGCGAATTAATCCTCAAAATGTTAAAGTGCTAGACATGGTTTATGTTCTCAAAGAACCCAAAGGGGGAAAGTTTGCTGACCAATACCTTGGACCCTGTCCCGTACTGAAATTTTTTAGTGATGGAAACGCCAAAATTATATTTAATGGAAAACAGAAAAAGATCCATTCAAACAAATTACGAACTTGTTAAAGTTAATGGTCATCTCTTTTTAGGATAGCACTCACGCTGAGCATGGGTGCTATCCTAGCGGCTCAACCCTCAACGTCACTACCCTCTCGCTCAAAGGGATAGTGGAGTGTAAAAAACCATCGAGAGACACACGACCAATTACTGCAGCTGTTGGAATTCGATAGCACCACGGTTATTCAGTGTAAAATTGAAATAACCAGGGTAATAAAATACGGCAGGACGCATTCTCATAATTCGATGGTACACAATGGGTTGGGTCAGTATACCCACGACATGGACGAATCTGGATGCAGGCGTCTCCAGGAAACAGGGATAATCCGCCTGGGCTTCGCCGCGGAGATCGTCGGATTACGTCGCAACGATACCACGACCAGGAGTGTTACGTTGGCAGGTTCTGCCTCAATGGACGGTAAATGTGCCGGAACTCAGTACAGCGATCCCATCGGTTAAAGTGACTATTCGAATACCAGGCAATAATTAATCTTCAAGCCGGCAAAATTATTCTCTTGTCGGGGACACAGTGTAAACTCTCGGAGGGCGATTGTATGGATATCGATGGTAATAGTGCGCGGTTCTGTACCACGACGTTTTGTACCAAGGGATCGCCACCAAACTCACCGTCATACCATATATGTGGATACGTCTTAGCAAATACCGAACACCCAAAACTATTCATCCTTCAAGGTAGTAAGGAGGAATTCTTTACTACGAAAAGGAAAATATCGCCAATAATCTACACATGTTCTCATATATAAATTCTAAATTTGTGTACATCGAGAAACACGTAAGAAACAAATGAAAAACCTTTATAAGAACGTTATAATACAATATTGCGGGTTGAAGAGACAAATCCTCCAAAACTCTCTAAAAACGGGCACACTCCTTCCTGAAAGATTTTTTTTCACAGTAATGAAGGGGCCCCGCTACATGGCTGTTATCGCGTGTGACTCATTGCAGACTATAGGATGATACATATTGTAACGGAACGCAATTATAGCGATCCGATACTAAAATATAAATATTAATTCCACCCAAACATCCAAACACACACCAACTAACACGGACTAAAACTAACGGAGAAAACAAAGAAATCACCAAAAAGCAATTATCTATAACAATACGAGCAAACACGGGGCAAACACGCACCCATCAGACGAGGAAAACAGGATAGCACAGTAGGTACACATAAGCAACCGCGAGTACCCACCCAAACAACGTGGCGTCAACGGTAGGCCCCACGTAACTCTAAAACCACCATCAAAACAAACACAGCCCGCAAGAAGCGAGCAAGACAAGAGGCAGGACGAACGGCAATACCACGCGCGGTATACCGGACCCTAGCGTAATAGCCCCCGCCTATAGACAAGCGGGCGGAACTACACGCAAAGCCAAACACCTCACCAGGCAGAAGAGAACACCTTCGGTCCTACCCCCAGTAAGCCATACACTCAAAAGGCGGAAACACCAACGCCACAGTACGGATAAAAGAGAAAAGAATTTGTGGAACTCTCGAGGTTCCACGAAGCCTCGGGACAAAACAACAGGGTACCTTCACATGAAGCTTCTCCACATACCCCCCACCAACGGATAAACATTAACATTAGGAAAAACACATAAATTAAGCTAATCTTTCACGAAATTTAATACACAAATACGTATCAAGGAAGCCCCTACACCGAAGGATGAACGGAAACCTGGAAAACACAAAAACCAGAGGGAAATGCGTAAAAAAAAACACACAAAGAAAGACAATTTTTGTGAAGAACCTCCTTCACCCAGTGAAGAAAGTGCGACAAACATCACGTGACCTACCACAAAACAACCCCCCCCCCCGGGGGGTCCATCCACTAAACTATATAAACCGCGACAGAACAAGCCTCAGGGCTCTTGTCAAAATTCATACGTCAAGACGAAGTGCTGCTCGACAGCCTACCTAGTTATAAGATCATTCGTAAAATCCACATGTAAAAGATAAGTGTTCTTTCGATTAATCGATTCCCCTGCATTGCGCTTGGCCGTCAGATGAGTAAACGAACTAATTAGGATACTCTGTGAGGAGGAAGGCTCCCCTGCACTGCGCTTGGCCGCCCCTACTCACAGCGTCAGGGCACACTCCACTAACGGGTCCCCACGCACGGCGTCGTGACTATCCGTCTCTTGGAGTGTGAAGAAACACGAGTGACACAAGGTCAAGGGAGTGGCATCCCGGCTAAGTGCACCACGCACTAGATTCGTAGGGTGCACCTGCGTGGGTGGAACCACGTCAGGGCCAGCACTAGCTACCACCTGACATTTACGGATACCTCGGCTGCACACAATCATTAAAAAACCGAATCGTAAGCCTCTTAATGGCACGATATGGTGGCTTAATTGATCGTGAATAAAGGCCTCAGTATCCGGGGCACAGGAAGAGTTAGCTGGTCATAACTGCGAACCCGGTGTCTTGCCCCGTGTTAAGCTCCGTATAGGCGATATCTCATCGCCATACAAACAATCGAGTCAGTAACCTAGAATACCGGAAGCAATTCCGCAGACGTAATTTTGAGGAAAAGTATCGTATAAACAATGGAACGCAAGCGAAGGTTAAAAAACCCGTACGAACGACCAGATCGTCCTACGCGACCACGAACTTCCCTCCATCCTCTTCACAAACATAAGAGAATTACCCTACCAACACAAAGACCAATGATGAAAGGGTAACAAACCGCATGTCCACCACGGACATATGCGAATCGACAAACCCAAACTGAGGTCTCACAACAAAAACAACAAAAAGAGAAATAACAATAGAATCAATCACTTATAAAACTTATAAAACAACAGACCCAACTTCTCGTCCTATCCAGCCCAGAGCACGAACCTGTTTCGAGCGACCGGTCCTCTCCCTACGATCTAGGAAAAACCTCGCTCGAAATGAAATAAAAACTACGCGATTTCACGAAGCCGCTTAGCAGACGCGCAAAAAAGGGATAAAATAAAGTGATCAAAATCGCGAAACGTTTCAATATATGTTGCAAAAACCACGGCAAATTTTTATTCGACTAGTTATTGTTTAAAAAATTAAACGAAATTGAATGTACTTATAGTTATTATTTATTAGAATAGACGTAGTCCGTCTTTTCTTATTCCGCATATGAGTCATCGTTCTAGACCTGAGATTTCGTTTATCATCCATTTCGAACGCATTGTGCTTGTGGATTATCCAATAACAACCCTATGTTTTACGATAAATAAATAAATGATCAAGAAGTTATTGTAATAAATCATAACTATAATTACATTCAATTTCCTTTAACTATTTAAACAATAACCAGTTGAATAAAAATTTGTTTGAGAATGCCTCTGCTACTTAGATGTTGTTAGCTGCAATATATAGAATAAGAATGAGACGTGACTTGTGACTGAAGTGGTGAAATACACAAAGACGCAAATCCAACCCATGTGTGTTTTGCTTCCTCGTCTCTTCCATGCATTGGGTATGAATGGACCAGCGTAATCATCTCCTGTATGCATGAATGGTTGCCTTGGTGTAACCCGAGAAAGAGGTAGTTGGCCCATCAGTTGCTGAGCACGAATTCCCCTCTGCCGAGCACATACAACGCAATGTAGACTAAGATCGTCACAAGAGCTCTTCAATGAGTTAACTCCAATGAGTTAACTTCACTTGGGCTAGGGTGAGCTGAGTGCCTTTCTGAAGAGTCCGCCGATAAGCTTGGCCAATGGTGAGGGTTGAGAGCCGAGGGTGGCGAGGCAGAATGGCAGGATGACTTCCTTCGTACGCACTCCAATTACGCCCTCCTGGTCGATGAAGGCTGTTAGTCGAGTGAAGGGATGAGAGGCTGGAATACTGGTATCTGAAACATTACACCAATGAGCATTAGGAGTGAGATCTTGGATTTGAGTTAGACCGTGTTATGGTGAGCTTCTTGAGTAGTGCTACCCGGGTTTTGGAGCAGACCAGTGATGCCACTTTTCCTGTGGATGATAGTCGATAGTGATGTAAATCACTGCAGCCATGACTGATTGACACGCATAAGAGAAGCCGAAAAGTTCCACTGTTGAGTTGCTCCATGTGTTAAACCACCGTGGAATTGATCCTGATCTGGCTAGTGAGATCCGCTCTGATGGCATTCCAACAAGATGAAACCTGGGATGGCAGTGGATTATCCCAGTTGAGCTTGTGGAGCCAAAGTTCTTGTAGCAGTATTTTGGCTCTAATCGCAACCGGTGAGACAAAACCGAGTCGATCAATAATTGAGCCACCTCAAACAGGATGAGCCGTTTGGTGAGATTTCCTGGGGTTGAGTTGAACCTTGAAGAGAACGTGAACTTGTCTTCATGCGGAAGCGACCCTAAACCGAGAATCTTGGTTTTGCAGTCGTCCATTGAGATAGCTCGAGGTTGATGATGAGATGCTAGCAAGGACCCTGCGGTCCGACGAGTGCCACTTGGCAAGTGGGAATCCCCCCGCCATGCACAAGTCCTTGAGCTGTTGAGCAATCTTGGTGAGGTGATGAGCTGTATCCGCCCCTCCGAAGATGCCATCCACGTATCTGCCATAAGTGATGATTGGCACAGCAAGTGGAAAACGATGTCCCTCATCCTCGGTAAGCTGAAAGAGTGTTTTTACTACCAAAAATGGAGCAGCTTTGGTACCGTTGTCAAAGTTGTTGGGTGGTAGGGTACGTCATTCAACTGATCATCCTTCTACAAAATCCATTTTAGTAAAGTCCCTGTCAAATATGTGTCTGTGGTGACGAATCTAAATGAGCACATCCGAAATATTGAGTAACAAGTTAGGGCCAGTATACTTCAGTCATTGAATACCACTCGGAGTTTGATGGTGTCTCTGTCAGGCCTGAGAACGACATGATGAGGCCGGTATAATGTGTGTATATTCTCCGTATAATATGCTGCAGGCACCGATGCATCTTTGAGTATGAGCTGCCCAGATTTGCAGGCGATGATGTAAGTGGAATCCGCACGATGTATCTTCCAGTAAGGTCACCATGGTGTGTGTTGCGAAAGTAATCCTCGAATGCCTGTTCTTCTGGTTTGAGTTGGTTGACCTTGCCTAGTGGTAGTTCTTCTTGGACCCAAACCTTTGTGAGCACCTCTTACAGCGTTTGTTCATCATGCTGTATGGTGGCGTGATGCTTGGTGAGTGCTTCTGGTTGGTGTGAGTGGACCGGTCCAACGATAAACCATCTAAATATCGGCAATCGTGCGGTAGACATAGATGTTGAGCTCGTCATGATGCTAGATTTAATGAATTGTTCGTAGATATCCGTACCGATGACAATGACGATTGGCTGAGGTTCGAGAAAGTCCGAATCTGCCAGCCTTGTAAATGATGACAAAATGATGGTCAAATTTCTGAGCACGTGGGCCTGAGCCGTGACTGCTTCCATGGTCTGAGCAGAGCAGAGAGTGAGCTGAACAGATCCGAGTTTCTGCGTAGAGTCTTCTACCAGTCCCGGTGATTGAGATAGATAAGTGCTTGCGTGGTGAATTTAGTTGACGGACGAGATCTTCAGTAATAAAGGTCAATTCCGACCCTGGATCGATCAGAAGATGATTTGAAGCCGATGAGTGTATGATGTTCAGCAGCTTTGTCTGTGCTTGAGCTGCTTCTGGAAAAGCAAGTGGTGCCTGAAGAGAAAGCAACCTCTTTCGCAACGGCCCTATGGCCATGCGCATATTGAGTGTGAGCTAAGATAAGAGTCACTTTACAGAATAATGTGTGGTGCTCGTCCACTTAGGCCCACAGTGAATCCAGTTCTTCGATTGAAATCTCCTCTGGTTCGGTTAGAAGAGCTTGACTGATGAATTTGATGGCCTTGATACGCCTACGTTCCGACTGTGCGCTGAAACCAATTCACTAGGCAGTCGTGCTTGTCAATTGAACCTACAGCTCAAACGAGCTGGTGATGCTTCAATTGTTGACGGTGGCACTAAGAGCTTCGAGCTAGAGGTTTGCTCGGTGCCATCGTCGCCTTGAGCTGTCTTACTTTTATCTGATATAGTGCTATGAAAAAATGCACTTGATGTAATGTGTAACTTGAGCTGCATGAAGATCTGACAGAACGTCCTCCAATGAGCATCTGCTGGATACTTCCGATAGACTCTATCCTGCGAGACTATCCGATAAACTCTATCAAGCCCTCTTGTTGAGAGCGCCCTGTGCCGTTGGGTCCAGTACTCGCAACGATCGCTTGTCATCAGGGTCGGCTGATGCAGTCCCGTTGTCTGGCAGGTTGCGCTCAGGCATGATGCGCGAAAGTGTAGCTTGAGACGCAGTATCGACAAAAGTAAAAACGAAGAGAGCCCCGCAGAGTTATACGTTACCGGTACTGATGAACCAGGCGACAAGTTGAAATGAGAAAGTGAGTGTGTTGGATAATCAGCTGGCGCACGGCGATCGATATTCGCCGTGCGTCGACCTGTTGCTGTGCTCGAGCACACGGAGTTCGGTTGAGCCGAAGATAGCCGAGGCGGGGCTTCGCAAAGCCGAGGCTGTGCCTCGTTGGCAGGCCGCGTCGAGCGAGAGGATGTCTCTCTCGCTTAACTTCGGTTTTGCTCACCGGCTATCTCGTTCAACTGACTTCAGCGCCCAACGACGCTTTCATATCCCGCAGCCATGTTGGATATTTTGACACTTACGTGAAAATCCGCACGGAACAGCGCACGCACTTTTCAAGGCTCGGACAATTTCACTCTTCTCAACCGGATTATCTCACCTTCGTTTGCTCAACAGGACTCAAAATCAGGTACGAGTACGTTGCTATAATTCACCGCAAATTCAATGGTAACGAGGAGTTGCATGCTCATCGGTACATCTACATTTTTGGCCTCACTTTTTGGCGGCATTGCAGCACATGTCAAGCCACGTTTTTCTCACCATAATTTGCCGGTATAATTAATATAATTATGCAGGTGTCCTATATTCGCTGTACTTTTCCCCAGGACATCTGCTGGAAGAGTACAGCGACTATACACTGCTCATTTTGTGCATCCTCATTATGTGTTGTATTGTGCTACGCAGTGCTGCCTGCGTAGCTTGTCTCATACATGTAGTGCACTCAAGCAATTCAATTGCAAGTGCTCTCACCTATTTGCTGCAACTTCTCTCAGATAAATCTGCTGAGGGCTTGCAGTAAATAATTGACACATTTTAAGCACTCATTTTTCTCATAGCGTGGCGTGCTCCGCAGCACTGGCTGCAGCACGCACACCGCTTTCATTACCTACAGCAGGGGTCTCCAAACTTTCCAGCCTTAGGGCCATACTGATTACTCCAGTAAGTTCCGAGGGCCAAAACCATATTATCATTGTTGCCGGTGGTAAAAAGTGAAATAGTCCAAAATCTGTCCGCGGGCCGAATGTGGCCCTCGGGCCGTAGTTTGAAGACCCCTGACCTACAGCATACAACTAATATAATTGTGTGCTGGTTCTCAGTCCAAATAGTAAAATCAAATTTAGCCTATTTAATTAAATTCAGTTTTCAAATTCTCAAATTTTTGGTGTATTTATTTTCATTATTTTGTATTTTTCTAAATTTAGTATATTCTGTGTTTCTTTATCATATTTAACGAAGTGTTTTAAAATGTATTATCACATTGTGTGTGCGGAAAGTAATAAACCACTTTCTCCAAATTCCATCTACTCGTCTGGTTTTATTTCCACCCTGTTGTGAGTGAAGTCTCATATTTTTCCAATATATTCGCAGGTTCAAGATCTGTTAAGTTACACCGGATGGATTTCTCAGAGTGCAACGCAGACGAATCAACGTGATCCACCACAACTGCAGTTAAGTTGAGATGGACTGCGAAGTCCGACAAGTTCATCTTGCGAACAAGTGTGACGATGAGATGCGATGAGTAAACCAGGCCCTTCCACCTGGACCAAAATGTTTGAGAATGCCTCTGCTGCTTAGATGTGGTTAGCTGCAATATATAGAAAAAGAATGAGACGTGACTCGTGACAGGTGGAAAAATAACGCAGGCAGTTGTAAATGACAGAAAAGGTATATATTCACTACATAATACAAAAATAAAATAAAACTAAGCACTGAATTGACATGAGGCGCACGCAATTGAATTAATTGAGTGCCGCGTTGAATTAGGTCTCCAGAGAGAGAGAGAGAGAGTATGACATGCACGAGGTGCGAAGCACGCCACGAAGTGAGACAAAATGTTGATACACTTGCTGAGTAATACCGAACGCGCACGGGAGTAACTCTTTGGAATTATTACTGCGTAACCTTAAATTATGAAACTGAGTCCAGTAGGCACAAATAAACACTGAGAATGTCCGAGACGAGTCGATAGCTTGTTGCACGCTTGGCATTTGAGAAGATACTTGAGAAAAAGCAAGATGGCTGCGCCTTCAAAAACTCCGTTAACCGAAGCTACTGCCAACCCAGAGTACGATCCTCGCCTCTTGCATGTGTGCTCGTACGGTGCTATCACCCGACTGCAGAGCACAGCGAGGCAATGGCAGAGACGAGCTACCGCGCAGCGACCGTTGTCGTCGCATGGCAGCTGATTTCTCAAGAAACTTAGAATAGAAAATTAAAGAATAATCAATACATTGTAATTTATTTTAACAATAATATAATCTCTTATAATAATAATGATTCTATCTTTTATTAAATTAATCAATTATCATTATCTATTCCATTAACATTTTTTCTTATTTTCAATCATTTTTATTCAATATTCAAGAACTAATTCTTAATAATTGCTCCACATTATCATTATTTTTAAAACAGATGTTTTTGAAATAAATGCTTTTTGTATTTGACATTAATATCAATCATCACATCTTGGCACGGATCTTTATCGTAATGTTCTTATGACGAACAATACAATAGATACGAATAGATTCATGCAACACGAAATTTCAAATTAAATTCGCGACAGCGATATGTCAAATCTTTCGCTATCTCGGATCCACACAGAGCTTCAGCTACGCGATCGCTCCAAGCGTCCAAGTGCTTTATCTCTGCAAAATCCGCATCAGCTGTCTGAACTTCGTTACCTGCCGGTCATAGGCAAATGGACAAAAAAAAAACAAAAATAATAAGATCAAACATTCATGCTGGATATTTTACATATTCCACCGAACTGGGAAATATGTTTGGAGCCCGTAACGACTGCAAATTTTGAAATCAGCGAACTGCGCAGAAATTTTTCAGGGATTCGGGAGATTTCAAAAACCAAATGTAGTCCACTCAATGTACTCGTACATACTTGAATAAGTTGTCTGCTGTTTTGACAAAAAAGATTATTTTTTATCCACTTGATTGAACGCCAACTTTGAACGCATTATGCAAAGTGTAAATGCCGAACTCCCCATCCCCAAGAGCCGTGGATCGTTAGGAGTGTTGTAAATCTTTGTTCAAATCACTCAAAAACCGAAGATTCACATTGGGACGATCCATCGATACTTAAATCATTTTTTCAATAATCAAGTACAACTAATCCCTGCTTAAAAGCAGCGAGAAGATCCGTAGCTCTCGTACGGCCAAGAAACGTTGATCTCAAATACCAACATTTTCTTGTATAGCACCAACAACCGATCAAATCCATTTGTTCTACTTGGGAAATTTTCATTCATTATTCATCGAACGATATTGCAAAGAATTCGCTTTCTGCAACTTTGCTTACAATATTTTTTCAAAGCAAAGGTCCCAGTCCGTAAACGATGATATATGTTATTTTGTTACGCCGAAGCTTCATATCCTGCGCGCATTTGCTGCCAAGAAACATTTTGCGAAATAGCGCTGTAGATTGTCCAGCCACCAACATCGAGAAATGATTTTTCACGGTATTTAGAACCCAGAGTATTTCAGCTGTGGTAGTAGTCCTTGAGTAACAATGGATTTAAATTCGAAGGAGCCACCTTCGATCATGGAGTTTCATATACGGCAAATCGATTCTCTTCGTTGTCTGGATTCTTATTTGAAACGCCCAAGTACATTGTCACACTCGGCCATCATCGGCTCCGTAGCCGTACTTTGAGTATATAGTCGGATGATGGGATTAGAAGTTCGTGACATCATAGCTATGCGATGTTTTTTTTCAGCCATGTGCCTTTTCAGTGGTTGTACTCCCACAGTCTTTTTATAGAGAACGCAGAACACAGAATGACGGTCATTCTTACACTCGTGTATCCAGGGCGCATATGTCTCATCTTTGAGCCAGTCCAAATTAAATGCCGCCTTAGCAATTGTTATACATTGGACCCTGTAAAAAAAATCATCATAATCATTAATAAAGAAACTTTCACTTCACGAGATGTGAGTAATATTTAACACATCTATTAATACTGTTTCACATGCAATGCTTTATTTTTTCGAAAAGAAATGCTAAAATCGTTCTATTGTACTTGTCACATTCTTTTACTATAGATGTATAATTGACATGAATTGAGAAAAGCATGTGAATTTCTGACGAAATGAAAGTTCTTATTAAAAATATTTAGAATGTATATGATTGATAAATGAGCGCAAGTGCTGCTCACTTAGAACCGGAGGACACATTTTTTTATGTACATACCTAGTACTGTTATGACTACGCATCGCCCTTTTTGCCAACTTTAAAAATTATTATTTATGCATGTCTATGCAACAATGAATTTCCCTTTGTATATTTTGGCTTGAATTCATTTTATTTAAGCCATTTTTCATAAAACCATCTTGACCAAACCCATTTAAACTCAAAAACGTATAATTATGTTTTTCAAAACCGTCTATTTTTTTTTTAATTTTCATTTTGCTTCCATTCACTTTCATTAAGAGCTTTTACCTTCTTTCGTCAGAAAGAAAGACAAGCAAACCCAAATACTATATCGAATTCAAACCCAATAAAAAGAATTCGATCGAAAAGAAATTAAATGAATAATTACTGAATATTGAGTTACTTATCGTTTTTACTTATGACTGTTATTACTAATTGATAATATTAAAAAATTTGTTCATTTTTTGTTCAAATTTGTTCATTTTTTCTCGACATACTCGAAAATTTATCAACAGATGTGGCAGCGGCTTGACGCCGAGTATTGTAAAAAAACAATCGAAAAGATAAACCGTAAAATTCCTCGAGTATCACACTTTTATATACTCAAAGATAAGGTTTTAGCAATTTAATGAGTAGAAATTCATAGAATAAATTGTTTTTTGTGACATTAACCATTATTGCGATCGTGCATTGTTTTATTTTACTACATTTTCGAAATAGTTAGCATACATCCTACAACTGAGAAATTCAAACCTAAACGATAATTAAAATAGGCAACATGTAAGCATTAAATAAAAAGGTACCGCATGGTACCAACAAGAGAAAAAAATGTCGGTCCAGAATGGTCATTATAATATTAATAGTTATGATGTTGCCTTATCATAACATACATTTTTTTAAACTTACAGCCCGATTCTCGATGGAGCCGTATATTCATATATTTACCAAATGACTTACCATATAATTACTGACTGTTCGGATGTTTTTATTTTCAATTTTCTTCAACCAATAAAAAATATATCACACTTCACTTTATGTTCGCGTCCTCATTCACATATGCCAGTCGCTATTATACAATATTGTAGCAATGATGTGATACAATAGAAGATAATAAGAACGGTGATCGCCAAGACGATACTGATAGAGTTGGTCGGCGTTCGGGCTATAGCATGGTTTTGTTTGCAATGTAGCATAGACAACATTATTGGCGTGTATCGAAATACTAGTATATTTACCAACTATATGGAAAACATTATATACATAGAAATAGCAATTAATCACTTCTGTGGAAAAAAAAACAAAACGTTTTTAACCGACTTGAAAAAACAGCGGAAATTCTAAATTCGACCCTTATATTGAAACATTATCTTGAACTGGATAATATAATTTTTTAAAGATTAAATATATGAAAATGTGAAAAGAGTTAAATATAAAAATACAAATAAAAAACAAATGAAATTCGAAAAAAAAATGTAAACACTGTAAAGTTAAACATAAATACATTAGAAGCAAATACAAATCCCGTTCTTTATTATAAACAGAAATTTTTATGTTAATGCCAATAAATAATAAATAAATATAAATACTAGAATTACCGCACTGCATTCATATTTCGCACCGATCAAGGCCTACGAATCCGGGTGTCGCCTCGGCTGTGGAGACCATCGTCACGAGGAATTTCGGGAACTCTCGCGATACGCGGCGTGTGATCCCTGTAGAAGCATAAGGGAATATCACGAAGACTTGAGGCGAACGGAGCCCTAATTTTTCAAGCACGCATAAAGCGCTTAACCAGTTATGGAAAATCGTGTTTGATTATTTCCAATACGCCGCGCCAAGTAAAAGGGGCGCATCATGATCCACTGCCCACTCGAATCTATGGAAACTCTCGTAATCCGCGGGTTTTCCTCGTTCATCGTCATTTTCATGACTAGTCGCCGAAAAGGAAGATCAAATTTCTGGACTGAATGACCGACTCCACGGGGATCTACACCGTCTGTCCAACCGGGACGGTCTCCTTTGATCATTCTCTGCCGACCTACAATCATCAAGATGACACGAATAACCTCGTCTCTCCCAGATTCGGTATAGGATTCATCGAATTGGTAAACGTCTGCAATTGTACTCATAATAACCCCACGAAACAAGGTGGGAAGTTCGCGCGTAAGTACGAACCACCTTCTATGAAAGACTACGGTCCCTGTCCCTCCATTGGTCAGGTACCTCATTAGAACCCATTAAACGCCGGCTGCAAAAATGAAGTGTAAAGAACAAATAAAAACTCTCGTGAAATAATATACGGTGTCCTCGCGGTTAATCGTCATTGTCGTTAAAAAATTATACTCGTGAACGCCAACGAAACATTGCAAGACTTTTTCTATATATTGTGGTCCGGTGACTTTGTTCTTGATCCAAATGGCTGCTTTTTATTCGCAAGTGAACGTATAGTCATATCGAAATATATCCAGTCGTGTCGACGTTTAATCAGTTGTATAGAATTAAACAAAGAGAAAGCGTATTTGAAGATATGGGTCCTCCTGTATTGTTGTGAACGGTTCAACAAGTTGAATGAAATATATTGTTCACTGTTGTGGATCGCTAAAAGAAATGTATAATTATATTCAGCTTCGATTGAGCTTTATAAACTGAGAGCCGATGGAATATTTTCAAATATCTATAAATATGTTGTGCGATACTCGTGTCCGTCTGTCATGCATAACATTAAATTAGCTCTTGGTGATCGGTGTCCGACGCTTGCTCACTGAGGTCTGATTCATATCGTTGTTAGTCAATTTAATGAAGACATTTTTTCGTTGTTAAAACATTTTCTTACAGATTGTCTACGCTGGTTGAGATACTAAGCTCCAATCGGAGCGCAAACAATTATCCCTGCGATGGTTAGAGTTTGTTAATACTAACGACAATATCTGTTCGCAAGTCATCCTTTCCCGCAAACGCTCTCGGACAGTTCGGAAGGGCAACCGATAACGTTCGCAGGACTAACAATTCTCTTATTGCCAGCGTGAAAATACCGGTCATCAGTTCAGCTGGCTGGGGCATGCGACAGCCGGTACTGTCCTATTTTTATTGAATAATTCCGATAATAATCGCTTGTGATACCATAGATGTTGAAACCTCCCGTGTTTCACGTCACGCTCCTAAAGCGTAACCTACACGGCACAAGGCAAGAATGAAATGAACCCTCCAAGACCCAAGCAAATAAATCTAACTTTACTCCAATTACTTTCACACTTGAGGGTGTTCGATCCTTTCTAGACCCCCTTTTTCACATCGGAAACGAGAACGGTAAAGAAGGACCCATCCGGTCCCTCCGTTTAAAAATAAGTAACAATCTCAAAAGAAAATAGTTATCTACAGTTATAGTTGTGTCGTTGTCTTTAGACAATTCGAATGCAAAAGTATAGAGCTTTAGAGTGAATTAGTTTTTCGCTTTAAAATTTTCAATGTTTGGCACTGACATCATTATTTGTTTATGTATAATAAAGAATAATATAAATATTAAAAATATACAAAAATATTTATTTTTATACTATTCAGTTTTTTTTCAAGTCGGCTTCATTTTTCGTAATTCTCGCGAAAAGTAAACTCTGAAAGATTTCCAGAGAATTTTCAAAAATCCCTGAGTGTTACGTCCTGTATATTATTATTTTTGGATAAGGGGAACGCAACGAAGAATAATATATTGTTTTCTCAATTTTAAAGCGAAATGCTTCGCTCAATGATTGGAGTTGGACTGTTTATTGGGGTTTTAATGAAATAAATTTTGATATAGGCAGGATAATAACACAAGATGAACATCACAATATATTAAAACAGTGGAAAAATATTGAAATTACATTGAACTGTTAATGATTTGAATTGACACAGTCAAAAGTCAAAGGTTGATATTTAAAGTCTGAATTCACTGCGACGTTGATTTAACGCAGCTACAAATTAAAGTTCGAAATTAACATAGTTGAAAACCAAACATTGATATTTAAACGTCTGAATTCACTGCGTCATCGTTTTAAAGGAGTAATAAATAAACGTTGAACGCGGGAATACATTTGTGAATGGAATTGTTAATTTTGCTGTTACGAGGATCAACCAACGTGATCGGTGCCCGGTGATGAACTAACTAAACAATCAGAAAAGCAATGTTGAATGCACAACGCAAGAATATCGTCGGAAGGTTGCGAGTGATTAGCGGGGCGCAGCGCGTCTCAAAGATGTTCTCTGTCCTTGCTGGTCAGCGTGGGACTGCTGACCTAAGCAAAAGGTCCATATCCAGCAGTGATAAGCACTAATGGATCGCAGAATAATAGATGCACGTATGCGCGGTAGAAGCAAAAATGTTATAATTAATTGTCAACAATGTAAATGCATAAAGGGTGCGAACGTAACACTGAGTTTTCCAGGTTTTTCCTGTTTTCAACATGCGTAACAACCCTGATAAGTACAAAAATACCTAGTCTGAAGTTGAATAGAGGACTCTATGCAAAAAGCAGACAAATCCCATAAAAAACTTCATGGGTGTATAAATATCTAAGCAAGTATATTTACGTTAGTATTTGTACCCATTCTTATAAAAAGCTGTGAAATAAATAAATAACATGCAAAGCACGGATTACCAAGTACATGTACAGGGTGCGCCATCTTTTATGTCGGTATGTAAACATTGAATAACTAAAAAAAAACAAACGATTTCCATATATGAGGTATTTTTATTTAATTTGGTCCTTTACAATTTACTTGGACTAGTTTTTGAATACAACATCAATCAAGTGGCCGCCTTTATCGACCAAAGCAAAATGTGATCTTTTTGCTGCGTTTTCCATCACTTTTTCGAACATCTCGGGCGGTATAGCGCTGATTTCGGCACGAATGTTTGCCTTGAGCTCGTTAATGGTCTGAGTCTTGTTGGCGTACACTTTGCCTTTCAAATAACCCCACAAAAAGAAGTCCGGAGGGGTCAAATCTGGCGATCTGGGTGGCTAGTCAATGTCGCCATTTTTTTATATCACACGTCCAGGGAATTTACGTTGCAGAAACTGCATTGTTTGATTTGCAGTGTGGCATGGCGCACCGTCTTGTTGAAATCAGTAACCGACCAGACCTTTTTCACACATTTGTGGGCAGACATAATGAGCCAACATCCACCGATATCGATTCCCATCGACTGTTTCGCCTTCTCTGAAGAAAAATGGCACAATGATGATTTACGCGCAAACGCCGGCCCAAACAGTCACTTTTTGGTTATGCAATGGTGTTTCATGGATCTCGTGTGGATTCTCCGTTCCCCAAATGCGGCAATTTTGCTTGTTAACGACGCCAGAGAGTGTGAAATGGGTCTCGACGATGTGCACGTTGAGTTAACACAACTGAACGACTATTTTCAATGCACAGCGTCACTATTTCGGCGCGTTGTTTCGGTGTGTAGCGATTCATGGTTAAAATTGTACTGAAGTGACGTTTCAAAAACATGTCTACTCAAGTCAATCGGTTATTCAATGTTTACATACCGACATAAAATATGGCGCACCCTGTACATTTACGTTAGCATTTGTACCTATTGTGAAATAAATATACATGCAGAGCATTACCAAGTACATGTATTTTCATAATGTAATGTTGTTCATTTTCAATCATGCAATGGTTAGCTACGTTAGGTGCCAAAATTCAACCATACAAATATATTCCATGTAACTACAAAAAACTAAAAAATTTGAAACATTAAAATAATAATTATAAAAGTAACTGGCGAGTTTGTTCATTTTTCAATCAGCATATAATGAGGATCTGTATCCATGTTTCGCTATATACTAAAAATATACATTTTTGAACATAAATACTCTGTAAGAAGATGAACTCACCAGGGACTTTTTTTGGTACTTGACAAAAATTATACTCAGAGTAAATGGCCTGATGTGTGTGTGTATTTTCTTTTGAGGAGACTTGAAAGATACATCATGCTACTGATATGTGACAGATGCAGCACATACATATCACATATAACATATCAATATTTCTTATTATATAAAAATATATTTAAAAAAAGTAGGGTCAAGCTACTGCGTGTTTATTGGTGAACTACCTTAAGGTGATATGGTACACTGACTGAGCCGCCATAAGCACTAGTGAGATACCACCATTGGCAATCGTGAAGAAGTGAGAGAACGACAGAAGCATGTATCACATCACCTTAAACACTCTATCTTGTGGAATTATCAAGCTATTGAACCGAAACTCTCTACACAAATGTGGTTGCAACCAACATTGCTTAGTTTTGAGCTTATCTATGATTGTCTGTAAGTGTCAAACATTATGAAATTTACTAATTTTGAAAAACGGTTCATTTGCTGGCTTTTACAAATTCTGAGCAGATAAAAAAGTGTACACAGTATTTAACCAAGCCTCCAAAACATGGCCTTGCACATTCCTTTGAACTTTTTTTCCACCTTTTCCAATGACCCCTTATGAAGCCTAAATCGATCATAGCAGTGGCTTTATTGCCAACACATGGCATTAAGTTACATATTTATGCAGTAAAGTTTCAATCTCATGGTTGAGATTAAGAATTCACGGCGTCAAGATTCTTAGAATCCTTTCGTTACGTCTAACGAGAAATTCACAATTAGCTGTAGGTAATAATATAGAAATACGTGGTTGTTTATAATTAGAGCCTTAGATCTTGCGGTATACGGTATGACGACCACAACCACAGCCACAGAATTTCCTGCCGTCGCAATTGATTTCCCTAGTTTCAGCACTGCTCATGGCTCACTCAAAAACTACTTATTCTCCATGATTTCCAGTCTGTTTTGTTTGGGTGCTTTTAGTAGTTTGGTCTCCTGTTTTGTCTCCATGGGTCTAATATCACCACTGAATAGGCACATTGCCTGAGGAGTGATAATAATTTACTGTCGGATCACCATGCCCCTAACTCAGGCCAGGATAGACTGAATCAATTTCTAGACAGGACTAATATAATGGCCAATAATCCGAACAATTTGATAAATTATTGACAATTTAATAAAAAATGGCTGTGTGTCGGAAGTCGAGTGAAAACTATTACAATTGGAATGTGCTACATTCACAGAGTATCAAAGCTTAGTGCAAGATAATCGCTATTCAACAACATCAAATTTCATAAATATTCGATTATATTAATAAAATTAATATAATTAATATAATATTAGGCTTATCAGATTGGAAGATCAGTCGGTTTTACTACGACGCTGTATTAGTCTTCATCACAGCCATCATGATAATCCCCACGTAACCTAAAAATACTTCGTAGAAATCTTACACTAATTTTACCGAAAGAAGAGGTTCGATTGTGAATACGTTCATAGAAGTCCTACCGCTGGTTCCGCATATTTATCAAGCAACCACTTCTACGGTACATCGCGGGCTTACATAAGCTGGCCGCTGCGATCGAGGATTTGGATCAATAATCAAGAATTCTAGAAAATCCGATTTATTCCCAACAAAATTAATAGCATTCGCTATATGTAATAGGATTTTCTAAGCAGTGATGCCACGAGCCGCAGGTGTACACTTTTTTTCATCTCAAGGTTAAACGGGAATACGTTATTGGTTATTCAGACCGTTTTCCACTGATGCACTGTGCGCAACGTGTTCATTTTTCTGGGTGACCGTAAGTGTATACTTTTCGCACTTGCTCTCATGTTAGAAAGAGGTTCGGTATTAACAGTGGAAAATACTAAAATGGCGGTTTCGGTTCGCTACATCGGGTTATACTCGCTGTATCTATCGCATGGGAATAAGAGAGACAGACTCCATCCGTGTAACTCTGTTTTCCTTACTCTCGTACGACAGGTACACCAAGCGTATCCCAGTGCAGCGAACTGAAAACGCCATAACCGCCGTTTATCATTTCCGTGTCGCGATTGTTTGATAAAAATTTGGACCGCGAACAGCCGGTTAGAGACGGAAAATGGTGGACGGTAAGAAAAATATACGACTACGCGTTATGTGTTAACTTACAGCAGACGCAACGGTGTGGACCATCTTGATTTTTTCTGTTTCAAATAAACCTTTCAAAACTGAATGATCGAGGAGCTTGGAAAAAGTGTTCGCCCGATGACGCTTCGTAACTGACTCCCGGAATAGCGTCGGTGTGCCACGGCGTACGAGGGGGTTCGATCGCTGGAAGCAACTTACACCGTTTACCGAAGTTCAACGAAGAGACCCGAACTGGACGATCGTTTCTATAGTCCTTCCGGCACTTCCACGCAGACTTATTATAAAAGGTGGACTTCGGTGTTAGCGCCGACTCCCAGGACATACTTTTCAATTATAAATTATCGGTTCCTTAATTATGTATATGAATTGATCGTCGATACAGCCCGTAAAGCAATATTTTTCTAACACTTACGAGAAATCTAAGCTCTAGCGCAATGTGTGTTAATCATGATCATAATTATTTTCGTTATCATAATTGCGTGATTGATAATCACCACAATGTCATAATAATCATCGTATTTAACATAGCATCAAATTATTTGTAATCTCATTTAACACGTATTGTTAATTTCCTTTCTACCCTTTTGACGATTGATTTTCGATTATTATCGAACTCAGCATAAATTTTCTATGCTTTGAAAAATGCAAAATCGCATTTCATACAAGAAAAAGTCGGCAATGACATCACAGTGACAAAGCATGCACGCAACTTTGCACGGCAACGCACAGTGTTGATGTACTTACTATAGTCAGGACTATGATTCACAAACGAGGCTTTGCACTATATACAGGGTGGGCGATTTTAATCTATGCACCCAAATTTCTTTGTACCTAAGACAGATACGGAAAAATGGTTCAGACAAAAGTTATTCAAGATAATGGGGGTCACCTATCTGTGTAACTAGCTTTGACCTTGAGACTACTTGTCAAGGTTATTTGAAGGTCAGATTGGTTTTTTAAAATAGGAACCCCTATTTTTGACACCGGATTCGAAAAGAGCGGAAAATTTTACGTCTAAAATGATATTTTTTAGTTTTTTTTCGTGACCTTGAAAAGGTCAATTTAAGGTCAAATGCTAAATAACTGCCTGGTAGCTGTTTATTTAGCTGTTTAAATTTTCTGGCGGAATAAACGTTATGAAGGTACCTTTATAAGAAAGATCGAACTGGAATGTGACAACAACCTCAACAATGTTGACCTTGACGTAATTTTTTAAGGTCATTTAAAGGAGAGTGGTTTTATTAACGGGATACTTTTTTTTTGATACCGAATCAAGAAAAAATGAAAAATTTAACGTTTTAAGGTTTTTCCTAACATAAAATGCCATTTAGTGCTTCTTATTCCACAAGCTCATAGTAGCTGTTGCTTTAAATGAGTTAACCTTACTTTTAGCGTTACCCGGAAACAACGACGTAGACGTAGTAAGTTCTGTTTCCTTTGGGGTGCTTGATTAAAGTGAGTCCCCTTGCCTCTCACTATCGTTACGATTATAACTTTAACCACGAAGCAAATGTTTGAAGTTGCTTCCATTTGCTTCAAGGCACAAAGTTAAACGCCTTTAAAAATGGCGTACGGTGTTTTTCAAAGTCAGCCTGGGAATTGCTGCGCATGCTTGACGAATGAGGTTTTGCATTTCAGCTCTAGTTGTGGGACGTTGTTGAAAAATAACATTCTTTAAATAGCCCCACAAATAAAAATCTGGAGATGTGAGATCAGGTGAGCAAGGAGGCCAGTTAACTGGACCTCCTCGTCCGATCCATCTCTCATTATAATTTTCATTTAAAAAGTCCCGTACGATTCGTGCGAAATGTGGTGCTGCACCATCGTGCTGAAATCACATTCTTCGTCTTGTTTCTAAATCAACATTTCCCAATAATTCTGGCAACCGATCTCCTATCAACTCCAAGTAGCTTTCTCTATTAACATTTCCCTCATAAAAGTAAGGGCCAATTAAACATTCATTTACAATCCCACACCCTACCATAAGGCTCCAACGATTTTGATGGTCTACAATAGTCATTTATAAATATATTGCTTGAGTGTCATGAACGTCCTTACATATCATGAGATACCTTCGTGTTACTGATAAGAAGGAAAACTTTGTTACCGACCACGAGTCGTGAGAATTAGAGAGAAGAGAGAGAGCGTCAGTCTGGGACTGACCGTCACAGAGGCCATAACTATGTAAAGTTTAAAAAAATAAAGAACAAAAACGATGGTGTATGCCCATGCGGTATCATTCGAAAACAAATTGGCGCCCAACCAGCTCGATCTGCGACCAGTGAGACAGAATCTCGTGAAAAAGTGAGCTGTCGAATCGAAATCGGAAACGTTCAGTCAAGTTTATAGGTTATGCATGTGACAGTGGCATATGGTCTCCCAGACTGCAAAAGCAAACATTCATGAACAAAAATGGCGTCCGAAAGAGGGCAAGTGAAATAAAAGTTTCGGGCATTTATAGACAATAAAATCTAGTAAAACGAGATGTTCTCGCAAACAACGACGAAAACAGTGGCTTCATAGCGGCACGGAAAAAAGGCAGAAAACGCTGCTCCAGACAGCCGCGTCGGGGTATGCAATCGAGCATCAAAGCGACCGGCTGGCTCTCGCACGAAGCGACGACGCATCAGGGTCTGAAATCAAACATCGAAGCGACTGGATGGCTCTCGCACAAGGCGACGACGCAACGGGGTCTGCAATCGAGCATCAGAGCGACCGGCTGGCTCTCGCATGAAGCGACGACGCAACAGGGTCTGAAATCAAACATCAGGGTGACTGGCTGGCTTTCGCACAGAGCGACAAAGCGACGGAGTCTGCACATCCAGCACCACGAGGCAACGACGCTACGGGGTCTTCACAATCAATGGCACGGACTGACACTCTCCGACACAGCGGCAACGTAGAGGGCGCTCATACCAACTATATTGACGTGAGGCATCGCGCGATCTTCTTTACCGATACGCGGTAACAGGTATTTTTCGAAAGAGCTCCTACGTCAAGGTTGGCGCGACGTGGGGCTATCTCAAAACAAGGTAGGTGAGTCACCGAAAAAGAAAAAAAAAAGTCCCAATTTTCTGTTCTCCTTTCGTGAGTCGACATCCTTATAACGGCAAAATGACGGACATTAGAGAATTAAAACATAGACGGGCCATGGTAAAAGAGCAAATGACTCGGCTGGTAAATTTTATAGCTATGGACGTTCAAAGAACCGTGGCGGAGGCACGGGTTCGTAAAGTAAAACTAGAAGAATGCTGGAAAAAATTCGAGGTTCAATGGTTGATAGAAACGAGGCCCACAGAATCACAAGAGGATTACGAAAGACAGCTACGCGACGGAGAAGCAAAGCGACGGCCTTTTGAAGAAAGCTACTACGCCGTAGTGGAGAAGCTCAACGAAATCATCAATCGTACCGAAAACAACACCGGGCCACCAAGCATCGTGGGAAATCAAGGTCAGCCGATAATAAAGGGTGGTTAAATTTTAAGGGCCGATGTTGATTTTGAATAAAACACAAATTATTTAGGAAATTATTGTCAATTCTTTTTATTATGATAATATGGTATGGTTCAATTATGTATGGAACAAAATATCGGCCAAATGGCCGCCGCGACCTCGGCGGCACACCTCCATCCGATGGTCCAAATTTTCGATGACGCTTAGGCATAATTGAGGTTCTATGCCGTAAATGTGCCGAATTATCTCATCCTTTAGCTCTTGAATTGTTGCTGGCTTATCGACGTACACCTTTTCTTTCAAATAACCCCAAAGAAAGAAGTCCAACGGTGTCAAATCACATGATCTTGGCGGCCAATTGACATCGCCACCACGTGAGATAACACGGCCATTGAATTTGTCGCCCAAAAGAGCCATTGTTTCGTTAGCTGTGTGGCAAGTGGCACCGTCCTGTTGAAACCACATATCGCCCACATCTATATCTTCCAATTCGGGCCATAAAAAGTTCGTTATCATCTCACGATAGCGAACACCATTCACATTAACTGCCTGACCGGCCTCATTTTGGAAAAAATACGGCCCGATGATGCCGCCAGCCCATAAACCGCACCAAACAGTCACTCTTTGTGGGTGCATTGGTTTTTCGACAATCACTCTTGGATTATGATTCGCCCAAATGCGGCAATTCTGCTTATTGACGAATCCACTGAGGTGAAAATGTGCCTCATCACTGAAGATGATTTTCTTCGAAAATTGATCATCCACTGTTGCCATTTCTTCCCACCATTCTGACCATTGACGACGTTTGGAATGGTCAAGAGGCTTTAGTTCTTGAGTCAATTGCACCTTATAACCGTGTAAATGCAAGTCTTTATGCATAATGTTCATCAACGACGAGCGTGAGAGGTGCAATTGTTGGGCACGACGACGAGTTGAGGTGGACGGCTCTTCAGCCACACTATCGCGAACAGCAGCAATATTTTCTGCAGTACGAGCTGTACGAGCATGCACTGGTGTTTTAATATCTCCTACAGACCCGGTTTGCTCAAATTTTTGCACGATTTTTCCGATTGTACGCACATTTGGACGATTAAATTGACCGAAAAAATCACGAAGTGCACGATATGCATTTTGATTTGAACGCCCATTTTCATAATAAGCCTGAATAACTTTAACGCGTTGCTCGATTGTGTATCTTTCCATGGTTCAAATTGAGTTAGTCTGAAATTGAGAAATGTCAAATGAAATGCAGAAAAAAACTTGACGTTTAGGTGTGGTTCACATTCAACATCGGCCCTTACAATTTAACCACCCTTTAGTAGAGGCACCACGAGGTAGGCCAAAACTCCCAGAAATAAAATTACCCGAGTTTGACGGAGACTACGCCAAATGGCTATTTTTCAAGAACAGTTTCGAGGCAACGATTCATTCATAAACACAGCTCACGCCGATGCAAAAGCATCAGTATTTGATAGGCGTACTGAAGAACGAAGCGTTGAAAGTTACACAAGGATACCCTAGCGGGTTGTGCGATTTTGCAAACTAGTAAAGTCGAAAAAATTGTCTCCAATTTTGATTGGTAGCGACTTTTCATGTTAAGTCCAACCAAAATCGCTTCAGTCCAATGCTGGAAAAATTGGATACCAGTCAATACTTGAGACGAATTTTTGGACTTTACCAGTTTAGAATTACCAATCAAATTTTGGCTCGCACAACCCGCTAGGGTATCAAATCTCCAATGAAAATTACGAGGCGGCATGAAAACTTCTCAAGGACACGTACGATAACAAAATAATAATAATCGAAACGCACTTAGACGAACTCCTGCAGTTTCCAACGACAACGAAAGAAAACAAGTCCGAAGATATACGAAAATTTGTATGGCACATTCGTACTCATATGTCGTCTCTCAAAGTTCTCGGGCAGCCAGTTGACAAGTGGGAAACAATGATAATTCATCTCGCGAAAAAGAAGCTTGAGTTCGTAGAGCAGAGAGACTGGCAGGATACGATTGAAGATCGCAACCCCGAGAATATGCCCACGATGGAGGAATTTCTTAAATATCTAACCGACAGATGTAACACGCTAAGGGTATTAAATCAAGGAAAATCGAAACCCGCGACGTCGAAACAACAGCAAACGAAAAACGAGAAAAAAGTCACTATGGCGACTTTTACAAATCAAGAGTGCAAAGTTTGTAAAGGGAGCCAATCAATTTACAAGTGCGAAGAGCTGCAGAAGCTGGCACCAGACGAAAGAAAAAAATCAATTATCGGCCTACAGTTATGTATTAATTGTCTAGGATCAGGGCACATGGCAAAAAACTGCAAGTCGTCGTCGTGTAGGAAATGCTCCAAGAGGCATAACACGCTCTTACACAGGGAGGACGTGTCCCAGAGTAAAGGAAAAAATGAGGCGGGTTCGGTGACAGCAATGCACAGTAGACGCAGAGCCCGAAATCGTGGCAGAAAAGTCAGAAAAAAATTTTTACAATCGGGATATTTGAGCAGGCAGTCAGGTAGAGGACTAATGGCTGCGTTAAATTGTAAAAGGGGAACCTTTTTCACCGTATACCTTCGTCGCTGCGTCAGTTGGAAGTTAGCCTTCGAGACGAGTGTTCGCATCGCGCGCTGAACGAGCGAAAACTACCGTGACTTATAAAATCGATAACTTTAAAGTGAAGTGTTTTAAATCAATCCGGAGACATGGATACGACTTCTGGAGGTATGTAGAAGATATTTTTACATTGGTTGAGCTTAAAATAAATATGTAAATTATTGAAGTGTAGTATAAACTACTGCATAAATAAAGTGAAAGAATTTTGTAAACTTATATTTTCAACTATCCGAAAAGTTATACTTTCTGCCATATTCTGCGACAGCCAATGTCTAGGCTTTTAGTTTATTATATAAGCTTGCGAAATTAACAGGAATTAGCTGTCTAGAGCTGCCTAACTTTGTCTGTTATGGTTTTTGGCAACGTAAAACAGGCGGTTGCCGACCGTGCACGCGCGCGCGGCGCCATACGCTATGCCATGGGGCCATTGAACAGCTGCTACTTGAGCAATAGGACTATATCCATACATATACCATATATAATATATATATATATACATATATATATACAAAATACAAATTCAAGTAAATCATTTATATATCTATTTTTGTAGACATACAACAATACATATATATGTAAGTATATACTAAAGTAATTAATTTGAATCGTCACATTTTATTTATATTTGATACATTTTTATTATATATATAGGTATATATGGGGCATTCCACGCCAAATCGGACAGTTCAATTTTTTTTCCCTTGATTTTGTCATATTTTCATGTACCCATCAAAAATCGGCTTCTGGTACATTTTGAGATGTTTTTGGTCACCCGTTCAAAAAATATTTGTTTATGTTTTTTTGCTGATAACTTCTTTCATAATAGTCTAAATTCAATTTTTTTTTCATAACTGTTGTTTTTTATGTACTTTTCAAAAAAAAATACGAATAATTATTGCGGCTACTTATTTGTTACAATAATTAAAATTCATTAAAATTTTGATCTGATCCTTCAACACAAATTCTATACAATTTTATGTCTTTATTACAGGGTCCCATTACGAAGGAGTACATTTGACGAGGAAAGAATTATATCTTATTATAAAGGATAATTTGAACGATAATTTCGCTACGTTATTGAATTTCGTGGAAACTAAAATTTCCGAGAAAAGTGGACGTAAAGTTGTGGTGCCTGAGGACTCGAGAACCGCCTTTTCAATGCTGTTTAATAAAATAAGAACCAGGTGGCAAGAAGCTAATAGAACATCGGACATTTTCTTCAAGAAAAACAGTAAATGGCTTAGCGGGCAGGTATATTTTGCCGTACCTACAGACACTGTTGAGAAAGACCCAGGTAGTAAAAGAGGCCGCCCGTCCCTTGAGTTTACATCGGCAAGTGAAAGGTCAAAACGAAAGAAGACCGAAGATATTCGTAAATCCTCAACCCCGGAAGAATTAGCATACGCTACTCAAATGAGCCTTCGCGCTTCGGGACAATTAGACGCTTCGAAAGTTGTTAAGGACGTAACAATGACGAGTCCTTTAAGAGCTTCTAAGTATCGAAAAGCTTATGCAGTAACGGGTGAAACCTCTTTATCGGAAGAGGCTGCACTTTCCGCTTTGATCGAATGTAAATTGTCAAAGGGAGCTTACCTAACGATGAGAAAAATATCGTTGGCACATAACTGTCGTCTATATCCGTCTTACGAAAAAGTGGTGGAAGCAAAAAAGCGTTGTTATCCTCGGTCTGACGCAATTACCATTACAGAGACGAGTGCAGAAGTCGAATTGCAGGCATTATTAGATCATACAGTTAAACGTATTTTACTCGTCCAAACAGAAGTCGTTGAAACCTTGACTAACGGTAATGCTCGTAATATGGATTTAATTTGCAAATGGGGTTGCGATGGAAGCTCTGGGCAAAGTGAATATAAGCAGACTTTTACTGATGATAGCAAATCAGATGCGCATGTGTTTTTTACTTCGGTTGTGCCATTACAACTCATCTGCATTGATCAACAAACAAAAGCAGAAATTATGGTTTGGAAGAACCCTAGGCCCTCGTCTCCACGATTTTGTAGGCCGCTTAGACTACAGTTTCTGCACGAAGATACAGAGTCCACACTAAATGAAGTTGGAATTGTCGAAGCACAAATAAAGTCGCTTAGTCCACTCCAAACTGTAGTAAGTGGAAAAGATATCTCCATAACGTACAAGTTGGCGTTCACCATGATAGATGGTAAAGTTTGCAATGCTGTGTCATCGACGAAATCTGCTCAACGGTGCTATTTGTGTGGAGCAACCAGCAAAGATTTTAATGCCATCGACGTTATGTTGCAAAAGGAGGTCGTTGAAACGAATTTGAAGTTCGGGTTGTCGACACTGCATGTGTGGATACGGTGCTTCGAGTATTGCATACATTTGTCGTACAAACTCGGCATTAAAAAATGGCAAGCACGAAGTTCCGAAGAAAAAAAAATTACCGAAGAAACCAAGAAGAGGATTCAACGCGAATTCAAGAGCGAATTGGGTCTAAGCATTGATCGTCCGAAGCCTGGATACGGCAGCAGCAATGATGGCAACACAGCTCGGCGATTTTTTGAGAATTGGAAGGTTTCTGCTTTGATAACCGGGGTCAACGAAAAAGTAATTAACCGTTTCTACGTTATCCTACAAGTTATCTCGTGTGGCCACAAGATAAATTGTGAACTATTTGAGCAGTATACTATTGAAACGGCAAGAACTATCGTTGCATTATACCCTTGGTACCACATGCCTACTTCGGTACACAAGCTATTAATTCACGGTTCACTGATAATAGCTCATGCGCTTTTACCAATCGGCGAATTATCCGAAGACGCTCAGGAAGCTCGAAATAAAGATATTAAACGATACCGAGAAAACTTCTCGCGAAAAACTTCCAGGATAAAAACAATGCAAGATGTTTTCCACCGGCTGCTAATTTCTTCAGACCCGTACATATCTAGCATCCGGCAACTACCGAAGAAACCACTAAAAAGTTTGTCGCCGGAAGCTGTCGCGATGCTGCTCGCTCCAACTATCAATGCTGCAGCACATCAAGGTTTCGTCACAAATAACATCGAATCGGGTCTTGTGGACGATACAAGCTCGGTAGATGGTTCCGACATCGACGACGGCGACGGCGACTCCGAATCCGATGTTCCATTCGACTAAAAATTAAATTCGATTACACGATTTCGAGAATAATGTATTTTGAAAATAAAAATATTAATTCCGTAGAAGGCACGGCTCACGTTAATTTTATTATGATTATTATATTTTATATTATATCTCATCCATTTAACAGGATACGTTTTGTGTACCATAATTTGTCTGTCGGATTCGTGATCAGTGACCCTAAAAACCCGCGTATACCAATTTTTGTCAAGATCTGACACCTTTTTCCATCTATGTCCGCCATATTGGATCGGCCATTTTGTTCAAAATTGTTTGGCTTTCTGATTCGTAATCAGTCACTTTCACAACTCGCGTATATCAATTTTCTTCAAGATCTGACACCTTTTTACCATTTATGTCCGCCATATTGGATCGGCCATTTTGTTCGAAATTGTTTGGCTTTCTGATTCGCAATCAGTCACTTTCACAACCCGCGTATATCAATTTTGTTCAATTCAATTATAATATCAGGAGTACAAATTGAAAATGCGGGATTTTTTTCTATTTTTGAACGTTTATTCTGAAAAAATGGTAACAAATGAATTATTCAAAGTATTGTCCATCGCTAGCCACAACTTTTTCCCATCTTTCTGGCAATTTACGGATACCGTCGCGAAAAAATTCGGCCGGCTTGGCTGCTATCCAGTCATCGACCCATTTTTGGGCTTCTTCGTAAGAATGGAAGCGCTGGTCAGCTAGGCCATGTGTCATCGATCGGAAAAGGTGGTAATCGGAAGGAGCAATATCTGGGCTATACGGCGGGTGGGGTAAGACTTCCCATTTCAGCGTTTGTAGGTATGTTTTGACCGGCGCTGCAACATGTGGCCGAGCGTTGTCATGTTGCAAAATTACTTTGTCGTGTCTTTGCTCGTATTGTGGCCGTTTTTCTTTGAGTGCGCGGCTCAAACGCATCAATTGAGTTCAGTATAGTGCTCCTGTGATGGTTTCGTTCGATTTCAATAGCTCATAATACACCACACCCAGCTGGTCCCACCAAATACAGAGCATGAGCTTGGCGCCGTGAATATTTGGTTTGGCCGTCGATGATGATGCATGGCCGGGGTAACCATATGATTTTTTGCGCTTCGGGTTATCGTAATGGATCCACTTTTCATCACCAGTGACAATGCGATGCAAAAAACCCTTCCGTTTTTGCCGTTCGAGCAGCAGTTCGCATGCAAAAAAACGGCGCTCGACGTCTCTCGGCTTCAGCTCATACGGCACCCAATGTCCTTGCTTTTGGATCATTCCGAGGGCTTTTATACGATGGGAAATGGCTTGTTGTGTCACTCCCAATGAATCTGCGAGCTCTTGTTGAGTTTGACACGAGTCTTCATTGAGTATTGCCTCCAATTCAGCATTCTCAAACTTTTTCACTTGGCCCGGCCGCTCTTTGTCCTCAACGTCAAAATCACCACTTCTAAACCGCACAAACCATCTCTCGCACGTTGAAACCGATGGAACATGACTCGGATAAGCCTCGGAGACCAATCGATGTGCTTCAGCAGCACTTTTCTTCAAATTAAAGAAGTAAATTAAAACTTCCCGCAAATGCTGTTTTGTTGGCACGAAACTCGACATATTGAGAGCTCAAAAAAACTATGAATTTGACACTGCGACAAATTGACACATACTGAAAATTAAAGCTATAAGACGTAGCTTTGACATGAACATAGTCACAGTACTGCCTGATGCGTATAGCGTTAGTAACGCCATCTGTTATCAAACCCGCATTTTCAATTTGTACCCCTGATAATTAAAATTCAAATAACTAATGCAAGTTATATATCATTGTATACGAAAACGTCATACTAAATAAGTAAATTATTTCATCCTTTTTTGAGTGGTACGCAGGAGGGAGTTTTTTTGAAAATTTTTAATTTTTTTTAACATACTTGTCCGCCATATTGGATCAGCCATTTTGTTGACAATAATTTGGCTTTTGGATTCGTAATGAGCGACCCTCAAAACCCACATATAGCAGTTTTTGTCAAGATCGGACACCTTTTTAACATTCATGTCCGCCATATTGGATCGGCCATTTTGTTTACAATAATTTGGCTTTCGGATTCGTAATAAGCGACCCTAAAAACCCGCATATACCAATTTTTGTCAAGATCGGACACCTTTTTAACATCCATGTCCGCCATATTGGATCGGCCATTTTGTTTACAATAATTTAGCTTTCAGATTCGTAATCAGCGACCTTAAAAACCCCTGCATACCAATTTTCATTCCGATCGGAGGTTATTTGTATTTACTGCCACGATTTCGGGCTCTGCGTCTACTGTGCGATGGGGGCATGCTTCACGAAAAAGAACGACACAATGAATATTTGCTGCGCACAAAGAACGGTCTCAATGGTCATTCTATCGACAGCAGTCGTAAAAGCTCAAGTTGCGCAAGGAAATTCGATCGAGTGTCGCGTGCTCCTTGATCCCGGCTCGCAGTCCAACATTGTGACCGAAAGTTTCGCTCGAAAATTATGACTGCCCAGTCAAAAAGAGGACAGAAAAATCAGCGGAAAAGGTAATAAAAATACGAATTCAATCGATGTATAAAAGCTTATCCACAGATCACGAGTTTCTTATGCTGCCGACAATTACGCAACTGTTGCCGCAAAATCGGATTGATGTAAAACGAATAGCCTTGCCGAAAAATGTTCATCTGGCGGACCCCAAGTTCGAGGAACCGGGGAAAATCGATATGCTACTCGGAGCCGGAATCTATTGAAAGATTCTGGTGGGAAGGCCGAAGAATCAAAACGAGGGACAGCCATCGTTGCAGAACACGTTGTTAGGCTGGATAGTTGGAGGCGAGATGACGGGAGAAGAAAATAAGTCAACACTCATTCACGTGTCTGTCACAAACGACATGCTCCAGCGACAAATCGAAAAATTTTGGAAACAAGAGGAAATCCTGGAGCCACCGAAATACACAGAAGAAGAGGAATTCTGCGAGGAATATTTCTCGAAAACTCTCGAACGACAAGACGATGGAAGGTTTATTGTACGGCTGCCGAAACGAGAAAATGTTGAACTCGGAGACTCGAGAGAACAGGCGACAAGAAGGCTTCACGCACTAGAAAGGATTTACAAAAAATCCGCAGCTTCAAACAGAATACGTAAAATTTATGGATGAGTATATAGAGCAACAACACATGTCCGTCTCGACAGAAGAAAAGGAGGATTCGGAGACGTATACACTACCTCACCAAGCAGTTGTGAGACCGGACACCCTTACCACGAAACTGCGGGTAGTTTTCGACGCTTCAGCCAAGATGACAAAAGGAACCTCGCTAAACGATAAGCTCATCCCGGGACCAAACTTACAGCGCGAGCTACAGGACATCAGCTTGCGATTCAGAACACGCGAGTACGTCATGACGGAAGACATTGCCAAAATGTATAGACAAATAATGGTGAATCCGCAAGACAAAACATTGCAGAAAATATTATGGAGACGAGACCCGAAGGACGCGATGCAAGTTTTTGAACTAAATACGGTCACTTATGAAACATCGTGTGCTCCATACTTGGCAATCAGATGCCTAAGAGAATTGGCAAACGAAGGGAAAGATCTACCGGGAGCCTCAAGAGCGATTAACGAGGACTGCTACATGGATGACGTATTGACCGGAGCGAGAACAATAGAGGAAGCCGTAACTCTTCAAAAAGAGTTAACAGAGCTGCTCATGAGAGGAAAGTTCAGTCTTCGCAAATGGAGAACGAATGAGCCGAAAATTTTGGAGAGTCTTACAGAAAAGTCGCATACAGACAAACTGCTCATGCTGGACAAGGAAGGAGCCCAGAAAACGCTTGTATTGCTGTGGGATTCAGTGACAGATTTGCTGCAATATCGGATTGAGAGAAATCCGTTGTCAAAGGTCATGAAACGAACAGTTTTGTCAAGAATATCTCAAGTCTTCGATCCCCTGGGATTAATTTCTCCTCTGTTTATCAATGGGAAAATAATAATGCAGCGATTGTGGACGCTGAGCATCGATTGGGATCAGGAGTTACCTGAAGAACAAAAAGAAGAATAGCGGAGGTATTGTGAGTCCTTGGTGAGCGTCGATGTGCTGCGTATTCCCAGGAATCTTACGCCCTACAGTCATTCAGAAAAATTCGAAATATATGGATCGGAGATGCGTCGGAAAAAGCTTTCGGTGCATGCTTGTTCGCGGTGAGTGTTGACAAAAACGGAGAAACACACTCTCATATTCTTTGCACCAAATCTAGAGTAAGCCCGTTAAAAACGATCTCTCTTCCCCGCCTAGAGCTGGAGCCTGCATTGTTGCTCGCAAAACTATACAAAACAGTAAAGAACGCGTTCAGTGATCGTATCGAAAATGTCAAACTGTGGAGTGACAGCACGGTTGTTCTTCGGTGGATTGAGATTGAACCAAACCTACTCAAAACTTTCGTGGCAAACCAGGTGACGAAAATTCAAGCGCTCACCAGAGGCATATCGTGGCATCACGTACCGTCAGCAGAGAACTCAGGGGATCTTCTGTCGCGTAGAGTGTCGATGGAACGTTTGAAAATTGAGAGGCTCTGGTGGAACGGACCCTCTTGGATCACGGAAGAAATTCGATGGCCAGCAGAGGCAGAGTCAGAAGAACCAGACATTAATATACCGGAATTAAAACAAGCGATAGTCTTGACAGCAATAATGGAAGAAGATATCTTTTCGAGGTTTTCATCGTACAAAAAAATGGTGGCAGTCATCTCGTACTGTCTACGTTGGAGAAAAATAAACGTAAAGAAAGCGAAAACTAACTCCATATCCGTAGAAGAGCAAGAGCAGGCGGAGAATATAATTATCAAAATCGTACAACGAGAAACATTTACGCACGAACTACGATAATAAAAAAATAAAGGCAAACTACAAGGCAAGAGCAAAATTTCATCTCTTGATCCGTATCTGGACAGCGACGACGTAATACGAGTCGGAGGAAGGCTGCGAAATTCGACAATGGAGGAGAGCCAAAAACATCCGATAATATTGCCCGCGAGACATCGTATAACAAAAATGATACTGCAGGAAGAGCATCTACGAGACGTACTACTGTGTTCAAAAAGTAAGGTGAATTTTTTATTTAAACTTCCCGCGTTAACCGAATCGGACAAATGAATTTTTTTTCAAGTTGGTAGGACGGTCAGTGACATCTGTGACAAATTACATGTCAATATCATCATTAATTTTTAGTTTACGCTTGATTTTGTGAACAAAGAAAAGTGAATTTGGCGATTTTGACGATGTCGAATTGTGTTGAGCCAAGAAGTGCTATTAAATTTTGCTTGCGGAATGAAATTTCCGCCGCTGAAACGTATCGAATGTTAAGGCCAAAAGGCCTTCGGTGACGAGACTATGTCACAGAAAAATGTTTACAAGTGGTACAAAGACTTCAAAGAAGGCAGAGACGTGTTGATGATTTGGAACGCTCTGGACGACCATCGACGTCAATTGATGAGCAACACATCAAGAAAATCAAGGAATTGGTGCTCGAAAATCGTCGATTAACAATTCAAGACCTTGCCGACATGCTTGCAATATCAATTGGATCAGTGCAAGCAATTTTGAAGGATCATTTGTGCCTCAGAAGAGTCAAATCGCGTTTGGTGCCAAAATTCGCGTTTGGTTCTTCGTGAGTTTTTCGTCAAAAACTCCACTCATGTCGCTCTACAACCACCGTATTCGCCTGATTTAGCACCTTGTGACTTCTGGCTGTTCCCAAAGCTCAAGAGACCACTCCGGGGAAATCCTTTTGAGTCGATTGAAGAGATCAAACGTGAATCGCTACGCACATTGAAGGCTATACCTGAGGACGACTTTTTAGCATGCTTCAAAGATTGGAAAAAACGTTGGCATAAGTGTATTGTAGCTAGGGGGGATTATTTTGAGGGAGACGAAATCGATTTGGAAGAATAAATAAAAAATTTTAATTTTAAAACAAAATTCACCTTACTTTTTAAACACAGTAGTACGTCTTCGTCATTGCCTGCCCGAACAGCTGCTCAGCGCAATCAGACGACGTTTCTGGCCACTGAGTGGTCGAAGAGAGGCTCGAAAGATTGTAAAAAGTTGTCCAAAATGTTTTCGTTTCAGACCGGTATTTCCCTGCGTAAAAATGGGTGATTTACCGACACAACGAGTGTTGGGGTTTCAGCGACCCCTTGTAACGACTGGCGTGGACTACGTAGGTCCAGTGCAGATTCGAGAGAGCCGACGGAGGGGACGAATCCACATCTCGAAGGGTTACATGGCCGTTTTCACATGCTTTAGTACAAAAGCGGTACACCTAGAGCTTGTGACGGAACTTACCACGGAGGCTTTCTTCAATATAGATACCATTCTCAGGCATATTAGGTGAAGAAATGGTTATATGGTATTGCTTAACGTTAATATAATGGTGTACAACCATTGGAATAATTATTAATCAATCATCGGTCGTGTATATGTTATTATTAAATTCTGAATTTCTGCGACAATCTCCGACCACTTGCCTTCTACTAAGATGTAAATTTGGCAAATCGCAACTCGGGGTCTGAGTCAGCGTTACCTAAATTCCTGCGTTATCGATCTTTTTTGGTCGAAAGATCTCAAACAATCGAATCTCTAATTTTTGTCAACTCTGATTGCGTCACTCATTCGTTAAGAATGAATGAAGCAACCACAATTGACAATTTTTAATTTCTAAATAAATCATGAAAAAATATCACCACAGCCCGGGATCGAACCGGGAACTCCAGAATTCTAGCCTAGTACGTTACCAATTACGCCACCGTGGCTCTGGTGACATCAATTCACGATCTCTATTTTAATGTCAGTAATCAAGTAATTATTAATCAATCATCGGTCGTGTATATGTTATTATTAAATTCTGAATTTCTGCGACAATCTCGGACCACTTGCCTTCTACTAAATGTAAATTTGGCAAATCGCAACTCGGGGTCTGAGTCAGCGTTACCTAGATTCCTGCGTTATCGATCTTTTTTGGTCGAAAGATCTCAAACAATCGAATCTCTAATTTTTGTCAACTCTGATTGCCTCACTCATTCGTTAAGAATTAATGAAGCAGCCACAATTGACGGAGATTGTCGCAGAAATTCAGAATTTAATAAGTACAACCATTGGTACAGACACTAAACATGACGAATTTATTACGATTTCATACCATTTACAAAGAACACCTATATCTATGGTATTATTTTTTATGTGCGCATAAGAACTCTTGACTTTTTTAGGCTCGTCCTCTGGATGCAGGTGTCTAGATGTTTGGCATGAACGGCATTACCTACAGTTTTAATAATTTCAGCTGTGGGGTGGAAAAAACCAGCCTACAAGAGCAGTGTGTAAAAATATTTTTCCCGCAATGGAACAATTATGTTGATCGCTATGCTGCTATTATACTACACTTAATACGAAATGTGTTAGAGCATGTTTTGTTTTAGTCTCGCCGCTGCAGCCACCTAAGCACCTAGTGCTGTACGGGAATAGTATCCAAACCAAAATTTAAAAAAAAGAAATGGTGTCGGTGGGACACCCGGTTGGAACGAAGTTCCTTTCACTATATATTATGTATTAAATAAGAGGCACAATTAAATAAATTAACAGCGTTGGAGAGTAATTAAATGAAAAAATAAAATAAATGAAGGAATGGTAATAAAATTGTAATTAATATATTTTTTAGGAATAAACTTTTTATTACTAATTATTGTACAAAAAAATATAAACTAAATATAAACTTAATCTGTACAGTCAATCGTAGTAATGATTGGTTTGTGATAACTAAAATAGGACACATATGTTTGCGATTGAATGTTATGTAAGTGTCTCGAAAAAACTGCATCGATAGTTGTATTGTATCTTGTTGTAGATTCTGCTGGATCATTGTTAATCCTTAAATGAAATTCATCCAAAAGAAATTGTAACAATGGCTTTGACTTTTTATCAGAAAAGTTGATGTTGAAATCGCTAGCCAAAATGAGTGGAAGTTTATGTAAATTTTTGTTGTATTTGCTAAGCGTTTGAGATACATCTTTAGAATACTCTAACAGTGCTCTATGAATGAATTGTTGAATATCTATTATTTTGTTATTTGGTGATACGTAGATGACTGCCATGATTAAGGTGACACCGTTTTCCATGACACACTCTGCTGCACATAAATCTGCAACACTTGTAGATCTTACGTGCAAGTCCCGAATATTGTTCATTATTACCTCCATATTTGGTGTTACAACATTAGCCGTATCGCTTTTGTTTTGATATATTGCAACTCCACCTGAACGAACAGAATCACGTTTAAAGTGAGTAATACAATTAAAATTTGGTACCTCACATTCCTCTTTATTGTCCAACCACGTCTCGGAGAGTAATAAAATGTCGCTTTTTTGTGTAACAGAGTCATTTAAATCAATCGAATGTTTGGGAAGGCTTTGAACGTTGAAAGTATACAATGAGATATCTCTTTTATTACCAATGAAATCAATGATGGTTTGCGCTTTCGTTTGTAGTTTATTTAACGACAGCCTCTTGAACTCTTGTAACAAAGATACGGTTGATGAAGCTTTATTATTTTGCTCTATTTGTTCTGGATGGTCACATATTTGCATTTGTGAATCGCAATTCTCGGGAGATCTAACAATAACCATACAAAAAAATATCGAACAAATATAAATCATATTTCACAGAGAATATACAGTAGAAAGATAAATAAATTACTTATGCATCTGAATGATGTTTCTTTGCTAGCAAGGTATTTAATTGAATACTTTGATTTTTTATTTTTTTTTCCGTCGATATTCCTTCATATATTCAGCACAACTTGTAGTCGAGATGCTATAAGATCAACATAAAATAAAATAATAAAATAAAATAATTTAAAAAATATTAATAAATATATATCAGCTAATAATGATGATAATCTTTAATAAATAAAATTAATAAGCGGTAACTATAAATATTTATAATGTGATATGTTACCTTGGAAGATGGTCAGTATTTTTCAGCTGTATTTCAATTAGTTTGTTTTTGTTTTTTTTTGTCACGATATTCTTTAGATCTTTGCTTAGGCGTTTTAGGTTTTTGCATTTCTTCTAATTTTTCTCTCACGACATTCATCAGATCTTTGTGCACTGATGTTCTGTACTCTTATATCCTGTATTTTTTTTCTCTCACGATATTCTTTACATGTTTGCGCATTTGTTTTTTTTTTTGATCTTGTAGCTTGTATCTGAGTAGTCGATGCTTTTGTTGATTCGCTATTGAAATAAAATATGTATATGTATATATAAATATATATATGAGGATATGATATGTATATAAATATGTATATGTATATGTGTATTTTGTTGTCTGTTTGTGGAAAATTTATAGTTAATGTATTGATTATTAATTTATTTAAATATCGAGTTTAGTGATTATTGTCTAATTTCAGCTTTTTAACTATCAGGGGTACAAATTGAAAATGCGGGTTTGATAACAGATGGCGTTACTAACGCTATACGCATCAGGCAGTACTGTGACTATGTTCATGTCAAAGCTACGTCTTATAGCTTTAATTTTCAGTATGTGTCAATTTGTCGCAGTGTCAAATTCATAGTTTTTTTGAGCTCTCAATATGTCGAGTTTCGTGCCAACAAAACAGCATTTGCGGGAAGTTTTAATTTACTTCTTTAATTTGAAGAAAAGTGCTGCTGAAGCACATCGATTGGTCTCCGAGGCTTATCCGAGTCATGTTCCATCGGTTTCAACGTGCGAGAGATGGTTTGTGCGGTTTAGAAGTGGTGATTTTGACGTTGAGGACAAAGAGCGGCCGGGCCAAGTGAAAAAGTTTGAGAATGCTGAATTGGAGGCAATACTCAATGAAGACTCGTGTCAAACTCAACAAGAGCTCGCAGATTCATTGGGAGTGACACAACAAGCCATTTCCCATCGTATAAAAGCCCTCGGAATGATCCAAAAGCAAGGACATTGGGTGCCGTATGAGCTGAAGCCGAGAGACGTCGAGCGCCGTTTTTTTGCATGCGAACTGCTGCTCGAACGGCAAAAACGGAAGGGTTTTTTGCATCGCATTGTCACTGGTGATGAAAAGTGGATCCATTACGATAACCCGAAGCGCAAAAAATCATATGGTTACCCCGGCCATGCATCATCATCGACGGCCAAACCAAATATTCACGGCGCCAAGCTCATGCTCTGTATTTGGTGGGACCAGCTGGGTGTGGTGTATTATGAGCTATTGAAATCGAACGAAACCATCACAGGAGCACTATACCGAACTCAATTGATGCGTTTGAGCCGCGCACTCAAAGAAAAACGGCCACAATACGAGCAAAGACACGACAAAGTAATTTTGCAACATGACAACGCTCGGCCACATGTTGCAGCGCCGGTCAAAACATACCTACAAACGCTGAAATGGGAAGTCTTACCCCACCCGCCGTATAGCCCAGATATTGCTCCTTCCGATTACCACCTTTTCCGATCGATGACACATGGCCTAGCTGACCAGCGCTTCCATTCTTACGAAGAAGCCCAAAAATGGGTCGATGACTGGATAGCAGCCAAGCCGGCCGAATTTTTTCGCGACGGTATCCGTAAATTGCCAGAAAGATGGGAAAAAGTTGTGGCTAGCGATGGACAATACTTTGAATAATTCATTTGTTACCATTTTTTCAGAATAAACGTTCAAAAATAGAAAAAAATCCCGCATTTTCAATTTGTACTCCTGATATAATTCACTAAATTTTCATTGCACATAAATGCGTTTTGTTTTCAATTTGAAGAATATTATGGAAAAAGTAGAAAAACTATATAAAAAATGTTTTTTCCAACGATTTTTCTTCAATTTTTCGAATTTTCTGGTAAATTGACTTTAAATTGACATTTTTCCAACTTTTTTCTACTATTTACTCACATTTATGACTAAATACAGCTTTTGGTAAATAAAAAAGTTAAAATTTGGGAAAAGCCATAAAACGGCATAATTATCGTAGATCTAATTATTTTTTTAGGTCTTGACCTATGGGCTTGCCCATCATGAAAAAATATGGAAAATTTTTGTTTTTTATCCAAGAATTTACTGTAAAATTTAAAACCGAAAAAAAACGTCCTTTTTGAAAAATCACTATTTGGCTATCTGTGACAAAACTAATGACGAAAAAAGTCTAAAAATTTCTGTACAGTGTTTTTTTATATTGCCCTACAACATACTAAAAGGGAAAAAAATACGAGGGAAAAAACAGGTCATTTTCACTAAGAATGCCCCATATAGAGGTTATGACGCGCACGGCTTGTTAAACTTTGAATAGTGAAAATGGGTTAAGACGCGCACGGCTTTGTAAACACATGTAGTATTTTTCATTATTAAAGAACAGAGTATAATGCCTGCAGTATAACACTGGTACTTACCTGACTCCATCATCACTATCCTCAACTATCATCACTGAATCACGTTCACAATTCATTGTTCATTATTTATTAATAACAATAACTACATACGCACACAAGAATACAACTGACGCGCACGCTGCTTGGCTATCAGACTGCAGTAATATACCTATACATAACGCGCAAGCCGCATGGCTTGTATAGCAGAGTGCCGTACGCAGCTACCTGTCCCCACTCCGAGCGCTGAGAGAAAGAGAAAGAGAGAGAGAGAGAGAGAGAGAGAGAGAGAGAGAGCGTGCTAGTAGTATGTGTACATCTTTGCTCCATCCCACTCCTATCCCCACTCCTTCCCCCACCACGCGACTACCCCCACCACCGCACTTTTCCACCGCCGCGCTACCCACTCTGCTTGACCAGTGTTGTTGTTGTTGTTGTTGTTGTTGTTGTTGTTGTTGTTGTTGTTGTTATTATTATTATTATTATTATTATTATTATTATTATTATTATTATTATTATTATTATTATTATTATTATTATTATTATTATTATTATTATTATTATTATTATTATTATTATTATTATTATTATTATTATTATTATTATTATTATTATTATTATTATTATTATTATTATTATTATTATTATTATTATTATTATTATTATTATTATTATTATTATTATTATTATTATTATTATTATTATTATTATTATTATTATTATTATTATTATTATTATTATTATTATTATTATTATTATTATTATTATTATTATTATTATTATTATTATTATTATTATTATTATTATTATTATTATTATTATTATTATTATTATTATTATTATTATTATTATTATTATTATTATTATTATTATTATTATTATTATTATTATTATTATTATTATTATTGTTGTTGTTGTTGTTGTTGTTGTTGTTGTTGTTAGCGGAACAAACGCATCGGGAATAGGCTGCGCGGCGAAGCCGTTCTCATCAGGCCGGAAACAGGGAAAACCTACGCAGAGATACTGAAGGACATTCGTGCCAAAGTGAACCCTGCAGACACGGAGATGGACATCAAAGCCATCCGTCAGACTAGCAAGGGTGAAATTCTGCTGAAGCTAGGCAGCAACCAGAAGAACAAGGACGTCTTCACCAAGGCCATGAGAGAAGATGACCCTCGAGATTAGAGACCTCGACGGAGCAACTGAAGAAAAAGATGTGTTCGACGCCTTGGCACGCGAGTACCCGGGACAAGTAGATAATGTTAAAGTCCGAGTGTCCAAAACGATTTAGAAGGGCCAGAAAATCGCTCTTATCGAAATAGATTAAATAAAGGCAACAGAACTCATCCACAAGGGCAAGATCAAAGTTGGCTGGGTCAACTATAGAATTCGGAAACGGATATCTGTAATGCGGTGCTTCAGGTGCTTAGGGTATGGGCATCAAGCCAAAAACTGTAGTGGCCCGGTGTTCAGTTTTCACGCTTACCAAGTACACACTCATTAACATACATTTTTTGGTCCTTCGAACCGGATCCTGGTCAAGTATATAAATTTATGCCTCGATACTCACATAAATCACCAATCAACACATGTAATACACCACAGAGTGCGCAACTCAGCATGCATCGATACAAGACAATGCTCAATAATAATAAAATACTCACCCAAGTGCACTAATCATTTTTTGTAAACTAATCAACAGGCTCAACCAGTTCAAATCATGGCTGACGATAAGAAAGCGCTGTCAGACCAAAGTAAATCCTCGCAGGAAGGCGACTCACATGATGGTTATGTGGAAGCAACCGATGAAGCAACAGTCGTTAGCGAGACACTCAATATACCACCCACGGTACAGAGACCACGCACCAGATCGCCATCACCAAGCACCAATCAAGCTAACCTCATGGATGATAAGGTCGCATCACAGCATGCGAGGATAGCAATGATCAATCAGCTACACGATCACCTGCAAAACTCACCAGGCTGCGTTTTCGAAGAACTCAACGGCCATTTAGAGATTTTAAATCGCACTTGGGAGTGTTTTTGTAATGAGCATAATCAAATGGGAGAAACATGTAAACGTGCTTTTCTCACTCACCCTTATGTTACAGAGATGGTGTACGAATCAGGCTTTGACAGTTATTTCAAGGCACTCACAATCATCCTGCGAAAGAAGGCAATCGCAAAAACTCAAGAGACCACATCAAGCAGAGCTGATCAACAGAGTCAACCAAGTCAGCACAGATCAACATTGCCGAAAATAACGTTGCCGGAATTTGACGGTGATTTTACATCGTGGCCGGCATTTAGAGACTTGTTTGCCTCAATGGTGGTCGACAATGAACAAATCAGTGACGTAGAGAAACTTCACTATTTAAAGATCAGCCTCAAAGGATCAGCCGCTCAACTGATCTCCAATGTGCCGATCAACAATGATTCATTCAATTCATCGTGGCAAATAATCAAAGACAGATTTAACAACAAGGAAAGACTCATCCTGTCTTATGTTGAGAAACTCCTTAGCAACACTCGACCAGTGGCGAAATCTGCAGCCGCACTCAACACATTAATTAGCTCAACGAAAGAGATAATCAACGCACTCAACGTTCTCGGAGTTGATACAGAATCGTGGAATTATGTATTAATTTTCGTAGTTGCTCAACGCCTTGACACGTCCATGCGTGAAGCATGGGAATACAAAAGGAGTGCACACAAGCAGCCAACCTCGTTTGAAGATTTGATGGGATTCATCGAATCCAGAGCGAGAGCTTTAGAAGTCATCCCAATCAACCCTTATCAACCAGCTGACAGAGCCAGCAACATCTCAAGACACTCAACAAAATCTACACTTCTGCCAGCAAAACCGGCTCACCATGCGTCCACTCAACCGAGGACACACCAGTATCCATGCGATCACTGTGGTGGTTCGCATTACATAGTGAGCTGCGCCAAGTTCAGAGATCTACAACCTGCAGATCGCCACAAAGTTGTGACTGAACATCGACTGTGTTTTAATTGCTTTGGTCATCACAACCTCCACTCGTGCCAATCAACCATCAACTGCAAGACGTGCGGTGCCAAACACCACACGATGATTCATTTGCCATCCACCGCCAGAATTACACCAAAGTCAAATCAACCAAGCACCTCAGCTATACCTCCCACAGCTCATCCAAGCACCAGCTCACGTCAATGAGAAATTGACGTGCCATTTTGCCAACACATCAACTCACACGGTAGAACAGCAGTTCTACTAGCAACGTGTCAAGCATTACTCATCACATCTTTCGGCACTCACCAAGTCAGATTACTCATTGATCCAGGATCAGAACTCACCTTCGTCTCAGAACACCTTGTATCGGATCATGGGCTTACTCGTCAACACTCATCAATTCCAGTCATTGGCATTGGAAACACGAGATCAACACAAACAAGAGGTACCACCACATTAACATTACGATCAATTCATTCATCACGTGGTGTTACCATCGCAGCTAACATACTCAATAAGTTGACGAGTACACTGCTATCAGTACACACACAACCACAGGAGTGGCCACACATTTCATCACTGCAATTGGCAGACCCTGACTTCTTAACACCACGGCCAGTAGATATCATCATCGGGGCTGATTCATACGGGCTAATCATCCAGCCTGGCATCAAGAAATACTCGGACGTCTTACCGATTGCACAATCAACAATATTTGGGTGGATTATTCTTGGTCCAGTCCCAGAGAATTATTCAACACCAAGCAACTCATACCACATAGCAGTAGAATCATCAAACAAGGAAATTCAAGATCTTCTCACGCAGTTCTGGGTTCAAGAAGAAACTCCATCGACAACAGATCACAAGCTCACCCCAGACGAAGAAGCGTGTGAAAAGCATTTTCAAACGACTCACACTCGAGACGAAGAAGGATGATACATCGTGCGAATCCCGCTCAAATCATCGCCATCGAGTCTAGGAGACTCAAAACTCACTGCTCAACGATGTCTACAACGACTCATGAAGAAACTCTCAACAAATAATTCATACACCAATTTATACAACTCATTCATGAAAGAATATGAAGAGTGTGGTCACATGATACGTGTACCATCCTACCACCAGTCAACTCAAATGAGCGAATCTGTTCATGACTATTGTGAAACCGGGACGACCTTGGCACATGATGCTGTAGCATCAGGAGGGTTGAGGGTCTCGGGAGATCGATTGTCAGAACGAACTTACGCTTATCCTCCATATTATCTTCCTCATCATGGTGTACTGAAAGAAGATCGAATCACAACAAAGTTGAGAGTTGTCTTCAACGGATCCAGCCCAACGACGTCGCAAGTATCACTCAACGACATCCAGCATGTTGGAGCAAAATGTCAACGTGACATCTCAGACGTGCTCATATGGATCCGACAGCACAAACTCATCTTTTCAACAGACATCACAAAGATGTACAGACAAATCAAAGTCCATCCGGACGATTGGGATTTGCAACGAATCATATGGCGAGATGACCAACTCAATATGGTGCCATATCACCTAACAACAGTGACGTATGGAACTCGCTCAGCACCATTCTTAGCAATCAGATCATTGCTTCAACTAGTTGAAGACGAAGGTCATCGCTTCCCGCTCGCAATTGAACCACTCATAAAAGGCAGATATGTTGACGACATATTTGGAGGAGCTAATTAGCTTGACACACTCATCGAAATATCAAATCAAGTCACCCAGCTCTGCATGGCGGGCGGGTTGCCTCTAGCAAAATGGCACAGCAACACCGAGCAATTCATCGAGCATATCGACCACCACTCACCATCAAACTCACACTCATTCGAAGATAGCAGTACCAAGTTACTCGGCCTGTCATGGATACCTCGTGAAGACGTATTCAAGTTCCACGCAAAGCCTCCATGCTCAAGTTCCAAGCTCACAAAGAGAATCATCTTGTCTGAAACAGCACAACTCTACGATCCACTCGGGTTTCTCTCACCATTCATCATCAAGGCCAAATCATTATTACAAGAATTATGGCTGGAGAAACTTAGCTGGGACGATCAAGTTTCAGATCAGATACACACCAAGTGGACGTTGCTCAGACAAGAGCTCACTCAAGTCGATGAAATCTCAATTCCACGATGGATTCAACTCACAAGCTCAACACTTGTGGAGTTGCACGGATTCTCCGACGCATCTCAAATAGCAATGGCGGCTGCTATCTATATCAAAACAACAACTCCAGGGGAAGAAACCAAGGTTACACTCATCTGCGCGAAATCAAAAGTAACACCACTCAAGCGACTCTCCATCCCTCGACTCGAGCTCACAGCAGCACTGATCTTAGCAAAGCTCATGAATCCTTGGAACTCACCAACACTCAAACGTTCCTGTGGACTGATTCCTCAGTAACGCTCACCTGGATTAACTCACACCCATCACGGTGGAAGGACTTTGTCAGGAACCGAGTGTCAGCAATTCAAGAACTAACTCCAAACAGCGTATGGAAATTTGTTCCTGGCAAAGACAATCCAGCCGATTGTGCTTCAACTGGAACTTAAGGCAATTCACCCAGCAATACTCCCACGACATTCTCACTTCACCACACTCATCATAGCAGATGCACATCACAAAACCATGCATGGAGGCACTCAACTCACCCTGAACTACACAAGGCAATCGTACTGGATTATTCGTGGTAGAGCTCCTGTACGGTCGCATATACTCAGCTGCATGAAATGTGCTCGACAACGTGGCGTCAGAGCACAACAACTCATGGGTCAATTACCAACCAAGAGAGTCACCCCAGCACGACCATTCTTCTACTCAGGTGTGGACTACGCTGGTCCGCTGACCATCAAAACCTGGAAAGGTAGAGGCGCCAAACAACATAAAGGATGGCTGTGCATTTTCGTGTGCTTCGTTACCTCGGCCTTGCATCTGGAGGCCGTGAGTGACTACTCAACTGACTCATTCATCGCTGCATTCAGACGGTTCACTGGACGCAGAGGCATCTGCAACACTCTCTATAGTGATTGCGGCACAAACTTCATAGGAGCAGATGCCATACTCACCAAACTCTTCACTCAAGTTACAACAGAATCACTCTCACTGCATTGCTCACTCACCAGCGATGGAACTACGTGGAAGTTCAACCCACCAGCAGCTCCACATATGGGAGGAAAATGGGAAGCAGCAGTCAAATCAGTAAAATATCACCTGAACTAAACAGTAGGATACATCGCACTCACGTTCGAGGAATTAACCACGTTGCTCATCCAGATCGAAGCAACGCTCAACTCACGACCATTGGAACCACTCACAGAAGACCCTGAAGATACTTCAGCACTCACACCAGCTCACTTTCTCATAGGAGAGCCGCTCACAGCCATACCAGAGCCAACACTCACAGATCTGAACGTTACTAGACTATCACGATGGCAACTAATACAACAAAGGCTTCAATATTTTTGGTCCAAATGGTCAACTCAATATCTCCAGCGCCAACTGTCTACATCGAAATGGCATCATCCATCGAACACCATTAAGGTCGGTTCATTAGTACTGATCACTGATGAGAGGTCTCCACCATCAAAATGGCCTCATGCCAGAGTCACTCAACTCCATCCAGGAAAGGATGGACTGACCAGGGTAGTGTCACTCAAAACTGCAACAACAACACTCGTTCGACCAATCACTAAGCTCGCCATCTTACCAGCTCAAACTGAATGAAGAACAGATCACACTTAATCATCAACACCGTTGCTGATGGCGGGCGGAATGTTCAGTTTTCACGCTTACCAAGTACACACTCAACTCATGCACACGCTACAGTCACAATCATCTGACGCCTCGCGTCATATGGTATAGCTCGCAGGTATGCTATATCGATTTATCGACCGCGCACTCATGCATATTGTCCATCTGCTCACATCCTCGATCGAAGCTCACTCAAGCGGCCAACGCTGTTAGCATGGCCCCATCGGCAAGACCACTCACAAGTCTCGCCTTCCATCGCTGACAGCGAATCACAAGCAAGCTGTGACGCACGTCCGTCTTCTTGATACTCTGCCGCGTGGTCGACGGATGTGGCCATTGTTCTCACTCGAGTCGCTCACAGTACACGTTCCCGCGTAAACTCACAGAGATATTCACTCGTTCTAATCACTTTTGTGCGCATTTATTATTATAGTGTAGTACATTCTTGGTCAAATCACCCGTGTTTCAATTCAGTGTTAGTGAAAATCACAGCAGATCACCAGAACTATAGAACCATTCACATAAAAGTCAACGGCGTGGTTCGCTCGTTGGCTGCATAGACGCCATTCTGCCTAGCACCGATCATCGGCGTCCGGACTCTCATCAGCCTGCCGTGTGGCATTACTCGAGCTCTACAACCAGACCTTATCACCACGATCAACCACACGGAATCAACAAGGCAACTCAGAGGCCTGAGAACCCACTCACCAACAGTACATCAACACGCAGGCCAGACAAATCACAGTAATATATTTGTTATAATCAACAGGTATTTTTCATGCAACCAATGTTACATAATTTAAATGAACATTGAATTTATTATTGTTAATTAATGAGTGCATTTAATTATTTATACTTGTCACCAGGATCCTTAACCTTACTTTTCACATCTGTCACTCGACATGCTACGTGTGAATGCATCGACTTGCTACCTGTCGATAGATTAGATATAATGTACTCATACTCATTAACATACACCCGGATAGACGTAAATTGTGTTATAAGTGTGGTGAAACCGGTCATAAAGGCGCTAAGTGCGATAGGGAAGCGCGGTGTGTTTTGTGCGCGGACAAAGCGCAATCGTCCCACGTGCCGGGAACAGGGAAATGTGCCGCTTTTCGGAGAGCGTTGGAAAGAGCTAAAAACAGG